>BSQZ01000014.1:8482500-8670000 GCA_033239005.1 Lamellibrachia satsuma
GGGTAGTTCTTGGGCTAGCTGCGTTGTGCACATTCTTTATTTTTGTACACATTCTTTATTTTATGCTTCTTCAACCATCACACCATTTTTGTTTGTTCAAATCGAAACTTAGAAATAATATCAAATTCCTGCTGTGTTAAACTATTCAATAAAGGTTTATAGTTAATTGCGATGAGGTAGGATTGTGTTTATATAGTGTTAATATCCTTGGACTGTACCGTATAATGAAACGCTAGAATTGAGAATATTTTCAAAACAGACTTGACAAATAAATGATAGGGGTGGGTCAGAAATATAATATTATGACAAATTTAATGACTATCCACAGGGAATGGGTTCCTTGTTCACGTGACATCTGATGATTGTTGCTTAAATATGAGCATTTTGTTGATATGTATACATATGTTAACTAGTACCTACATGAAAGATATTTACGGAAGAGCGAAATCGACAGAGCACATGTGACACTCTAAGTCAATATTGATACACTCACCCCGGCTTGCTCGAGATGAATTCACAATAAACATAACAACCCACCCGGCAACCCACTCGCCATGAAGATAAACTTTATTTATACACATTCATGAACTGATTTACAGTTGCCAACATGGTGCAGCGAATCGGTTGATAAAACCGACGGCCTGAAACCCGAGCATGTCTGCGGTAGACACGGAGACTGGTGATAGGCCCCATTTATGAATTGATCGTATAAGCAGAAGCAGACTACTGCCCGATATTGTTATCTCTAGTAAAACAAGAAGCATATAAACCGGGGTGCACGGCATGTCACCGCCGGTGTGGTGAAACTAGGGCTAGAGGCTGAACGATGTGATAAATTGGTGGGGTTTCTCAGTCAGTGCTTTGACGGCCGCCTCGTGACCATGAGGCAGCGGTTTCGACGTGTCGGTCAGTGAATCGACCAGTCGTTCCATAGCAATTAACTCAACATACTTACCGACCCGCTTGAACGGGAAGTTGGAAACATGTGTAAGTGGGATAAGAAACCAGGGACGCGTGAATGACAGAGTGGAGGGTAATATTACAAGCCTGCGTGCAATGTCTTGAACAAGCAAATATGTAATCATTCATGTTTTAGTGAGAAACGCTTCTGAGATGTAAGGGATACCGTCAGAAGCCACGGTGACAAATATGACGTGTTGCATGCCGGATGCATACACCCCCACAAGGCAAACCAGCTACTATACCATATATGGGCATGAGTGAGAAAATGGTTTGTAGTTTGGTTTAGACAAAGGCGTGAAAGTGAGATATATATACATTAAGATACTGTTCTACGTACAATGATATAAAAATATAATGCTAAAATATGGCGATAAAATGCTTGCTTTCTACCTAGGTATGGCTCTTTCATCTCTTGTAGGCAGAGAATCTCACGTTGTGTTTAGACCGGTTAAGGCCACCGCCTACGCATGGTAAATAACCAGCCCGGACCGAATATAACGTGTAACGTTATGTTTTCCGCTCTGACAATTCTCTCATTCGGTGCCACATATGTTTGGTTATCAACTTAATTAAACAACAGTAATAAAGATAATTTCATTTTATTATCGAAACTAACTATTATGGGCCAATAGTTATATCGTTGTATTATCGTGATCGCGGAACATGTGTTTTTGACATTCGATAACAATTATTGTGTTCAAACCTTTGTGATAATATAATGCAACATATTACATTGAAACCTTCACACAATCATATAAAATATGACGCCACTCATGACTAGAACAGTGAGCGTTGGGATGTTTCGAGTAGTGAAATGCAGGCGATTGAGTATAGATGGGAATGAGCATTGTAACGGTTAAAGAGGCGGATGAATTAATGAGCATTGTAACGGTTAAAGAGGCGGATGAATTAATGAGCATTGTAACGGTTAAAGAGGCGGATGAATTTATGAGCATTGTTACGGTTAAAGAGGCGGATGAATTAATGAGCATTGTAACGGTTAAAGAGGCGGATGAATTAATGAGCATTGTAACGGTTAAAGAGGCGGATGAATTAATGAGCATTGTAACGGTTAAAGAGGCGGATGAATTAATGAGCATTGTAACGGTTAAAGAGGCGGATGAATTAATGAGCATTGTTACGGTTAAAGAGGCGGATGAATTAATGAGCATTGTAAAAGTTAAAGAGGCGGATGAATTAATGAGCATTGTAACGGTTAAAGAGGCGGATGAATTAACGAGCATTGTAACGGTTAAAGAGGCGGATGAATTAATGAGCATTGTAACGGTTAAAGAGGCGGATGAATTAATGAGCATTGTAACGGTTAAAGAGGCGGATGAATTAATGAGCATTGTAGCGGTTAAAGAGGCGGATGAATTAAGGTCGACGAACTAACATGACGAAGTCATGCTGATAGGTAAAATCGTGTTATCCAACGAGGTAACAATATAGTAATATAGTTCCATTCATGTATGCATGCGCGCGTGCATGTGTGCGTGCATGCGGGCACGTGCGTACATGTTCAATAATCCAATGCATATGCCTGATGACGCGATATGGTCGAGTTTATTTGTTTAATGTAGCTTGACGTTGTATGACGCTATGGATACCGTGCTGCACTCAATTTCAGCGATGATAATATTGATTGACTTGTCTTTGGAAACAAAATGCGAAAAGACATATGCATCAAAATAAAGTGTGTTTAATCACCGGGAAGAAGTGTTCCCGATGCAATCGGCATGCTGACTAAATTATATACCGCGAACTGTGCAGAAAGCTGAATATAGCAATTATAGAGAATCCAATTAGTGAGACGAATCGAAAAATGCAATCAAACTTCTCGGTGCAGCAGCTGAGGTTTAATTAACGACTCGCACGGATCATAGACATATGTCTATATTATTGATGATGCGATCAGTTATGTTTCACAGGCGTAAAACTCGTTACATAAAACTGGACTAACTGGACCAAGCACAGTTAGTCCAGTTTTACATAACGGGTACTCAACTCGTAAGCAAGATTGATATTTAATCTTCATCACGAATATTTAATCCGATTGACTGCAACATTGACAAATATCTTGAATCCCCAAAAACATTATGGCAAGTTGTCCATGTTTTATAGCTGTTATTACGACAAAGCAGCCGTGCTTCTGTCAAGAAATGAGCCTGCAGCTATAGGGTTTATTAAATTATACGAACCACGTTTGTGTGGAAATTATCCTTGATAAATGGTGATGGAACCAATGCAAGTTAATAATATTGCTCAACATATTGTTGTAGACATGTTGTATTATGTTGCGTTAATGTTTGGATGTGTTCTACTTCGTAAACGTTGTAAAATATTTTAAACTTTGTTTTATATACTTTGCATACATCAATATTATATTATATGTTAGTAATAATGAATAGTATTACATATGACGTTGTACACATGATAACAATGACGAACGCTTCACCTCAAGGATACTATTATAATCAGTGGGAGCTATCATACCAAGTGAGTTGCATCTTGACAAATGAGTGTCTCGAATGAAGAAGTCGTTGGCGAATTTCTGGTAATCTGACTGTAGCAGACGCGTGATTACGTGACGAGACGAGATACGTTACTTTAAAATTTACAACTATCTTCCAAATGGGGAATGGATTGCTTTGATCTGTATCGACTATCGCTTCGTCTCCAGATTTGGTTGTGTCAACGCGAGGAAACGACGACATACCGATATCTCTCTGACTGACATGTGGAGTTACTACCCGCCCTCCGCGCACTAAGCTGCCACTCGTCAGGGAGACTGATAGCATCCAGGGGTCGCGTTCTCTGGCAGTGGCTTTGGCGGCATATCATTTTTGTTTTCCCCATCCTCGCCAGGGTAGTGGTATTACATTACCCTGACAGATCGACCTTTTGAAACGTGGATTTGTCAGTTTATCCCAAATGTGGATGTAGGCTGAATAACTGGCACTTCGTCCCACTTCTTGGTCGACGTATTTCTTGGAACTAGACGCACCCGCGCCCAAACTTCAAAGAGCGTTCCCAAGAAATGCCCATCATCATCCGTCCACTACCAGTTAAAGTGAAGTTCCCGTATTACAGCAATATTATTGGTTAACACAGCAATTGAACAATATTATTGGTTAACACAGCAATTGAACAATATTATTGGTTAACACAGCAACTGAACAATATTATTGGTTAACACATCAATTGAACAATATTATTGGTTAACACAACAACTGAACAATATTATTGGTTAACACAGCAATTGAACAATATTATTGGTTAATACTGCAATTGAACAATATTATTGGTTAACACAGCAACTGAACAATATTATTGGTTAACACAGCAACTGAACAATATTATTGGTTAACACAGCAATTGAACAATATTATTGGTTAACATAGCAACTGAACAATCAGCGTTTCTACGGGTCGATCTGCCAAGGGTACTGGCATTGTACGGATTCTGTGTTCGTTCACAGGGATCATTCATTAACTGACACGTGTACGTGCTGCCAACCTGCAATTGGAAAGTTGCCTGTGCCCCACTGGACTGTCGTAGTCAACAACTGTCGTAGTCCACAACTGTCGTTCTCCACAGCTGTCGTTGTCCACAACTGTCGTTGTCCACAACTGTGCCATTTCCCCGTTTACAGACTATTGCTAGGGTGCATTAAAACACAAGAAAGTGGGGATCGTCTCAAAACCACTCGCACTTTGTTCGTATGACATGAACGCGGGTGCATGTGTGTGTACGCGCGTGCGCACAATGCGTGCATGCGTGCGTGAGACTGTGCGTGTGATTTTGCGCCTTTTTAGCCGTGCGCGTTTTAGCCATGCAGGTTTTATCGAGTAGTATTAGTAGTAGTATAGTAGTAGTATTGCGACGACGACGATGATGCTGGTGATGAAAATGAGGATTGTGATGATAACGACGACGACGACGATGACGTTGGTGATGGTATTGGTGATGACGATGATTATGTGTATCTGCGTACTGTGAACAATCCCGGAACACTCAGTATCACATTATTTCAATGTTTAAAGAAGACAAACTGCGAATCAGGCTGAAGACGACGTCCGTGGGCGAGTGCCTGCCGAGAGGGCGGCTCAGGCCAGGCCAGATATAATATTTATGCTCCCAGGGGTTGCGGTCCAACAGCACCTTGCTGTGTGGCAGATGCGATAGATTGAATCTCGTCTTCCTGTTTTTTATCCAGGTCTTCTCCATATGTCAGCGCGGCTTCTTTAAATTAGTAACTTATGTAATGGTGATGCTGTTATATATGTGAGTTGTGTAGTGGTGACGTTTTTATATAATATGTATATGTGACTTGTGTAATGGTGACGCTGTTATATATGTGACTTGTGTAATGGTGATGCTGTTATATGTGACTTGTGTAATGGTGATGCTGTTATATATGACTTGTGTAATGGTGACGCTGTCGACCAGGGTATTTTGGGTCTTGATTTCTGAGGTGTGTTTACGTGAGTTGCGTACAGTGGTACAGTTTTCTGCAGAGAGAGTTTGACTTGCGATAAATCGGAGTATCATCACTACATACAAACATGGGAGTTGCCTATAGTTCAATTAGATTATTCCTCGACATGAGTGAACTTAGTCCTATTTCTTGGAAGTAACTCCGCGGCACACTTATAGCAAGTTGTGTAGTGGCGTGCTTTCCCGGCTCTATATTGGTTAGCACCTAGTAGAGTGAATTCCAGGGCTTTCTTTGCATGTGTATCTCCTGACATCCGCAGTACGTGATCGAACATGGACCGTCTTCGTTGGGCCAGTTTCGCGGACATCGAAGCTGTATTGCACTCTCGAGAAGTCAATGATTTCCTTGTCCACTTGCCATCTGGATATATCGGTTTGGGTGGCAACCTTGTTAAATCTTGCTAAATCTTGTTAAACATGTTGTACAGTTCGTCGATATGACTGTTGAAGTAGAAATGAACCAACTGGAGTTCTGAAGATGGCAGATAATCCTACATAACGCTGGAAGTTACTAATTAATTAATTAATTAATTAATTAATTAATTAATTAATTAATTAATGAGTAAGTATAGTTCGTCGTTCGAAATGGTGTTTCCTGGCCAACGGTGTCGGGTGATTGGCACTGCTTAACTACCATTTTACCAAACTCTCATGGGCTGACCAGTATCATTATAGGTTTCACTCGTACCGAGCCGGTCGAGACAGAACTACGAGCGGGCGCCGCCTACGAACAGGTGCTGTTTTTCGTTGCTTTGATGCCGTCCAGCATGGCGCCGTCGTTGCGCACTTTGGAGACGAACTGCCGCTGACTGCTCGATGTCCGTTAGATGGACTTGTCAATCGATAGTCCAGGTAGAGGGCATGTTCGTGTGACCGAGTTAAACGTAACGTATCCTTGCTCTAACGAGATGGGGAACTCGGTGGGATGGAAGAGATTATTGCCGTACTCGCGTACTCGATATAAGACAGATTGACACAGCGTCGACCATGTAGCAAATTTAAATACATGACATAGGATGAACCATTACACGCATCAAACAGACGGGATTACCAATAAGTTGTTGTATGTAGTCAACGTGCGATATACCCAATTTTTTTCTGTGACGCGGCAGGTATAGACTCATTTAAATTTCGTATGTTTTTTTCAACTTTTTCCCAAGTTATTATTTCAATAAATAAGCCTATTCCCAATAAACACATCCGTTTCCATTGTTTTTCCTAACAAGCTTCCTTCTATTTTGAAAGTAAAAGTTTGCAACTTATTATGATGCATACAACCAATGGAATGGTTGACGAGTTCCTCAATGGTCGTAATTTTTTTTCAATATTTGGTAGAGTTGTGGGCGCGGTGGCGTTGTGGTTAGAACACGGGACTCGCAATAGAGAGAATCCGGCTTCGAATCCTCTCGCTGCAGTTTCGCATCTTGGCCAATTTGGATCATTCCAAGTTGCTCCGATTCACACAGCTGTATAAATGAGTACCTGGCTATAGACAGTGGTGAATATGTGAACAAATAGTATTCGCTCATTAATTGCAGCGTGGCTCAATATTCACCATAGAAGGCGAGTTGGCTTAAGAATGTACAGGTCTGCCAGGGGTGAAGTGTAAGGCGACTTCAACCGTCCCAAGGACTGGATACCGCGCCATGTCATAACGTGCAGTTACATTTAGAGACAAGCTTGAAAACTAAGTAAATCACAATAAGTCGTCGCGTAGAAGAACGCAAGGGTGTGCAGGCAGCATTCACCTTGTTTATGTGAACGTTCAGCAGAACTGTGTAAAACATCATAGCACGTCCAGGCGTAATTACTCATAACATATTCCACGTGGCAAATTGTGTTCGCAGTAGTTCGTCGACCAGTCATACATTTTCGACATAGCGATGTAAGGGGTTGACTGGGGGCGAGTAAACATATTAAGGGTAGCGTGAGTGTCCTTTTGCACGCGGATGCCCTCTTTAAACATGTTCAAGGTCCCTTTCCATAAACATTTAGTAAGCAACAAAAGGAATTGATAAACATACATGATATACTTGCATGCATGATATGATTGCTTTGTTTTGTCTTGAGTTAAATTACACGGATTTCTGAGGTCGCGCACGGTTTATAAGATGCCATTAGGATAGAATCGTACTGTCGCATCGTGAAATTCTCCCCACCTCAAATGAGCTGAATATTTATAGGTGAATAGTAGAATTGTTCATTCCAACATTCACTCAACATATGTGTAGGTGAACAGTAGAATTGTTCATTCGAACATTCAATCGACATATCGAGCAAGTATTCAGCTACCCGCACTACTGCGCCACTGCGCACTGAAATCTACTTTGTGATGTTCAGTGGTATTGTTTCGTTAATTAAACCCTGATACAGCACAGCGAAAGGTCTGTGTCCTTCGACAGTTGACAACGCTGTGGCCACCAGTGTTCGTCCACTCGACCAAGATATCGGTGACTGTTGTAAACAAAGTTTGTGAACAAACAAAAACACGAGGTGATATCTACGAAAACAAACTACATTAGTAGAGCTTTGATGGGGTCGGCTGAAGAAAACACAAATCAGACCCGCTGCGTCGTCCACTTGACATGAAAGCACAACGATCTAGGAAGACAAACAAGAAGCTCTCTCGAAGTTTACACGGACGCAACTTTATCGAAGATGTTTGCCTAGTTGAGTTACTATTGTGATTATTTGGCGCCATATGCAATCATAGTTCTGTCAAAGATGTTTGTGTAGTTCAGTCGTGAGTATGTGGGTTGCTCCTCAGAATGGATGCCTTTAAAAGAAAACAATGGTAGATTGGCAAAGCGCCGAGGTCAAGGAGCACAAGTAGAACGTAAGTATTAGTGTTCTTCCGCGTGTGAAAGCTTACAGCGTGGGAGAGTGAAATCTACATGGAGTGTTTTATTCCCGTTATATAACGTCAAATTAACATTTGAATACTTTTCACTTCTTACATTTAACCTGTCATGTTTGTAAACATGCCGCTGAATCTGGTTTCACGAAGCGATCGTGTGATACGAAGATACGTGTGTGACGAAGGTTTCATAACTCGCAACAATCGCGTCTCTATGCCAACGCGCATGCCTTGATTCAAACGTCAGACTGCAATACGTGCAAGCACAGAAAACTATATATAGTTTGATTAAAAAGTCACAATTACTTCTTCCAATTGATATAATATTTCAACTATTTGATCATACTGTTGTAAAGTAAGAAAATTTTGATATCTTTGAAAAACTTCACTTGGAATTCTGTAGAATGGTATTACCTGTCAACAAATCTTCTTCTAAATGTATGATATATTATGGCGAACTAGACAGACCACCACTAGTGATACAAATTAAGCAACGGATGGCTAATTTCTGGATTAAGCTAGCGCAAGGAAAATATTCAAAGTTACCAGTGATAATGTACAGATTATTACTCAACTTAAATAATAACAGTAAGTATGAATCACCTTTGATAAAAACTTTTCAAAATATTTTATATGAAAGTGGTCTTTCTAACGTTTGGCACTTTCCTGATGTCGTCAATCACAAATGGCAAAAATATTGTCTTAAAATCAGACTTCATAACGAATATATTCAAACATTGTCATCAAATGTATTTCACAATGATAAATTGATTACATATATAATATTTAAAGAAGTATTTGAGTTTGAATCATACTTGTCATTGTTACCGGAGAGATTAAGAATTATTTTCACTCAATTTAAGGTAACACAAAACTGCCTAATGAAACAGGCAGATGGTTCAATATTGATAGAAATGAAAGGTATTGCACTTTGTGAAATAAAAATGATATTGGGATGAATTTCATCTGTTGGTTCAATGTGACACTTTAAGAGACACAAGAAATATATTTCTGACAAGATATTTTATTAATCACCCTAATTCTTTCAAGTTCTCTGTGTTGTTTAATATCCATAGTTTAAAGAAACTAATAAGACTTTGTAAGCTAATCAAAATCATAATTGGTAGCTTTAACTAACATTGACTGTTCTTATTATTTTTAAATGTTTTGAGTACTTTCAAGTACTCTTGGTATTATATATTTATCTCATACACCATTATATGGTGTTAGATAATAACACTTGAACGTTAACTTAAACTTGATTCTTAGAACAAAGTAGCCGTTATCTGGGTGGTTATTACAAAGGCGTTCAGTATGAGCGGTGCCATATAGGGATGCTATTCGAATTGTTGCATTGAACGCTCGCGATATAGTTTGGCTCAATTAGTTTTAAACTAATCTTAGGTGATGAGCAATGCATCTTTTATAGCCGTTTACTTGGCCCTGTTGTAGCGTCTTAATCCAGTACGACTTTGATTAATTTACCCCTAAGTATAGAAAGTAAGCCATTCCACTGAACCAATTATATAACTGCTGTCAGGTAAACCAGTGGCGTGCCCCGTCTCGGCCCGTTCCTCGTTGCATTTATGTGGGCAACCTTCAGATCAAGGCTAATCATTGGGTCTGTGTGTACTACGCCACAAACCTGTCGTTGAATAGCGTGCACAGAATTTTAGAACATGCGATGTGAATTATTATTTGCATTATCTCGTATTTTGCATGCAAGCGTGCACATTGTCTTTTATATTTCAGGAACAATACGACCTTACAATTGTATGCAATCGGTGTAATTTATAGACATGCACAGTAGAACGTTCGCTGGTAAACCGGAAGCTTCGGCGTCCGGACCTGATTTCAGGTAATTAATTCTGGCATAAAAACGAACAATATGCATCTTCGTATGACACACATATATTACGATGTTAAATGCGTATTGATATTGCTGTTGTTGACAAAAATGTGCATGATTCAAAATATCCGGAAAATTATGGATATAATCACTGAAAGTGTTCATATTAACGAGGTTACACTGAATCAGAACCACTTTATTATTGGCAACTTTTCAGGTGGATTATACGCACAGTCACGATAAAATACACAAAGCCACGCATTTATAATTCAGTTATAAAACACCGAAAATTACGTTAAAATAATTATTGCACATATTTTACGTAATAACAGTAATACAACTGAATTAAAATTACATTGATTTACATTCACTAAAACGAACTGCGAAATCAACCCACTCAGTAGGAGGTACTTTATATTAAAACTACCGAAATACGCTTTACATATCGCACTGCGCCTGTCGTGCAGCATTGGTATGTTTACCATTTGCAGAATATCTTCGTATGTAACAATTATTTAGGCAAGTTCGTGTGCTATACCGGACAAGCATATTCAACTACTGGTCTGAGAACAGATACATAAATTCTAACCAAATCGATTTTATTGATTCCAGCACGTTTCAATTGATATATCATATACACCCTTTTCCTTGACTTTGCAACTATTTCATCTACTTGTGCATTCCAACTTAAATCAGATGATATAGTTACACCGAGAACTTTTGCTTGAGTAACTCTTTCAATATCAGTCCCGTTTATATTAATATACGGCAGAGAGTCAACATACGTTCTATCTTTACAGAAACGTATAACCGTTTCTTTTGTCTTACTCGTGTTAATGCGCATATCATTGTCGCTAGACCACTGCGTAATGATGTTAGCTGAATCCTGTATGTCAGATACCATACTATGGTTGCACATTTTAAATATTGTGCCGTCATCTACATATTTGTAGATAGGGCAAGGTGTTCGTGGATCATTGATATGGACCAAAAAGTGTTTAGGTCCACACCAAGTTCCCTGGGGAAAGCCTCCACTAGGGTAGCAGCGTCCCCGATCTTAACTCTGCTCACGGTCTATGAGAAACGCTGCTATCCATCCGACTAAATGTGCTGGTATTTCCATTTTGACCAGTTTATCGATTAATATATCATGATTAATTAGATCAAATGCTTTCCTGTAGTCCAGAAATAAAACTCTCACAAAGTTGCCCTTTACATATGTGGTTTCATACCACTTGTGGAGCATTTCAACCAGAACTTCAGTAGTACAAGTCCCTGCCATTCCCACCAAACTGAGGTTTAACACAAATATCGACCCAGTTCAGCACAAGTGACTCAAACACTTTTGCCATAATTGGAGGCTTTGTTAACTTTGACCTTTCAAGTGCCACCTTCGTATCTGCCACGCTGATAATGAACTCAGCTGTCAATGGTTCGTCGTCATTAAAAGATTGGGTGAGAGGACTGCAATCTTGGTAAGTCTTCACACACTGACACAAAGAATCCATTCATAGAGTTGACCAAACTGTCCAAATCCCCACCAGTGTATTTATTGGCCAGCCCTTGCATCTCACTGCGGCTGCCAGATGATGTTCCCATGAGAGGCTTCATGTGTCTCCACCAGTCGCGTGTCGATGATTCGTCGAGTTTTGCGACATTTGATTGGTAAACCGGCGGCGCAATTTTGGCGCTGTGCAATTCACTAAGTTCCTCAGTCCTCTGGCCTGTTCCATGTCACTAGACATACCAGCACGTTGTCGCTGTCTGGTCAGGTGCCGGAAGCCATCTGTGATCCATGGTTTATCTGTGCTATGACGTGACACAGTCTTGTACGGAAAACACGTGCCCAATAAATAGTCCATGATTTCCTGGAAGAGATTAAACTGCTCCTCGCACGTAGGCAATGTGTACGTATACTCCCATCTTGTCTGTGACAGTTCTGATGTAAACATTGCTCGTTCATTGTTACCCATGCGCCTGGTAACGATGCTCTGGACCATGCCCGTGTCGAGTGTTGGGAAACACACGATGGGACCAGTAACACCATCTTGTGGTCTGATGTTCCCACTCCGTCAAACACTGTCGGACAACCATACACAGGTGACATGTTAGACCACATCTTGTCTAAAATTGCTCGATTACGTGTGGCTGCCTTAACAAGTTGCTCGTATCCATAATGTATGTGTATGTGTGTGTGTGTGTGTGTGTGTGTGTGTGTGTGTGTGTGTGTGTGTGTGTGTGTGTGTGTGTGTGTGTGTGTGTGTGTGTGTGTGTGTGTGTGTGTGTGTGTGTGTGTGTGTGTGTGTGTGTGTGTGTGTGTGTGTGTGTGTAAAACTGAGTCATTAAACTGATTAAAATCTCCACTTATAATAACACCACAGTCTGGGTTACGTCGCAAAACGGTGTCCAGACTAGTTATCAGGTACTCCCGCAGCGAGCCGTTATCAGCACCAGGTTGGTGATAGATGCACGCTATAATAATTCACGAGTATTTTTTTTTTGTAATTTCTTGGGCTTCAATTTAATCCATAGCACTTCGTGCTCACCATCTTCAATATCATGCAATCGATCATACTCCATGGTCTCTGCCACATAACACGCTACTCCTGCACCTCCTCTTTCCACCCGGTCCTTCCTTTCACAACAGAAACCTGCTAATCATACAGATTCCGGAGCCATGTAGCTCTTAAACCAGGTTTCTGTGACATTCACGCAAGCAACGTCGTTGATGCGTGCCACCGCGAGCAACTCATCTAACGTCTCAATACTCAGTGACCGAGCGTTGACATTTAGAAACCCTGGTAGACTCCACCGCGAACTGTTCGTGAGCGTGATTAAATTGTCGGCATTCACACCTGATGTTCTGTGTTGTGATACGCTACGGCAACAGGTGATTACAGACCGAATGTTGAGCACACCACTTTCAATACGTGACATGGCCGTGTTATTCCGGCCTCTTTCCTAGTCCCTCTTCGTATGGTGTTTGCTCTTGTGGCCCTGCTGACCACAGTCTGTGCTGAAAGTGACCTGACAGGGAATGGTTATCAGAAGTCTTACATTTCGTAGCAATGGCAAAACTACATAACTCAGCAAATTTAAATATTGCAATGTATTTGCAATATTGACTATACTAGGTTCCGCATTCGCTTCATTTCGTTCTACGTAAGAGTCAATCAAAGAATCACAGTGAAAGGATTCATTGGAATATGATGACGTGACTGAAGGATATAATAGTCGATGTCGGTTTTTGTAGCGACTGTTCATATTGCGTTGGATAATAGACCGTCATTGAGCCTCCACGACGTCTTTTATTGCAACGAGTCGTGACTTGACTACCGCACACGAATAGTGCGTCCATGCAGACTTGATAAACATGTAGTCGTATATCAGTTTTATAAGCTATACGAGTGTGGATTACATAATGCGTTTTTACCGATGTCAACGTGGAGAGTAATTCTTCTAGAACAAACTTACGTCGTATATTCCTCTCTCTCTCTCTCTCTCTCTCTCTCTCTCTCTCTCTCTCTCTCTCTCTCTCTCTCTCTCTCTCTCTCTCTCTCTCTCTCTCTCTCTCTCTCTCTCTCTCTCTCTCTCTCTCTCTCTCTCTCTCTCTCTCTCCTCTCTCTCTCTCTCTCTCTCTCTCTCTCTCTCTCTCTCTCTCTCTCTCTCTCTCTCTCTCTCTCTCTCTCTCTCTCTCTCTCTCTCTCTCTTCTCTCTCTCTCTCTCTCTGTTCTCTCTCTCTCTCTCTCCGCTTCTCTCTCTCTCTCTCTCTCTCTCTCTCTCTCTCTCTCTCTCTCTCTCTCTCTCTCTCTGTCTCTCTCTCTCTCTCCGCTTCTCTCTCTCTCCCCCTCTCATTTCTTCAGACAGTATCTCCACCACCTAGCCGCTACACATATATTTACACAACCTATGCCACACTTTCCACCCAAACAATATCAATCGATCACTGAACACACTATGAATCGAGCACTCGACACCACATCATGCGATCGCCTAGCTTAATAGATTGACCAAGCTGTGTCAACATAAATCGATATCAGATCGTTCTGACGCGCCACATTCAAAGTGGATCGCATGCTCCACTGCACGGCACAGTTGTTCCATAAGCCCCGACGACACCGTGTGACAGACGTCCTCTAGTAGCAGACATATAAAGGCAGTCATCACACTGTTTCGATAATCACGTTCATAGCACAGACGTGACTAGAGTTCTAGGCGGACTCAAGGCATGCCGCTCGTGGTAAGTCGCCGACATTATACATAATCCCCGTGTGGGTGGGGGGGGGTAATTTTCCCCTGGCACCACCAAGCAGGGAGTTGCGATTCTTACTTGGTGCGATATTCCATAAACAGCTGATCATGGTTAGACTGAGGTGTTTTTTTGGATACTGAGACCACCGGCTCTCTGAGTCCGCAACCAACAAATGTGCATATTTCTCTTCGTGGGTGTGTACCCCCCCGGCATAGGGATCAACGGATATTGTGTGTCTCATCTGAAAGCCACAGATAAAGTGGGCTGAAAGAAATTGTCGAATCGGCAGCAGGTTGACACACACACTGGTCCCCTCGACTGACCGTCCGGCGTGTGTGTTGTCATGCACAAATATGTTTGTCTAACGTTCTACCAAAATGATGGGTTAAACCCGATTTTGTGACTGATCGTTGTGGTGTTGCACTTACTCTGAACAGCGATATCGATGTGTTACGTGCAGGGCGAAGTGTGTGGAGATCCTGTGTAGCTCAGTCATCGGGATCAAAACTACGAATAACTGAAGATATTCACCAGACTGTCGATTGTAATTTGACAATCTCTTAATCGCTTTAACTGTAAATGTTACGTTTTTGCTTTGCCTTATAAAGACCTTCTGTGCAATTAAATTACAACAACATAAACACATGTTTGTTTGTGAAACAAATGTATTTTTGTACAGTTTTTATAAGTACTCGTGTTTCACTGGAGAGCCAGTTGTATTTACTGGTCCCTGTTTATTCACTACGATGTGTTTTCCTCTCGATGTTTGCGTAATCCGTTTCGCTCCCTTTAAAAAGTAGACAACTTCATAACGACGACTAAAAACCTGTAGATACCGTATACTGAGTGAGGTGTCCACACACTCATTCAAAACAACAACATGTTCACTTTATGATATACAGCCTACACTTGTGGGAATGTCTTGGACACATCTGCAAGTTTATTTCCTCTTTATCTGGTACGTTTGACTCGTATTGGATCATCGCAAATCATGTTTCACCGTAATCACTGAAACAACGCGTGCGGCATGTTGATAGCGATAGTAGTGTTGTGGTTATTGAATTTAATCGCACCGCCTGTGAGATGACGTCACACCACGATTACATATCCTCTCACTTGTCCATAAACACAGAGCCTAGAACATGTTGCAACTTTCCATAGTTTACACGTGGTGATGCTATGGTAATAGTAGTCGTTCGTTTTCCATTATGAAGCGCGGTGGCGTAGCGGTTAGAACGCCGGATTCTCAATCGAGAGAGCCCGTTTTCGTATCCTCTTGCTGCCGTTTCGAAACGTTGGCAATTTAACAAGATTTAACAAGATTTGCCATCCAAGCCAAAGGCCCAGATGGCAAGTGGACAAGGAAGCCATTGGCTTATCGAGAGTCCAACAATGTTCATCTACTTATAACCCGCCATCCTGAGATATGTGTCAACATTGTTTTTAAACATATTCACGCCGCTAGCAGTTACACAATCTGTAGACAATTTGTTCCAATCTAGATTATTTCTTTCACCCCACGTTGCCACAATTCACTCAGCTGTATAAATGAGTACCTGGATATATAAAAAGTGGATTTGTGAAAGAATAGTCTTCGCGCAGTAATTGCAGCATGGCTGAATGCTTTCCAGAGAGTATAAATGACGTTGGCGAAATTTCTATTTAACGCTTAACTTATCATAATTATATGCTTCGATTTGTGTCCAAGACATCGCATTGTGTTGCTGCACACATATTTGCCAAATCACTAAGACTCCAAGGTGTTTGCCTTTGCCAAACCCGAGAAACGTGCACACTGACCGCTAATAACCGGCAGCGTGCCATGGATACTGGCGGGAGACAATGACTACAAGTAATACCAATCCTTGTCGCAGCTTGTCAATGCAGCTTTGTTTAATTCCATGATATTGAGGTGTTTGTCTTGTTTTCTGGGTTATTTGCTTTATTGCAGCCTTCGTTTAACTACAAATGACCACACAATCCATATTAAACGAAACTGTGCTACAACTGTAGGATGTTACTACTACCACATTACAATCATTAGGCTGGACGCAATCTGGGTTATACAAACATGCTTCGTGCTGTTTTGTAGGAATTTTACAGCTTAGCCCATTGGTCAACAGCAGCCTGCGCGTCCAGGCTCGTCCATGGGCAACCGTGTATATGACGTGATGTTTAAAGGACTGTACAACTGTTTTAATTGGTTGACTGAAACAGAGCTAGATGGGTGTTTCTTATAAATAAAATACCCACATTCTCTGAATCCTTCCGTCGCAATGTTGATGTAACTTAATTTGTTGTACACTTCGTGTTTAATATGTATCGCAGTAGTATATTTAACGTCAGAAATTTTGTATACACGGAAGTTTGGCAGACGGATAAATCACCCGATTGAAAACGTTATATTTCACCTTCAAATGTGAAGATTTATTTATCAGTCTTGTATTGCCGTAAAGCGGTCTTGTATTGCCTTAAAAAGTCTATATTATACATGTCGTAAAACTTGCAGATTTTATTTCATCGTCAAATCCTGTATGTTCTAAACTACTGAGACATGACAGATCACGACAGTAGCACATTTTGTAAGGATTATATTTTTAAACAACCGATATACATATTAATACATTCAGTGTCGCAATGTCCATAAACAATCGTTCAGCTAACCAATGGAAATCGCTGTACATCCCATTAAACTGTTGTTCTAGCAGCATTTTCTAAATTAGTAGCGTGCGAAATAATAACACGTTATTTATATTGTTGTTCGTGTAGCATGTGTAGGCAGTCTATATATAGCTGGCAGGGCGCGGCACGTATGGACTAGAACATTGCACCTGTAATCCTTTTATACTGCCGTTTTCGTTGGACAATTTAGTTATGGTATGGTGTTATGGGGTCATAAAGCACATTGAATTTTCATGCTACAGAAAAACAATACAAAACGAATAATTTCTCTGAGTAAATATAATGAACACACATATCCTATTTTTAAGAAACTTCAATTTCTAAAGCTGGATGCCATTCATAAACTCCAGCAACTTAAGTTTTATTACAAAGTACAATTACAATTTTGAAATGTATCAAGACTACACACGAAGATAAAATAATATGCTTATTTGTACGTTGTACGGTAGATGAACTTCCGGATGCTGTGAAACACGAAAGGACATTTATAATTACAAGCACAGTATTTGAACTTAAAGTATAGACATAGTCGAATAACCACGATAATGTGTCATGTGGGATTACGGTTCCATGTCATCACGACCTGAAATGACCCATATGCTACTAACGACTTTGTCCGCTGATGCGTCAAACGCGCAAGGCACATGTCATTTGGCGGATTCGTATAATGTTAGCCGAACACTATCCTTCTCTGTGTGTTGCATGACGTCACGCGTGCACGTTTAACGTTACTTATTTAACATTTCTTTCATTACAAAGTAAGATCGATTGCTAAGGTAGCGAATGCCTGAAAACCGCAATTCACATCTTCATGCATGTTTTAGAGAATATCTGAATTAGGCAACAGTACTCTTTGTAAAATCTTCTTTCTTTACCAGATTGCCAGAGAAACGGGTACTGAAACCGACGCAACGCCTCTGCGTGTTGACATGGTTTATTGAACGTGGAAGAATATGGCATTTTCGGGATGAATTTGTTTCTCAGAGAATCGAGTACACGTGGAAACTGATATGGCAAGAGTCCTTGCAATGTCTCATTTCCTTTCGGAAAGTGTGGTGTAGTCGGTAATTGGTCACCGGAGCATGTTTCTTGGGCAGCAACAATTTATCGCTTGATATTGCTGGGGGCTACACATTGGCAAGTAATTAACGCTCGTAGATTCCTTCCCGAACGCGCATGCGAAGTACAACGCATCGCGGCAATATTCGTGACAACAGCGACGTTTGTGACTGTTTCATTGTTGTATGTTGACGTCATACGCCATTACTTCATAATCACAGCTTTATCCTTTACACAGTGTGTGTTCCCCGTATCTAAAATTAGACACCCTGCCAAATGGTTGGAATCTACCCCTAGAATGGTCATACTTAGGCGTTTATTACAAGCCACAGGTTATATTATCGAGAAGGACATTTATACGGCAGTATTTCAATTTGTCTAAGTCCCACAGGTGATGCGACGTCAGGCGGCCACGTATTCTGGCAATTGCGACTAACGTGTAAAGTTATTATTTCAGTCAAAACATTGTTGTTGCAGCTACCCCCTGAGGAGCCACATAATGTATTGCCAGGATACCATCATTGATAATTTATTAAACTTACCCCTAAACACGTTTTAGACATTTGTAAAAAATATACCCTTTTCACATTGAGCGATCTATAATATACATCCTTTTCCGTGGATTGGAGTCACATTCCACAAATTGACAAAATTATATATTTCAACTTCATGGTGAAAACCAACTATATACTTGTTTGCAGAGTGACGTAGTCGATATCTCGCGAGATGAACAGATGAGACTTATCAAGCAGGAAGAACGAGATTGCTACTGGAAGATGGCGCACGACCCCTACACACAAAGAGGTGAGGACATCATTATTTTACTTCCGGGTCATGAATAAAATGCCAGTGATTATGAGACTGGGCCACCGTTGAATGTTTTGTTCCACGACCAATTATTTCTGAACAGGGGTATGGTCCTATTTAAAGATTACGACAAACATGATAAGCAGGGACTAAAATGTATGATGGACGGCTAGCAGTAAATGTCATTGGAGGAAAGATCACTGTTGTACGAAGGCACAATCCGGTTTGCCGGGCGACAAACGACGGACAAATGATGTTGATTGATACATATGGAGGCGCTAAGATAAATTAAAACGACGGACAAATTATGTTGATTGATACGTATGGGGGCGCTAAGATAAATTAAAACGACGGACAAATTATGTTGTTTGATACATATGGGGGAACTAAGATACATTAAAACGACGGACAAATGATGTTGATTGATACATATGGGGGAGCTAAGATAAGTTCAAACGATGGACAAATGATGTTGATTGGTACATATGGGGCGCTACGATAAATTAAAACGACGGACAAATGATGTTGATTGATACATATGGGGAAGCTAGGATAATGTTGTCTGGAAAAATGCTTTATTAGAATACAATTGTGACATGTGCTCGCTAATGTTAGATACCGCAATAACGACTATGTCTCGAAGCGATAAACCCATTAGCATGGATACTTTTTCCGGTAAGGAATATGACCTTAGTGTCGAAACAATAAACCCATTTAGACGAATAATTTTTCCGGAAAGGAATATGACCTTAGTCTCGAAACAATAAACCCATTTAGACGGACAATTTTTCCGGAAAGGAATATGAGCTTAGTCTCGAAACAATAAACCCATTAATGCGGACTAATTTTCCGGAAAGTGTCCATAGTCGTTAACCTATCTACCACGTCGGATGTAGCATGTTTCAATAGCAACTTTCGCGTTATTGAATGTTTCATTAGTGGCTACCGAGCTGCACGCTGCGTTAATTGGTAAACTGATTCGCGTCCATGTAGAGAACCTGTTGTCTGGCCAGTGTCACTGTGAGGTCTTCTTTCCTGCATGCGGCATCACCCACGTTCAACCGTAGTCTCTTTACCAAGATGAACCACGACGCTGGGTTTCTATGAAGTGTGTAGCGATTTCGTCGAAGGCATCACGACATCCATGGCTATGGGTAATTCATTACCGACCCTGCTGCGATTCAATAAGACTAGACATCTTATATTCCACAGGTTCCTTTGCTGGATAGAAGGAAAGAGAAAGCTATTGAAATAGGGTCCAGACCACAGTTACGCTTCGGGAAGTAGTATCTGGTGCCTACACATTTGTAATTGAACCGATTTCAATAATTTTATTTGCCTACAAGGGACTGTATTCAACCAGCAAGTTAGGGACGTTTGACGGAAATTTGAAAGTGATATGTGGCAATATATATGAAGCTAATTTGTGACCCGTAGAGACTGTGTTGGTGTCATTCCCGAAACATAAGTAGGCATAATGCTGCCCATTTGGATGGTAAAAGAGTTTGCGACATTTTGCAACATGTTGGGCACATCAATAACGTAGTGTCAATGGATGACGTGAAATTTTATAATTTTTGATTTCACGTTTTATTATAATCATGCAATCTTTGACTTCGGTGCATTTTATCTGTGTAACACACACAAAATATAATCATTGCGAAGAACCAGTCGATATTGATGGCTACACCACAGAAGAGATGACGGAAGCAGTGGTGACTGGTTAGCAACCACGGCGAGGGGACATTATTGTGTTGGAGTATAGTGAATGAGATGTGCATAAATAACACGACGTGAATATGGAGAAGGATCGCGAATTGAGGCAATGAGCCGTGCTGAATACTCGTGCTGAATACTCATTGTCTAATGGGATCATTTAGGAGCCATCGGGTCCTAGGAAGAATCACCGAGCTGAATGTGGCACTGGTCAGCACCACGATGCTTCGTTGTGTCGGATTCAACGACTATTAATCAAATTGCCGACTTGGTTGATTTGTCTTGACGGATAACTCATTTGACCCCATCGATCACTCAGTTTCTTGCAAGCAGGCGTGTAGCTGCGCACAAACTCGGGAAGGAGCTCCCTGGCACCCTACTGTCACATTAAACTGTAGCTATCTTCCGCATTTTCACCCGAAGATTTTGCGGCCATATCAATATTAATATTATTGTTATTATAGTGGATATTGTTGATATTGTTGTTATTATTAACATTATCAGTAGCAGCAGTAACGACAACAGTAGTAGTAGTAGTAGTAGTAGTAGTAGTAGTAGTAGTAGTAGTAGTAGTAGTAGTAGTAGTAGTAGTAGTAGTAGTAGTAGTAGTAGTAGTAGTAGTAGTGGTGATGGTGTTGTAGTAGTAGTAGTAGTAGTAGTAGTAGTAGTGGTGGTGGTGTAGTAGTAGTAGTAGTAGTTAACACAATCATTTGGCAGTTTATCCATTCATTTATCACCCTCTGTGAGAAAGAGTACTTTCTCATGTCCAACCTACACTGCTCCTTAACTAATGCTGCTTTGTGTCCTCTGGTTCTACTGCCTCCTTTAAGTTTGAAGAACATATTCCTGTCAACATCCTCATAACCATTCACTATTATAAACACTTCTATTTGGTCTCCTCTTAGTCTCCTGGTCTCTGGTGTTGTCAAACCACATTGTAATAAGCGACTTTCGTAACTAAGGTCTCTCAATTCT
This sequence comes from Lamellibrachia satsuma, assembly GCA_033239005.1. Lineage (NCBI taxonomy): Eukaryota > Metazoa > Annelida > Polychaeta > Sabellida > Siboglinidae > Lamellibrachia > Lamellibrachia satsuma. The sequence continues at coordinate 8,504,161 of BSQZ01000014.1, forward strand.
GGAATCATTTTAGTTGCTCTTCGTTGTATTCTTTCTAGCTTGTCTATGTCCTTTTTACGATATGGCCTCCATGCTTGAATACAATATTCCAAATGTGGTGTAACTATTGCTTTGTACAGGGGTACAATTAGCTGTTTCTCCTTATACATGATAGTTCTCCTAATTAGCCCTAGAATTTGATTTCCTTTCGAAGCAGCAATCCCACATTGCTCTGACACGTTCATGTCAGCACTAAATGTTACTCCTAAATTATTTTCTTGTGTGGTTCTACCCAGTACAGCATCCCGTATTTTATATATTAAGATAATCCGACAGCAGAATCTAGGAGAATAGTTAAATAACTAGTTTAATTGTTCTCATTAGTGGGTTACTTAGCCGTCTGCAGCTGCTAGCGGTCCTCTCTTCAATCAAAAGGCGTATCGATTTTATTCCATGTTGTCATCGACTCGACGAAGCGTAATCTTGCTACCGAGGTGCGGGCGTGAACAGCTGGAGGCAGCCGCTGGTGTTGCTGTATATTTACAATCACACAGCAGTTTCACAGCCGTTGTAATGTTTACAATACTCGTTATGAGCATCAGTGGTTCACTCGTTAACACCGTCCGTGAGCTTACTTAATAACACCTTTGGAGGAGAGAAAGTATATGTTGTACAACGTACAGTGGTAATCTTGTTAAATTTGATTAAATATTGTTGAACACATAATGATGTGTAACGTTAATTTTGTTACTTTGGCGTTTAATTACTTAATGACAATACAAACATGCTAGCTGAACGCGGCTGTGCGGTCTCAATTAGTTACTCACCATTCAGAAAACAAAGAGCGTCGTCAAACAAACTTTAATGGTACGTTTTAACGTCATCTAAGTTTGCAAACCAAATTAAGCAACACACATATTCGCTAACCTTGTGACGTAACCAGTTAAACAAAGTGACTACCTATGTTTGCGTTCTTTTTTCGAAATAGTTCGTATTACTGTATTTCTCATGTTTTATCACTGCCACATCAAAACTAATTCGCTATGTTGTCGCTTCGGATATGTTTAAATAAAAGTATAGCACGTTTTGCTTCTATTTATATTTCACTCCACTTAAACCTATTTGAAACATAATGTCTGAAAGGTTGCCGTTTTTAAATTTGGAAATCGCAGTAATGTATACACTCCATTTCGTCACACAAAAATTCCACCATGCTTCACCCGAATGTGTTACGTGTGCTATAAAAGGTCGTGCCGTAAATAGTACAAAATCCGTTACTTAATCAAAACATGCGTCCGTCGTCATGGCAATATGTTGCTGCGCGTGATATCAGATCTTCGGTGGAATACCCATATAAAACATCTCATCAAAAGCTAATATACCGTTAGGCTTCCTTCGCAGAAACTTTTTATTGAGAACAGCGGTACTGTTTGGGATCCCTACACACAGACACAAATACACAAGTGTGACATTGGGATAGGACCTCTAGCATATCGCAGGGCAGATGATAATCTCTGCATAACGGACAAAATAGTGAATAGCCTAGTAGGAACACCTTCTCATCAATACCTTGTTCCTGTGAATATTATCAGTAGTAGGCAGAGCGTAGTCTCGAAGAGACGATGCTGATGCGCCCCGTTGTCAAATTTTGGCAGCGTCCACTGTGGCTGTGAAGGCCGATTCTTGAGTGGCAGTCCTTGCCGCAGCCAAAGCAGACGAAACAGGATGACATTGGTGGTAGTGCTGCTTTTTGTTTTCGCCGCATCCTCTTCTCACCCGCATAGAGAAGGGTGCTCAACACACAGGCCTGGTAGATTCTCTTCTTGGTGTTCTCAGTGAGCATCTTATTTTCCCATACTCTTTTGGTCAGCTTGGCCATAGTGCATGCGGCTTTTCCGATGCGCCTGTTTATCTCAGTGTCCAGCGAAATGTTGTTGACCCGAGGTAGGTGAAGTCTTCAATTACCTCCAGGGTGTAGTCATTGATATTGACGGAGAGGACTTGGCTGGCGTCCCGCACAATGACGTTCGTCTTTTTCAGGCTGATTGTGAGTCCAAACTCTCTGCAGGCGTGTGCAAAGCGATTTACCAGCCTCTGGAGGGCCTCTCCTGAGTGGGCAATGAGTGCTGCATCATCCGCAAACAGCATCTCCCTGACGTATACCTCTGTCACCTTTGTTTTGGTACGCAGACGTGCCAGGTTGAACAGCTTCCCATGAAATCTGGTGTGCAGGTAGATACCGTCTGAGGAAGAGTCGAAGGTATATGACACAAGGAGGGAGAAGAAGATCCCAAACAATATTGGAGCAAGGACACAGCCTTCTTGACACCGCTGCAGACAGGGAAGGGCTCCGATGTCGAACCATCGTACACAACTGTAACCTTCATGTTCTCATGGAAGGAGAACACCATGCTGCGTAGCTGGGGAGGGTAGTCGATCTTCTTAAGTAGGCGGAAGAGTCCCTTCCTGCTGACAAGATCGAAGGCCTTGGTTAAGTCAGTAAACGCCACGTAGAGGGGCATTCTCTGTCCTCTGTACTTTTCCTGGAGCTGGCGTACTGAGAAGATCATATCGATGGTGGATCTTTCTTTCTGTTCGTAATTTTTTTTAAAGATTACGATGTATTTGCTGTATAATACTCCTAGATTTACCGATAAGGCATTTCAATAGTGTGACGGTGGCGACACCTAGGAAGCGACAATAACACAAAAGTGCAATCTGTCCGAACACAGTTTAAACATGTCTAATGTTTTTAAACACGTCATCGTGTGAACATGACGTTCTCTCGGTGTAGAAATGTACGCATTCTTCGTTTGCTGAGTGGATGAACAACGTTGATGAAGAATCTATTTTAGAGGCCACAAATAGTTTAAAATCCTGACAAACGCGAAACATGTGTGACCTATTCCGACTGGAATCATTTGTTCTAATTGTAGGTCCCAAGTGTAATCGAACATGGGACACCATCACGTGCTGGCCGGACGTTCCAGCCGACACCGTTGCCAAACAACCGTGTCCCGCCTACTTCCAAGGCTTCAATACAAAAGGTACAGGGCAACGTTAGTGATGATAATGATGATATTGATGATAATGGTGATAATGAAGGTGATACTGACGATGATGATGATGATAGCAATTACTACGAGGACTTCGTCGATAACAATAGCCATGAGAGTAATGATGTAGACGACAATGGTGACGACGATTATGAAGGGAAAAAAATAAGTATGACTGTGAGAGATGATATAAGTTCTAGATCAGAACTAGTGTGAACCCCGCTTAATAGAATCATTTCTGGTAGCTCCCTTGCAGAGACACGTAGGTTCAGAGGTCCACCTTCCTCTTACGAATAAACGAAGTGACCCTAATAATAATAACATACATTACAGAATGTGTGTATTGTACCTAATGTTTTATACATGTTTTATTGTATACATACGTTTAATATTAAACCTCTATGTTTGCAAATGAAACAAACTTGGTATTATCGGTATTATTATTATTAATAATAATAATAATAATAATATATATATATATATATATATATATATATATATATATATATATATATATATATATATATATATATATATATATATATATATATACGCACATATCGACATAGTCGTTCACACACTCACACTCACACGCACACACAGGCACACGCACACGCACACGCACACGCACACACACACACACACACACACACACACACACACACACACACACACATATACGAACGACTATGTCGACGACGACAACAATAGCACTGATGGTGGTGATGATGTGGACGACAATGACGCCGATGATGATAACGATAGCAAAGAACAAGTAATACTAGGCGAGAAAGATTAATTTCTAGATCTGAACTAACCCAAAATTGGAATACAAAATGACTATTTGCATAAGGATCTCCTGACGCGTATTTACATAATTCGTAACTTGCAACCTGCAGCGTTCGCCACCCGGGAATGTATGTCCGACGGCACGTGGTTCGTTCACCCCGCCAACAACCGCTCGTGGACCAACTACAGCGAGTGCATCCGGTCTGCGCTCCCTGATTCACCGATACCCACTGTGCCGCAGTTAATAGTGGTGCGTCTGCTTTACAAAATAGCGGGCAGGAAGTAGAGGTTGGTCCGATAAAGTGATGGGGAGTTGGTCTCAACAATATTGTGAGAATGGAAGTGGGTTTTGCGGTTGGTGGTATGTGTATTTTCAACAATGTTGGGTGGTTGCCCCCGAAAAAACATGAAATTATTATTATAAACATAAATAAATATAAATACATTATACAGATATCATATAAGCATTTAAAAGTAATACTTATATCATATAAGCATTTAAAAGTAAATAATGTCATAATGGATTAAATAACTGATTATGGATAAAATACGTACTATTATCAATAACTTAAGTAAAACAATACAGTTAAACGTTCCATAGTCTCGCATGTCACTGTTCCTTAATCAAATAATTTTTTCGTATATGATGTCTTAAAAGCGCATGTGGAATAAAAATTATTTCGGGTTGTTTTGGCAACAACAGCAGAATAAAGCTGATCCTTGTCTTGCAGGATCACATGAGTAGAATAAAGCTGGTGTTTGTCTTGCAGGATCACATGAGTAGAATAAAGCTGGTGTTTGTCTTGCAGGATCACATGAGTAGAATAAAGCTGATGCTTGTCTTGCAGGATCACATGAGCAGAATAAAGCTGGTGTTTGTCTTGCAGGATCACATGAGCAGAATAAAGCTGATGTTTGTCTTGCAGGATCACATGAGCAGAATAACGCTTATGTATAAGATTGGCTACGGTCTCTCTCTGGCGTCGCTCATTCTCGCCGTCTTCATTATGATATATTTCAAGTGAGTGCAACACATTGCCTATTACAATGCAATACAATACAACACAATACAGTACAATACAATACAATACAATACAAAGCATTGCAAAGCAACATAACAACAAAACGGCTGCACGTTTTTCTTTATTCGTTTTTAAATTTGACGTAAGAAAAATTAAGAATACAAACTGTCATACGCGTTTTTATTAATATAAGTTAGAAAAACAACATATAGATCAAACAAACCGGTTTTCCTTTTTCGAATGTAAAATTTGAAAGCGGAAAAAACATTGTTTATTGTTTTTGTTTTACCTTGCAAATTTGATAGCGAAAACAACAAAGTTGTACCTACGCGGACAAACATCGACTACTGCTGACCTTCACGATTTGTGGCTGACTAGTGAAGTAGAGGTTAGGTGCGACGCGGAAGTGTTGTGTTACGTTACGTTACTTTTGCTGGTTCAGCAATACTTGTGTGTACATTTTCAGAAAATGCCACGTGACACCTTGTCGTCAGCAGTTAGAGATGTTGCCGTATCTAACCGTACCTCTTACTTTGTATTACATCTCACAGAGTTTTCAAAGTTATTTTTTGAAGACAAAAAACTTTACATTATTTGACAACTACCCCAAACGGGTTGCAACATGTATGGTGTCACATGACATTTTGCTTGTGACAGGGTAGACCCTGGTCTTGGTAAACCAGCAGAATCAAATGTTAAGATTACAAACCCTGGTCCAGCCCAAAACTTGGACTAGAATTCCCACTCTTGCTGACAGGCGCTACTTTAAGATTACAAACCCTGGTCCTGCCCAACACTCGGACTAGAATTCGCACTCTTGCTGACAGGCGCTACTTCAAAACACTATCAAATTTATCTATAAAATTTTATTTTACTACGCTTGTCTTAACTTAGTTTTATGTTTCTCGCTTTTATCCCACTATATCAAGCAACACTGGGCGCTAACCAATACTGTCTATAAACAATGATTGCTATAGTTGCAGTCGGTGCTATTAAATAATATTAATTGTCATTATATGCGTGAATAACGCGCCTATTATTGTACAATTTACTATTCCCAACTGTGGGTAAATTGTAACAGGATCACTCGTTTGAAACTTGAAGTTGCCTACAACAGCATGAGACAGCCTCAGTGTGTGTGCCTACAACAGCATACATAGGCGGAGTTTAGGATACGACTGATGAGACAGCCTCAGTGTGTGTGCTTACAACAGCATACATAGGCGGAGTTTAGGATACGACTGATGAGACAGCCTCAGTGTGTGTGCTTACAACAGCATACATAGGCGGAGTTTAGGATACGACTGATGAGACAGCCTCAGTGTGTGTGCTTACAACAGCATACATAGGCGGAGTTTAGGATACGACTGATGAGACAGCCTCAGTGTGTGTGCTTACAACAGCATACATAGGCGGAGTTTAGGATACGACTGATGAGACAGCCTCAGTGTGTGTTTGTTACCAGTTCCATCGGTAACTTTGACGCCTTCTTTCGCAAGAATATGAATGGTCTTAGAAATCGGGAAATATGCCATTGAAAATGATTTCATAAAACGTGGGAAAAAATTGTATAAATATCGTTTATGGACACGAGCACTTTATTGTGCACAATGGTGATTTTACATTCCATTTATATATATTTAATTACGTATTATTACATAATTGTTTTGTACATTAATATTTTTAACGTATTTAAATTTAAATTTATTAAATGCGTATTTGTATGTATATGGCCTTTGTACATGAAATCAATTTATTCGTATGTTCTTTGACGCCAGGAAGCTGCACTGTCCCCGGAATACCCTACACGTGAATTTGTTCCTGTCGTTCATCCTACGAGCCTTGATTGCCTTCCTCAAAGATAACGTCCTCATTCAGGAACTCGGCTTCCCCAGCGACGTGACCTACAATGACGAAGGACAACTTCACTTCAACGAGAACGGCACGGTAGGTTAATGCAGTCACGTCCTCAATATAGTCGAACAAAACGACAGCGTTTGCGAAAGTAAATTACCATGACAACATTAACTTTAACATTGCCATAATTGGGAGTATTTTGGGACAACTTGTTTGGCGCGTAACGTACTCTACTTAGTGGCTGGCAGACAGTATATAAACGTGTCTGCGGCCGTAGAATTACCCTATGTGCGTGTGCACAGCATTTGTGTTACGCTGGAGTAAATTACAAGTTTTGCTTTTGAGTAACATTAAATAGCAGGATTTGAGAAACGTCTGCTTGTGACGGATTGGAGAACCAGTGTTGGCTCCACAGTCTGGAAGAGCTGATGCCTTTTATTTATGCTGTGTAATGTATAGCATCGTATTGAGTTTATTAAGTTCCATTTCGTCAACTTGATCGTCCAATTGACACTGGGGGCATTCAGCAACGGCGCAAATACTTTAATTCCATTTAGTAGCAATTCGACAACTCCTAAATATACGAGGATCATCACTTATTTCAGTAATATAAGTAAGATGCACGAAACGCACCAAAATTGTCAAACATAATAAAACACATCAGCACGTATTGAAACATGAAAACAATTCTCAGAAACTAGCAATATCCATTCTCTCTAAGACTTTATACCTTTGATATTGAACCACGCAACTGCCAGTAAGGAAATACTCGTATGTTCATATTACACCCGACAGCAATATTAACTCGACGGGTCTCGAAAAGAGCAAGCCTCGAACGCGATAGTTCGTTTTCATCAGTAATTTTAAACACCTTGTGATAATTATATGAGTGTTCACGTTCGTCATAAATCATTGCTGTAAGTCGTATTGAACATGTAATATACTCTAACCTTTAGGGTGCTGTCAAACACTCCGTGTGTGGTTATATCTACGAGAATGAAACGTAGGGTTTTCTTCATATGTGGCTACTGTTTCATATCCGCTGTGGAGTTCTGTTTCTGATGTTCTCATTTAAAGTCCTCCAGTTTTGTTCTCATTAGTGAATGTGTTCACTGGTTTTCCCATCCGTCACAATTCAGCCTGTAGGATAGGGTTAGGGATAGGTTTGGGGTTCGGGTTAGGGTTTGGTGTCGGACACGATTTGCTAGTTTTTCGGAGCCAGGTATTGAAATTTTCACTATACTTTATTGTTTGTGTGTTTCAAGCTTTTATGTCTGCTTGTTTTTCAAATTGTCATAATTTCTTTAATGTTTCTGCTACATTTTAAAGTTCTTTTTTATGCATATCATAATCATTGATACCTGCCATATTCTGTACAATCAATATTATGTAGCGTTAACCCGGCAGTAGGTTCATTTCCGTGTTGTCTTGTCTTCCACAAGATTAGACTGGAATTTTGAAGCAATCGAATTGTAGCTTCGTCATCCGATCAGTCTGACTCATTAGTAAATAGTTTAACATGTTATTATGAACACGTCTATTAATACGATAATATCATTATCGGCATCAACTCGCTTACGAAAATGATTTTTTTAAAATTTAGTTGGAACGTTAGTGAATCAGTACACCACAAGACATAAAAAACACGTTTAACCTTCGAGAAAAAAATCCTTTACTTACCAAAATAAAATTCGAAAACAGGAAAGACTATTGTAAGAAAATGTGTCGGCCCATAGTGATTCGAGCGCTCTCTGTCCACAGCATTGGCAGTGCAAGCTATTCATGACGACCTTCCACATGGTGGTTAGTGTCAACTACATGTGGATCTTCATCGAGGCGCTCTACCTCCATATGCTCATCTTCGTGTCCGTCTTTTCAGAGAACAGCAGCATCCGCTGGTACCTCGCCTTCGGCTGGTGTAAGTAGCGCACGACCACACAAGCGCCACCTTCTCACGACCGTTTTATAATAATAATAACACTATTGATGATGATAATTATAATTGTGATGATGTGTGATCTATATAGCGCCGCTATACGTTTAGGCAAGGCGAACCAACGCCTTATAGTGTGTCTTCCCCTGGCATAGACAACAGGTTGAACGGACCAACGCCTTATAGTGTGTCTTCCCCTGGCATAGACAACAGGTTGAACGGACCAACGCCTTATAGTGTGTCTTCCCCTGGCATAGACACCAGGTTGAACGGACCAACGCCTTATAGTGTGTCTTCCCCTGGCATAGACAACAGGTTGAACGGACCAACGCCTTATAGTGCGTTTTCCCCTGGCATAGACGCCAGGTTGAACGGACCAACGCCTTATAGTGCGTCTTCCCCTGGCATAGACGCCAGGTTGAACGGGCCAACGCCTTATAGTGCGTCTTCCCCTGGCATAGACACCAGGTTGAACGGACCAACGCCTTATAGTGCGTCTTCCCCTGGCATAGACAACAGGTTGAACGGACCAACGCCTTATAGTGCGTCTTCCCCTGGCATAGACACCAGGTTGAACGGACCAACGCCTTATAGTGCGTCTTCCCCTGGCATAGACAACAGGTTGAGCGGACCAACGCCTTACAGTGTGTCTTCCCCTGGCATAGACAACAGGTTGAACGGACCAACGCCTTATAGTGTGTCTTCCCCTGGCATAGACACCAGGTTGAACGGACCAACGCCTTATAGTGTGTCTTCCCCTGGCATAGACACCAGGTTGAACGGACCAACGCCTTATAGTGTGTCTTCCCCTGGCATAGACAACAGGTTGAACGGACCAACGCCTTATAGTGTGTCTTCCCCTGGCATAGACACCAGGTTGAACGGACCAACGCCTTATAGTGTGTCTTCCGAAAGACACAGACAAAGTGGGGTGGACAAAATTGGTCATGATTTCAAAAGGCAGCAGGTGGACGTAAACCCGGTCTTCTTGATAGATAGTCCGGCGTTCTTACCGCCGAGTCACTGCTCTGTGGCGTCTTAGTATTTTTTCTCCAAAAGCCGCTACATCTCACCAAATGATCATAATGAGGTATACCCCCCAAAAGTCGCTAAACCCATTGCAGTGTATTTATCAAAGGAAATAAAGTTATTCCACCTGAGCTCTGTCAACCAATCACTGACAAACATTGCTACTCAGTTGAACTGTGTATGATTTTACAGGCTACGAGGCATAGATGGCGTCCTATTTGCGTGAAAGAATATGTCATAGTAAATAATTTTAACATAACACAGCAGTACGGTGCGACAGCAGTAGGGGCGACAGCAGTAGGGGCGACAGCAGTAGGGGCGAAGTAACTCAACGAGAATCCTATGTAGTAGGGTGTATAAGGGAAATAGCATTACTTGCTGGACAAAAGTATGAAAATTGGACCCTATGTGTAGCGTTTTACGTAGAATAAGATATTAGCCGGATCTGCTTCAGATTGTTTGCTATTAACCTTGAATTTCAAGGTGAAATGTCGCTGATCTTGAACTTTCGGTATATGTGGCATTTAATTTTATTTGTGCATTTAATGTAAAACGCATGGCACTTGTGGGTTTGCAGGGCAGTGATTTCAAATATTTTACTTTTAACCTTCTCCGACATTCATATCCGCCATTTTTACAGGTGGCGGCCAACAAAACCAATTTCCGTATATCTCAAGAACAACGTGACACAGAGCCGTCATTTTTTATGCCAATAAATGCTTCAGGGCAGCGATTTAAAATATTATTATTGTGACCTTCGCTAACATTTTCTACTCGACATCAAAATTAGCACCCGTCAAAAGCAATCTCCCCTATATCTCAAGAACTACGTTATCTAAAGCCATATATTTTGTGTTAAAATATAGGTTTTTGAGGGTATCGAGTTCAAATATTTCTCCGACTTTTATACCCGCCATTAAAAAACTACGGCCGTCAAGACCAATTTTCCCATATCTTAAGAACCTTTTCACATAGGGCCGTAATTTGGGTGAGCAAATATAGGTTTTCGGGCCATCGATTTCAAATATATTACTTTTTGTACCTATCATTATAAAACACGGCGCTCGTCAAAACCAATTACGATTGTGGTCCCCGACGTGACAGATTGTCCGGTCATATATAAGGACGGTGAACCTCTCGATGATTGATTTTGCGGCTTACATTTCTTGATATGACGGTACGTCTGACAGGACGCCGAATGCATCATCAGTGACAACAACACCACCACATATATACCTTTGTGGCGACGTTGCAAGTACAAAGATACATAGTTTGTTTATTTTGATTTTGAACGAGGGTTTAACAATTAGATGCTAGATACAAAACACATACTACCCCAAAACTAATAAATAGGAACACAAGTGCGCACATTTGTACACGTGTCCCTATACGCACCGACATTGGTTCTATGAAATCAGCCAACGTAACTAGACATCCCAAACCAAATAAGACGATTCCTAAGAAATAGTACTTACAAACACCCGCTAGTTCTGAAGATTGGTAACGCCTGCGACGATCGTCACGTAGATCACTTATGCTAGAAAGAAAAGTCCGTTGGTGACGTCATTGTACCCGCCAATACGTACATTCATTGTCCGATTATGTGTGCTTTACCGCCACCGTCTCGTGCGATACACGGGCGATTCACTTCCATATGGTGCCATATAACATATAACTACTTTATTGTGCGTGCGTGCGTGCGTGCGTGCGTGCGTGCGTGCGTGCGTGCGTGTCGTTTATACATACTAAGTGGCCAGGATATATAAAACAATATTTAATACATTTCTGACAGGTTAAGTTTCTGTTGTCTTTATATCAAAGCCATTTCATGTAAAAGCAACTTAGCAGTTGGTCTTTGTAGTATACCTATACATTATACCTATACATTATACCTATACATTATTCTCTTCATATCGTTATTTGTAAAACATTTATGTTGAGTTATTGTTGCATCAGTATGCTATTAAAAGTGTAGCATCATGTATTATTTGAACTGTTTCCATTATGTTGCAGTGTCGCCTCTAATCTTTATTGTTCCGTGGGCGATAGTTCGTGCAACATTGGAGGACATACAGTAAGCGTGACGTATTATAATTTAAATTGCTATAATGATACACATGTGCATGGATATGAAATACAATTGATCATAAATATAAAGAAAGGTTGATGGAATCCTAACAGTATTGACACCAGCTAAGTAGACCCGTGATGGGTGAACACAGTGCAGCATTACATCAGCATTTACTCGTTTGCCGTTTCAGCATTAATTGTACATTTACGAAACGAAACTTTGCAATGCAGTGTAAGTGTTTCGGTGTACAAGTAGAAAGTTGTATTTTTGTTAGTCGAATGTGTTGATACTGTTTTCAGTTGTTGGACGTACAACCCCACACCTGGCTATTTTTGGATTGTGAAAGGTCCCATTTCAGTGACAGTTATGGTAGGTTATATCGATACTACGCGGCGTCGCGGCGTCAGCAAAAACACCAACAGTAACACCAACAACAACACCAACAACAACACCAACAACAGTAGCGACCACATATTATGAACAAATGCACATATATTTAGTTGCACTCGTTTCAATTAAGTTCTTCAATTTCTCGAAGTTTTCATCGTCGCTGAAAAAGATAAATTTAAGTACACTATATAGGCAAGATATTTGACGAACAATCTGACGTCTCAAATAAGAATGTTGACAACTATTTAGAGGCACGTATTTAGCATCGCTGTAAACTAAATATCAGTACAAATAATTATATATCAACTCAAATGAATATATAGGGCACTGTATTTATTTAATTTATGTTATGTCAGAAAATGAAATGCTCTCCATTATGCGAGCATATCATACAACTAATACGTGGTTGGTTGCAGGTCAACTTTGTTTTTTTCCTCAACATTGTCAGAGTTTTGTTTACGAAGATGAAAGCTTCCAATAGGACACAACCTAAGCTGTATGGGTAAGTAGCCGCACGGCGAAATTTCATACACTACGCTTGTAAGTTTGTTCCACCCAACCAATGCTGGTAACCGTGAAGGTTCTAACAGACGCACGGGCGACTCGATCAGATGTGTTACTGGGAGGTTTCTGTCCTGCCGCCAGGTGGCGATAATGTGGCAAAAGAAAGACATCATTTTATTGTGTACGGGAGTTGTACGTGTGCGCGCGTGCGCGTGGGTTCCTGCGTGAGTGCGTGTATTGGGAGGAGGTTATTGTACATGTGTTTTTGTTGATTTATATTTGTTTTGTTCATCTGTAACAAAATGGATTGCAATAATTCATGCACATTGTGTTGTACAGAACATTCCACTGCCGACTACAAAGTAACGGAAATAAATTTATTATTATCTGTGAAAATCCTATTATATGAAGAGCCAAACTGACACATGTCCAGCCGCACTGAGCTGATCAAAATATACTTTCATTGTTTTTATTCGTTAATGGCTAAGATGGAAGTGTTCCGCCACAGTAATGCCCCCTAGCAGCAGGTCAGAAACTGCTGACCAATCCAGGGCGTCCTATCACGTGGATCAGTTGATTGGTTGGGTGGTACGACGTAGGCGGAACGGGGTCGTTGTTTGTGTCACAGTTCACGGATTTCCGATCACACGGGTTGCAGGCGTCTGACGCGGTCCACCCTTGTCTTGATCCCCCTGTTCGGGGTGCATTATATCGTCTTCCTGTGGATGCCCAACGACCTCAACCAGTACGCTGAACTCGTCAAGCTCTACTTCGAGATGTTCTTCACGTCGTTCCAGGTAAGGCTGTAATTACCTAAGGACCTCATTCAATGACGTGCCAATGATGACAACAACGACAATGATTTTACTTCCCTACGATCCCTTGCGGAGTATGAGCGAACTTTTTTCTCACTACTATATAGTAATGCATAACACAATACAACACAGTCAGTACTATATACTATTAACAATGCATAGCAATAATGTAATGTACGTGGTGCTTTTGTATGACTATGTAATATTTTATCTCTTTCTTCGTGTGAAGCAAATTGAATAATGTTTGGTGATAAATAAATAAATAAATAATTAAATCAATCAATAAGTCATTTCAACCAACCAATCAATCTATCCAGTTCGACTATGCCATATTTAAGCCAGGAAAGGAGAATATGTGTAACTATGCTCGTACGATGTATACCACGTACCTGACGCTAAAATACGATGTGCGAAACACAATGACGTTAATGTTGTCTAGTAACTCTTAAATCATAATTAAAGGTATGGATAACAAGAATTTTGTCGTGCTAAAAGTTAATTTTTAAGTATTCAAATTGTACTGATTCCGCGTTGCAGGGGTTCCTGGTCGCTCTGCTGTTCTGCTTCCTTAACACAGAGGTAAGTCATACAAACAATAGACGACGAGGACGACGACGACGAGGACGACGACGACGACGACGACGACGAGGACGACGACGAGGACGACGACGACGACGACGACGACGACGACGACGACGACGACGACGACGACGACGACGACGACGACGACGACGACGACGACGACGACGACGACGACGACGACGACGACGACGACGACGACGACGACGACGACGACGACGACGACGACGACGACGACGACGACGACGACGACGACGACGACGACGACGACGACGACGACGACGACGACGACGACGACGACGACGACGACGACGACGACGACGACGACGACGACGACGACGACGACGACGACGACGACGACGACGAAGACGACGAAGACGACGAAGACGACGACGAAGACGAAGACGAAGACGAAGACTGCTTACTTATGTGTAACCCTGAACCAGCACCTGCAGCCACCAAGTCGAATTTTCAGGCGTACTACAGCCAGAAGATATAAGCCTGTAACGACTGACGATTTTTAACCTATTGAATAGTGTTGACCTGTTTCCGTTAATACATAATTTTAATCGTTTATATAATAGGCCCCTATACCATATTATATACACATTATATTATTAAAAGTTGTAATTTTGGATGGGAATATATCTACAATTAAGTCATGTTAACGTCCGTAATCCGTTAATTTGCTTAAAAAAATTAAATAGATTATTTAAATAAAACATCTTTAAATGGAATATAAAATGTGTAGTGCCGCCCTCTATCGGGTATATCGCCTACCACTACCATAACCTGTTTGTATTCAACTCCGCTCGAGGCGACACTGATCGTGTCCAGGTGTGTTTGGTTGTTGCAGGTGCGCACAGAAATACGTAAGACGTGGGAGCGGTATAGAATGAGACGGGATCCGGGCTGGTCGCGCGCTCCCGTCCACAACTGGAACACGCTGTCGAGTTACGTCACTCGCACGCGCAGTTCCATTCACTCGCTGACGGAGCGTGACCATTGCACATCAACAGGTGGGCGGATCTTCACGGGTTCCATTAAAAAGGCGTCGCCAGAACTGAACAACGGAACGGCGCTGCACACGGTCTCCGGGCGCGTGAAAAACGAGGATCGCCGCAACGGAAGCGAGATGGTGCACTTAATGTCGGGCATTCCAGAGGTTAGGGGACAGCATCCAATTGGCGTCCCGGTAAAGGAAAGTGAATTAATGATGATGACGACAGAAACATAGTGTTTATTGTTTGTAGCGAATCTGGCTTGGTGCACTGGAAGATGACATATTTATGTGCACGCTTTAAGCAAGTGGTCTTGCGAACACAGCGTTGACATTCGTGTAATGTGCCCTGTACCCACAGTTGTTGCAGCAGGTGGATATGTGCGATATTTTGTTAATTCAGCGAGGGTTGGTGATAACAAAACTGTATATTTTGTATATGAATCTAAGGTAAGTGCTCATGAACTTGACAAGTCGACTGGTTAGTTTCAGTGCTGCACCTATCTAATTTGTTAATATTGTATTGTCTGCACATCGTATCTTGCCATGGATTTGCTCATGGTAACTGTGTTAATTGTTCAATGTACTAGTCGTTCGTCCTACCGACTACAACGTACTGTAGACACAAAACCAGCGGGTATTTTTTACTATTCTTATATACACTTTCACACTTCACGTATAGTTGACGTTACGTTTGCAGTATTTCCTGATTCATTCAGAAATATTCTGGTTATTTGTTGAGTTTGTCGCCATCTGGTGATGGATTTCTTGTTGAGTACGTCACCATCTGGTTGTATTGATTACGTCGCCTTCTGGTGGTGAACGTCGTATTAAGTACTTCGCCATCTGGTGGTGAACGTCGCATTGAGCACGTCGCCATCTGAAGGTGAACTTTCCAATTGAACATGACGCCATCTCGTGATGAATATCTGCCAAATGAAAGGTCCACAACAAAACAGTTGCAAACCTCAATGGCAAATAAATGTACATATTACATTCTTACAGTTTAACCGGTGGCTCCCCGGCTGTAGCTACACCAAATAGTTCTGGTAAGAATGCATTTTGACAACAACTTTAAATTAACGCACAGCTGTTACTCAGACGTAAGACACCTACCATTAGTCAAGCCCAAAGTGATAGCCTCATCAGAAGAGACAGTGCTACTGAGTGAAATGTATTTTCGAGAGAACGTGTGCAGTGCAGAGCTCAAATACAGTATTATTTGTTTACGTGAATTCGTTCAATACATATTCATCTGTGCAAGAACACTGTCTCATTTTCAGGATATTCTAAATTATTCTTGGGTACAGAAGAAGAGCAAAACTCAGACGTCAACGCACAATTACGAGCGGTCACGTTAATAGCTCCTCATCAAGTCGTAGAATGCCAAGATTGTAATATATTTACACATCAAACCTGTTCAGTTCAGCTGTTCTAAAACCCCGCGAGACGGAGCCACCGGCTTTGTAAATTTATAGCAGCAAACTATTTATGCAGTAACTTGTTGTTAAATGATGTAACATCACAACGTAAGTATTACTTTAATATATAAGACAACGGTCTTATGACTGTACTTTCATCGTAGATATCTACTTCATTAGATGGCGTGTGTCGACATGTACATATGTTTATTATGATGTACTGGGTATGTATAATTGGGTATGTTGAGTGTATATATTTTGTGTACTGTTTCATGTGACTATTATATTCAATAAAGTAATAACAATGGCATAATTACAATAAATTACGTACACTCTATTCATATCTCTTCATTGGTGAAAAACAAACCAGAACAAAACTAGACTATAAAGTCAAGGTTATATTATGGTCAGTTGATTAATAGATTAATTATCAAAGAACTCTTGATGAATATTACTGAAGTACCGAAACATTAAAATCAGTATATAGGAATACGTATCCCGATGGAATTATAGGGTTCAACTTGAAGGTATGCAACATCTGTTCGGTTGTCTACTGTATGGCGAGACAGTTCTGGTTCCGCCTTTGGTTGATTTGAATAAAACTATGTTCAATCTTAGATTGGCACCAATTGGTTGAACTCCAACTCCTACGAGAACTAAAAAATAGCTGACCATTAACAACGATGTCCCGTCCAAAGGACGTCTTCTGTGGTGACTTTGCCTCCATGAAATGCTTGTAGGCCGCCCTGCTATGCGCTTCATGGATGCTTGCGAGCGATATATCAAATCTGGTCAGATCAGCATCGAGGGTGGGGGGAGGGGCAAGCATAGTCACTCATTAGTTTACCATGTCGTGGCGCAACAGGTTACATAGGCAAAATAATTAAGTCGAAATGAGCCATGGCCCAATTACACCCCCATAAATACACCCCAGTAGATATACCCCTATAAATACACCCCATATATACACCCCATAAATGCACCCACATAGAAACATCCCCATAAATACGAATCACCGACAGTTGCTCACCAAACAGTTGCTCACAGGACAAATGCTCACCAAACAGTTGCTCACAGGACAAATGCTCACCAGACAGTTGCTCACAGGACAAATGCTCACCAGACAGTTGCTTACAGGACAAATGCTCACCAGACAGTTGCTCGCCAAGGAAATAAAAAAGCGGACAGTTTCTCACCCTGTTTTAATGTTATTTGATGTACAAAAAAGAATAAGTAGGAATTGATGAAACAGAGTTTATTGAGGAAATTAACTGCAAAATGACAATAAATAAAATAAGTGACAGCACAAACAACTTAATTCAACGATCCTTCTGTTTCTGTTACTATTACAATTGGCCACCAAGAGGCGCCAAATTTATCCACATAAATCTACATATATATATCGTGTGGTATGTATGTATGTATGTATGTATGTATGTATGTATGTATATATATATATATATATATATATATATATATATATATATATATATATATATATATATATAATATATATATATATATATATATATATATATATATATATATATATATATATATATATATATATATATATATATATATATATATATATATATATATATATATAAATATATAAATATATAATATATATATATATATATATATATATATATATATATATATATATAAAACGTCCGTTTTGCATCGTGGAAATCGGCGTCGCTACCCCAACTGTCATTAATTAATTTTAGCGTTATATAATTGGTAAACTTTACATTTGGTCCGATTTGATTTAATATTATAATTTTCTATATTTATTATCATTATCTCTATTGCTTAAAGCCTCGCCTTACGGACGTTTTGTGAAACTCGTACATTGCGATGTCTCGGCACGCATGGACATAATACCGTAAATTTAAATGTAGTTTTTTATTTTGATCGTGACATTATAACATATATCATTAAAAGACGAAACGTGTTACAGCCAAATGAAGCCAGTGAACCAGCTGAATCCGCCAACAATCCGGCATCCAAACGAAGCCATTCCTACCATTGGCAGACAGATCACACAGGACCATTTTAACCAGTTTAGGGAAGCCATTACATTCGCTTAAATCACATTTCCAGATGGTGGCAATAATTTCTACTTCTACCGCGACGTCTAACGGACTTTCTGTGAAGCTCATTTTATGCGTTCTAAAATGAAATTCGTGAAGGTGAGCTGTTGCATTTTAGAATTAAATTCGAATTTTCGTAAGGGTGAGCAAAGTCCGGTTTTTCATTTCCTTGGTGAGCAACTATCCGAGCACCATACATACACCCCCATAAATACACCGACATAAGTACACCCCCATAAATACGCTCCCATAAATACACCCCTATAAATACGCCACTGTGCACATGGTAACGTCGCAGTAAAAACTGCGAATTTAGCATTCTTTTAGATTAAGACAATTTCGTTGTGAATCATTTCGCTGAACGCAAACGGTCTTACATATGTGACATTAATTCTTACCACGTATATCGATAACACGACCGCAATCAGTCATCACGTGTTGCTGCAGAGTAATCACCTTGCAAGCTTCTGACGACTGACGTTTTTAATGACGTTTCGATGGCCCATATTACGTTACTACAACTTTGCTGAATCCTATGAAACGGTACATAAAATCGCACCATAGTTCTTAATGGCATTACTGGCGCCAGATAAAATCTAAGTAAGTCATAATCGTGGCCGACTGAAAGCTGCCTGGGTAGATCAGTTAGTCCGTGGCAAGTCAGGTTATTTGGTGTAGAAATATGCAGTGTGTGAGTTTGTCATCAGTATAGTTGACTTTGATGGTTGTCGTCGAATTTCGGTATGGTGTGTTGTAGTCGGTACACAAAGTAATTCGATAATTTACTAAATGAGTTAGAAATGACAAGACCGATTACTAATTGCTAGCACTACAACCAATACTACAGCCACAACCAATATTATCACCACAATCAAGACTACAACCAAAAACAAGATTATCACCACAACCAAGACTAAAACCACAACCAAGACTATCACCTCAACCAAGACTATCACTACAACCAAGATTACCACCACAACCAAGACTACAACCACAACCAAGACTACCACCACAACCAAGACTACCTCCACAACCAAGACTACCACCACAACCAAGACTATAATCACAACCAAGACTACCACAACAACCAGGATTATTTGCGCTACCAAGACCACCACCACAACTAAGACCACCACCACAACCAAGACTACAACCACAACCAAGACTACCACCACAACCAAGACTAACACCGCAACCAAGACTAACACCGCAACCAAGACCACCCCCCAATTGCATGAGCCCCGAAAAATTTACGAAGTGAGAAGATTGTCAATGAGTAGGCCTTGGTGAGGACGAAAACACTATTAATGAACTAACTTGATTGCAAAGGAACCATTATTCTGCGACGGCCACTAAACTTTAATGCTTAACCTGAATGGCATCGCTGCTGCATCTGGGACAAACGTTCCGTGACAGTTCGTTATCGTTCATCATTAAATCGACTTCTCTGGCTGCCGAACGAGCGTATCCGCCTGTAAAAAAATCACAATTATGTGTCTCCTTTGTCGCGGTCAACTTCTTTTGTTCGACAGCGCCGATCACAATGGATACGGTTTCGTGCAATAGTGTGCTAAATTCCTTGCTATTCACCGCAGTGAAATGATCAGCATAAGACGTCAAAAGCGTCCACTGGCGGCGAGTACAATCACTTCACCGAGTGAAGACAACGGGACGCGTTTTATCGGGCACTTGATTGAGTGGTCGGTCTCCTTCACAACACACTTCAACCGACGGTCTTGTTTGAAACATACGACGATAGCGGACAAAGACAGTACGTAACAGTGAGTAGACAAAGACAGTACGTAACGGTGAGTGGACAAAGACAGTACGTAACGGTGAGTAGACAAAGACAGTACGTAACGGTGAGTAAACAAAGACAGTACGTAACGGTGAGTGGACAACGACAGTACGTAACGGTGAGTGGAAATGTAACTGGATCGACAACGTTCGAGAATGGGCAGGTCTGGAGACACGGGAGTTCTCGACGCCACCAACAACTGTGGCAGATGAAGGGTGGTCTATGTCGAGGCTTCCATGGTCTCACCCCTATGAACGGCCCGGTCGAAGTGTGAGTGAGTGAGTGAGTGAGTGAGTGAATCAGGTGAGTAAATAACTGAGTGAAACAAGAGTGTGTTGTTTATTCCGTGTTGTATTGGTTAAGACATTTTTTACAAAACAATACTTATGTTTGAAAAATTATTTGATCGACTCAATAAATCACAATTCAATTATCATGTTGGAGAACAGGTTTTGGTAGTTCAAAAGTATTGGTTTTATCGCTTAAGATGGAGCGTCACGGGGCTTCCAATCGTCTGGTTGTCGTTCGCAGTCTGAACATTTGCTTTCAGCCGACATTGCCCCACTTTACTCCTCTGTATACATGAACACATGTTGTAAACAGTGTTGAAACATATGAAAGAACCTTTCACGCAATGAATGCGAACGACTGAATGCTTCCAAGCAAAGTTTACCTTGGTTTCTAAGGAACATAATTGCCCGGGAGAGGGGTGAAATGTAAAGCGTTTGATATGTCATTTACAACAGTACAATGTATGCAGGGACATACACTGTGTTACAGTGTGGTGGTGTTTTTCCTTCAACAATGCCGGATTATACATTGGATGCATACTTAATGTTTCAGAGCCAGGGACCAGGATGTGCCACTTCACTGCGGCAGTCATCTTTATCGTATTGAACACGGCCACAGGTGAACAACGCACAGTTCGTATGTGTGTGTGTGTGTGTGTGTGTGTGTGTTTGTGTGTTTGTGTGTGAGTGTGTGTGGTGTGTGTTTGTGTGTGTGTGTGTGTGTGTGTGTGTTTGTGTGTTTGTGTGTGTGTGTGTGTGTGTGTGTGAGTGAGTGTGTGTGTGTGTGTGTGTGTGTGTGTTTGTGTGTGTGTGTGTGTGTGTGAGTGCGTCTTTGCGAGTGCGTTCACTGAATTATTTAAAACCAATTAACCATATTTAAATGTGTACGTATGATGTTCCTCTTAGTACACTTATAAACACACACACACACAGCAAACACATATCACTACTATACAACTTAGTACACTTATAAACACACACAACACCAACAACACACACACATATCACTACTACACAACTTAGTAAATTTATAACACACAGAGCACACACAAGACACACATATCATTACTATACAACTTAGTACACTTATAAACACATACACAACACACACATATCACTACTAGACAACTTCGACCATCTAATTGTAATCTACTTTTTTGTTCCCAGTTAAGAAAAATGTCGGAACTACAACTTTTTTAGTTGCTGCACCGATTCTGTGGAATTCACTCCCTGTTAGTGTTAAGTGTATAGGAAGTATAACAACATTTCGCCGAATATTAAAAAAACAACATGCTTCATAGATGCCAAGCGTACCAATCCAACTGTTAACAACTTTACAACGGCATACAAATTAGTTGTTGCTGAACCCCTTTTGTTTTGGTGCACTGCCGAGCTGGGGTTTCCCAAGGATCTTAGCGGAATACATTTATTTTATATTGTATTGTATCGTATTGTACGTTCCTACGTGCAGCTGCAGGAACCTTTGGATATAATTTATATGTGGTGATGACGTCACGTCACAACAGGGATTAAATCACAAAGCGAAGATAGGGTATGTAGGTCTACCGCCAAAACAAGGTTATGGTAGTTCTAACATGCCTACACACACACACACACACACACACACACACACACACACACACACACACACACACACACACACACACACACACACACACACACACACACACACACACACACACACACACACACACACACACACACACACACACACGCACGCACACACACAAACACAAACACAAACACGCACACACACGAGCGCACGCAGACACCGGCACCCTTCGGTACGTCAATTACAGATCCCACGTTGCAGTGCGAGGGACGCCATGTGGAAACCTACTCAAGGTTAAGTGGGTACATGTCCAGGGTATGACCCTGCATGACAACGACCTGTTGTACGGGCTAGACGGATCAATGCCCCTGTGCCTCTACAACTGTCTGACCGTCCTTGCTAACTGTCGCTCCGTCACCTACTGCGCCATCGGAGGCCAGGCCCGCTGCGTAGGCGCGTCTGTGTCCAACAGGAGCCGAGGTCTGCAACTCATCGGCAAACACGGGTGTTCCTACACGGAATGGACTTGCATCGACGGTGAGCATGTCTACAATGTTCTTGCTGTCATCACTGCCGTCTCCACCACCCGTCCCCGATCCTGTTCCCCAATCCTCTCCAAATCCCGCCGAATGTATATTCACACAGTTTTTCCATCTCAGTCGAGGTCATTCTCTACTCTTCTCAAACATACCCGACACGTTATGTTAACCGACGAACACGGAGTAGCACTACGATGGAAACTACGTTATCGCAGCCTCTGAAATATCCATTGAAATATCTAGCACATGAATTCCACGAACATCGTGTCGTCAGCGATCAGAGGATAGCTTACATTATACATACGATATATGCATACGATATGTTGAGTGGATAATACAATTATATAGTATCTTACGCGTATGACCTTGTGTTTCAGATAACGATCCCATACGTGAGGTGTTCTACCTCATGTCTCCGTTTCCTCGTCCGACCCGCGGTCACACTGGCGTGTCGTCACTTCTGCTCCCCAGTCGGCTCGCATGTGCAGTGGCGTGTAACAAGCGGAAATGCACGTCGTTCGATTACATCACTGCAGAAGGAAGGTGTTACTTCGTGACACAAGCTGCCGTCAATCTTCGCTATTCCATTAGGATATCGCCGAAGTAGAAGCGTTGCGGAATGGATACATGTTTCATGATGACACTGCAGGGGCGGATCTAGGCTTGTTAACAGGGGGGTCTCAGTCAATCATATGTCGTTCTAATTATGTATCGGGGGGGGGGGGGCGGACGACACATGTGTTGTTCTACTTACTTAAAGGTTAATACGGTTAGAACAAAATTGTAGAAAGTTGCAGCGATCATTTACAAAGCAATGAATCATGACGGAATGTACATATTGTATTGGTCTCTGTTTTTGTTTCCACCTATATAACAAACATTAGATGTATTACATAATTTACAGTACTGCAGAAATGAGTAGTTTGTCTAGTATGTGGCTCAAAACGTTTGGAGCACACCAGCACCATCTTTAAGTAACTGCATATTTTGAAATGTGTAGACCTAGTTAAATTTAAGACAACGATTATTATGTAAAAAGCATATCATAAAACATGAAACATAAAACCAGTGTGCATTTCTGTTTGTGGAGTAAAACTATGCCATTCGTTGAATGAAAACATCAACTGCAGAAGCATACAAGGATTTAAAAACGTATAAGTTACATTCTTTCTATGTCAACGGTAAAAAAATAAAAATAATTATAATCAAACATTATTTGTTGTAGGCACTATTGCTTTAGTAAGTATCACACTTCTGTTCACTCCCTTTCCACCAACACGCCATTGTTTAGTTAATTTTTTTACATGTTACAAATGGTGCAAATGCAAACTGTACTGTTGGTTGTTTTTTGAAATAAAATTATTGATTACTGATTGAATCATCGGATAAAGTTGCAATGTGCAAAACACACTCAAGAAAATATCAGCTTTCGCATGATATAGTCGCCTCTGTCTCTGTCAAAGTTATCCGACCACGCATCTTCAAAATACATCAAAATTCGGCAAGAACACCATATCTGATGTCATCCATCACATAACCTGTCGTTTCAATCAGCAGCATGACCGGTGCGACCTAATTCCACGCATTACTAATCACGTGAAAGGTTAACACGTTAACAAAAATCCAGCAATACATGTTGTGTGCAGGACGTATATATTAATCAAATATATTTATAGTAACATTGCACAGAAGTATGTAAGAGGAAAATGTACTCACGACGGAATAACTATAAGTAAAGCAATCGGCGAGAAACCATTAGCTGCTCCCAACCTTAGCTGCTCCCAACCTTAGCTGCTCCCAACCTTAGCTGCTCCCAACCTTAGCTGCTCCCAACCTTAGCTGCTCCCAACCTTAGCTGCTCCGAACCTTAGCTGCTCACAACCTTAGCTGCTCACAACCTTAGCTGCTAGCCCAAGTCCTGTCCAGCACCAGCGACAGCCATCCCCACGTGCCTTACCCGCAGCCCTGGCCCTTCCGTTACCCCTTACACTGTCACTGGTGCATTCCCATGCATGGTTGGGTGGACACACATACACTCATGCAATTACTGTGCAGCCACTGAGGCACTGGCCACTGAGGCACTGACCAATGGACATAACTCCTTTGACAGCTAGTGTATTGAGTGTATTACATTATATTAAATATTGGATGATAAGCATAAGCTTTACCGTTGTACTGTAGTGACATTAGGTTAACCTGTGTTCCATTGTCTACGTTGCATTTCACAAACGTCTGTGCATTGTTCTTGGGGTGATGTTGACGTCTTTCTCCGCTCTCTTAGAGTCTTGATCTCGCTTTTTCTTAAGGCATACGCCAGCCCAGTGTTCTATGACAGAGCAGTACCGACAGGTAGAATCTACCGCTGGACATTTCTAATTTTTATTATGCGTTTTTCTACACTTGTAACAGCCATGAAGATTGGCTCTTTTCTTTTATTTGTCTTTCTTTTCTGCGTTGTTTATTCACCGACTGTACCTTCGTACGCTCTTACTAAGTAGTTGATCTTCTTTATCTGTGTGCAGGCACTCGTTAGCAATTAGACGCGCTCGTGTCATGAAGACGTCTGTGGAGTTGTTTTAGTTCTCCGAAACTCGATTTCGGCTTGAGATATGCTTTCGAGTTTTGCCCCATCAAGTGTTTAGTTTTATATTCGACCGCGAGCCACCATCCTTCGCGATTGTCTCCCTGGCCCATAACATACGGTATTGCAACTAAACGGCCTTTTGGTACCACTCCAATCAATCGAGGGTATCGACACGCCTGTCAATTCTGACATAGTTGCAAACTTTGTCAGACGACAACGTTTCGGCTGTGTGACTACTAATGTTGCTGTGCAATGGAGGTGTCGCTGCCACACAACGTTATATGTGTTCTGTCACTGATGAGTATGCATATAACACACACGCGCAAGCACTCGCACACGCACACGCACACGCACACGCACACGCACACGCACACGCACACGCACACGCACACGCACACGCACACGCAAACGCAAGCGCACGCGCACGCGCACGCACATCCACACGCACACGCACACGCACACGCACGAACACGCACACTAAACAGCCTTGCATTGTCATATTTCAAGCACTGTATACGAGTTTCTTGGTTTTACATTGTCTATGGAACGCAGTTGTATAATTGCTCAGTCAGTGTGTCTCATACCCTCGTGGTCATCTCCGCTTAGGACCATTAAACATATTGTCAATGTCCACTCACATATACGAGTACATGTAATTTGGGTAATTTAGGATAACAAGTAGTTGAAGGACACAACACGTTGAAGGTTAGTGTCATCCTTGTCCGCTGGGCGGCAGTCCAAGGAGTCCAAGGTATCACAACATGGAAAATGTTGAAAAAAATACTTGTTAAAATTGAGTCGGCCTGTGACCGATTATTGTAGGTGAGAAACTATCCCAGCATCTCCAGTACACAATATTAATGCATGCTGGGATCTATATTATGTTAAAACGAGTTGGGATAAATTTGGTGAACACGTAGTTCATATTGACATATAGGCCAGCTATAGCTTCCTAATATACTTCCGAATTTATCCATGAATTAGCACTTTCCGAACATGTCGATATGTTGTACTTTATGTTTTGTTTTGTATCGTGCCGCCAGATCTTCACTGTCATAAATTTGATGTTTTTTTCAGATGTATTCGAAACGCAGGTTTGGAAGTTCCACCAGTAAGTCATGTACGGCGCGATAACCTTGTTCAGTGCTGCTATCCCAATGACTGAAATAATATCGTTGATTGGGGACGGGGTAGATCATGACAAAGCCCCGAAGGACATATGTAAACAAATCAGTAAACCAGATCATCACACAGCTAGAAATCTTTATGAACATATTTAATGTTCGATAAACAAACAAAAGAAGCATATGTGATGTATATTACCTATGTCTGATGTCAATGCATGTAGTTTATATATATATATATATATATATATATATATATATATATATATATATATATATATATATATATATATATATATATATATATATATATATATATATATATATATATATATATATAGCTATTGAGAGCTCTCCTGTGACAAGGATAATAAAGCTAGTTTAGCAACCTGCACACATCTTATCGAGTTAACTATTTTAAATTTGGCGAAATGTTTTAAAGAAATCAGGAGTAGAAATGAGGAAACAAACGCCAAACTGCTGTAAGAAGTAAAGCGTAATCTTTGTAAAGTTTGTTTTTGGAAGGAATGGTTTTAAAAACCGCAGATGATTGTTGGTCTTATTTGTCCTGTCACAACTAAAATCGTCACATTCAGTTCGAGTAGGGACAATAAAACGTTATCAGCAAGTGCAACCACAGAACCTTTATTTCAACCGAATATACAAAAGTCAGTCTTCGTTCACAGTGCGTCTTAATGCAAAGCATAATGAATTTTTTTATGCATATACTGATGCATTAATCATTCAAACAGTTACCTCATTCTGCGCACCCAGTTTTGTTAATACACCATTACAATAACATGTTGTGTTGAACACCACCAATGAGAATTAAGAGTTATACTCATGAAAGATTACAACTGAAACAAGTCGTTACAAACTTAGGACACACGATACTATTAATTCAATCAGTTCAACACGCCATACAGTGAAAAGAAAATTGAAAAGAAAATTAGTTAGAAAACATCCATGCAATTGAAACATTCCATAAAATAACAAACATTTTGTTTATGTATTACTACAATGCAACAAAGTGTAACATTAATTTTAATCCTTATATGTCTTTAATTCAAACCATAAAATACTTCAACACCAAATATGTGTTACTTGTGCAAGTGCACTGACACATCCACTCAAACACTAGTCATTAAAAAAGCAACATTGTGTTGTGTTTAAAACTGTTTTGCTATTAAACTATTATATATACACAGTCATAGTGCAGTCATGAATACGACGCTAATCATGTATTGTCTTACTTTGTTATGATTAGAAGCGGTATAACTGTTATATATGTGATCGTTCAGTCATAATAATTCAATCGATTATTACCATGGATATACGTCTTTGTTCTCTAAATACGGCATAGTTGTAATCAACATCCATTGTGATAGATTCAGTGAAGGATTATAAATTAATAGTTATCATGTCAGATATGCGTTACACAACTGTAAGGTAACTCTGATTTCAATAGCGACCTACCGATGCCGGATAATATAACTAAATAATATTATGTCGATTAGTAAATACACCATTAGTTATAAGATCAGCGTTACGCATTAATGTTACATGTTACATAAGGCCTATTCGATCCTGGACAATATGATCATAAACATGTTGAAGCGTTAGTTATACGATAGGCGTTTCGAAATAGTAAGGTCACCCTGACCTTAACTAAGACCTACTCATTCCTGGATAATATGGACATAAACATGTTGAGTAATGACTACAACGTTAGTTATACGCTAGGCGTTACGAAACTGTAAGGTCACCCTGACCTTAGCTAAGACCTACTCATTCCTGGATTGTATAGACCCACATTATTATGTTGAATGCTAACTACAGCATTTGTTATAAGACAGGCATGACGTAACTTTGGGCAACGATGACCTCAACTAAATCCTATATGATCCTGGATAACATCAACCTAAATATGTTGAATACTAACCACAACGTTATTTATAACATAGGCGTCGTCTAGTATATCAACTATGATATACTAGACCCTGGTTAATATCACACTAAACATTATGAATAATAGTACAGTGTTCATTGTAAACAAACTACTTGTTGCAAAAGCTATGTATAAATGTGTTCTTCTGTGTAATAAATATGCTCTTCTGTGTCATTAATGTGTTCTTCGTTGTAATAAATGTGTTATTATGTGTAATGAATATGTACTGCTGTGTAATAAATGTGTTCTTTCTTGTAATAGATGTGTTATTCTGTATAATAAATGTGTACTGCTGTGTAATAAATGTTTTGTTCAGTGCAATAAATGTGTACTGCTATGTAATAAATGTGTTATTCAGTGTAATAATGTGTTCTTCATTGTAATAATGTGTTCTTCTGTGTAGTAAATGTGCTTTTCTCTGTAATAAATGTGCTCTTCCGTTGCTCTATCTTCGGAATATTTCTCTGCATTTGGCTTTGGGCTGTAAAGTTCGGTTCGTTTGGAAACTCAGCGACTGCGATTCTTTCATTGTAAGCAGCAAACAAACAGAACAGGTTCAGCGTGGGTGGCGTGCGGCAGAGCATCAGCGACACAAGATGTATACCTTCTAATGAAGCTGATTCATAATTTCTCATCAACAAATATATAGTATCTTACTTTTACGTAGCCGTGTACCTGGAAAATGTCGCTGAGTCTGTTCGAGTCGTCCGTATCTCGTCGGTCTCACTCTCGTTGGTCGTTGAAGCGGTCGTTGAAGCGGGTGTGCCAGCGTGGCTGGATACTATCACGCTTCTCTTCCATTTGAGCTTTCCTGTTGACCACTTGTGATCTCTGGATGGCAATGACCAACACAGCCACCAGCACTACGAGCGCAAATACGGAACCCAATATTACGAAAGTTTTCCTGGATGAATTGTCGGTCGGAAGGTCGGCAACAGGTTGTCGGGGTGTTGTTTGTGTCGAGGTGACAGGATGAGTTGCTATCGCCGTTGTTTCCTTTAACGAATGTCCCTCTCTTGTAGTTGTTGTTGTCGGTTTCAATGTCGAATATGGCGGTGGGGTTGTTGATCCAATATTTGTTCGACGTCAGGTGGCAGCACGTGTATGGTTATCGACATCTGCTTCGAACACAGGTTTGCGGCGCCGTCCGTGGTGACAATGACGACGTGGAATGATCCGATGGTTAGCTGGGACACTAGCGACGACATTCGACCGGATGTTGAGTCGACATCGAAAGTGTCGCGAACAACTTCGTCAGTTCTGGCTCCAAAGCCAAGGGCGATTTCCCCGTTGTCTTCAAAGTCGTCATTGTGTCCACCATCATTGACATGTTGACGTAATGGATACTCCTCTGGTTCGGACAGGACAGTGGTCATTCACGTCCAGGACCCGGTTGTCGAGCTGAGACTTCGCCTCTCTCGGCGGCACTCCGCCATCGACGGCCTTCACCCAGACAAGCAGAGTGTCAGACGATAGCAGGTTGCGTGATATCGGTGACAACAAGGTGACTCGACCACTCACAGTGTCAATGACCAGGTAAGACGTTGCGTCAATCTCAGCGCCGTACGGCACCAGCACATAGTGAATGTCACCATTCTTTCCGTCATCGGCGTCCGTCGCGTACACATCCACGAGCGACGTCCCAATCCGTGCCTTCTCACTCACCGTGCAGTAGTAGTCAGACTCGTTAAATACGGGCTCATGAGAGTCATCAACGACGGGTTTGTTGCAATTATTGCCATCGAAGCCGTCGTAGCAGTAACAGTTGTCTGGGGCGACACATTGGCTATGACTTGAACAGACACACACACACACACACACACACACACACACACACACACACACACACACACACACACACACACACACACACACACACACACACACACACACACACACACACACACACACACACACACACACACACACACACACACACACACACACACACACACACACACACACACACACACACACACACACACACACACACACACACACACACACACACACACACACACACACACACACACACACACACACACACACACACACACACACACACACACACACACACACACACACACACACACACACACACACACACACACACACACACACACACACACACACACACACACACACACACACACACACACACACACACACAGACACACAACACACACACACACACACACACACACACACACACACACACACACACACACACACACACGCACACACACACACACACACACACACACACACACACACACACACACACACACACACACACACGCACACACACACGCACGCACACACACACACACACACACACACACGCACACGCACACACACACACACACACGCACACGCACACGCACACGCACACAAGCACACACACACACACACACACACACACACACACACACGCACGCACGCACGCACGCGCGCACGCACGCACGCGCGCACGCACGCACATACACGCCGCACACACACACACACACAGGCACACACACACATATGTCCCGCCTAAACTTCGAACGTTTACGTAACTAAAGTCAAAACAGCAACATGTACTGACACATGGTTGTAGCCCTACGGGCCACCAGAGGATTGGTAAGATGAAGCAAAATTAATCACCGCTGCATTACATGCTGCTTATATGGAGCGTACAGTGACATCCCTTTAACTATTGGTGAAGTCCCTTTAACTGCTGGTGACGTCCCTTTAACTACTGGTGATGTCCCTTTAACTACCAGTGACGTCCCTTTAACTACTGGTGACGTACCTTTAATTTACTGGTAACGATCCTTTAGATACTGGTGACGTTCCTTGAACGACTGGTGACGTCCCTTTAACTATTGGTCATCTTTAACTACTGGTGACGTCCCTTTAACTACTGGTGACGTTCCTTTAACTACTGGTGACGTCCCTTTAACTATTGGTGACGTCCCTTTAACTACTGGTGAAGTCCCTGTAACTACCAGTGACGATCCTTTAACTACTATTGACGTACCTTTAATTACTGGTGACGATTCTTTAGATACTGGTGACGTTCCTTGAACGACTGGTGACGTCCCTTTAACTATTGGTCATCTTTAACTACTGGTGACGTCTCTTTAACTACTGGTGAAGTTACTTCAACTACTGGTGATGTTCCTTCAACTACTGGTGACGTCCCTTTAACTATCGGTGACGTCCCTTTAACTATTGTGACCCTCTGTGTGTGACTGTGTTTGTGTCAATGTGTGTCTGTGTGTGTTGGTGTGCGTATGTATGTGTTTGTATGTACCTGTGTGTGTCTGCGTATGTCTGTGTGTGTTTGCGTGTGACTGTGTCTGTGTATGCGTGTGACCGTGTCTGTGCATGCCTGTGTGCGTGCGTGCGTGTGTGTGTGTGTGTGTGTTTGTGTATGTGTCTGTGTCTGTGTGTGACTGTGTATTTGTCTCTGTATGTCTGTATGTGTATGTGTATGTGTTTGTTAGTGACTGTGCCAAAGAAGTGAGCTGCTTATGCAGTCAGTAAAATGCAGACTACTGGGCTATTACATATTGCATGCCATTGACATGTTTTTGTGAACACAGTTTTGCTACTAAAAACTTCGCACATTATGGTCAACATGGTTTAATGTTGCAGTCACTTACAAAAAATGTGTACAATGTGATTAAACAGTACACTGTTAGAAGTTTCCAAAGTTGTCAACTTTATAAGATGGATGCCATCGATGCTGCAACATCCTCCACACAATAAACCCTAACTAACTAACTAACTCACAATAAAAATTATATTGCATCAATGGTGCTCCAAAGTGTATGTAGATGTTGTACAACAATTCCAGCCCAACGAGAAATATGCTGTAGCGGCATGAAATAGGCGCTGTGCTGTAAAATAATACACGAGAGTAAAGATAGGTATGCCACAGCGGCATGAAATAGAACTTGTAAGGGTAAGACCACAGTCGACCTTCCTGTTTATTTTTTACACAAATGTTGGGTGTATTACATTGTAATATGTGAATTTAAACAATTCATATGGTGTAACATAATTGCAATTGAGCAGACAGATTCACAGGTTTCTTCGTAAAAGCTATTTGCTGTGAAATAGTGCATTTTTTTTCGAGTTTCACACGCGAAGGAATTTATGGGAATTATTCTGCTATGGGCCGCGTTTGCGCATGAATAAATTGCTATTCTTGTCAGAATTGACGGGTATCGCACTGGGCGTTTTAAAAAACTGGCGGGATGTGAATTTGACAATAACCAACAGATTCCATGAACTGATAACCAGGACTTCCCGGGAATTACCATCAACATAAAGTTATCGTGGCAGCCACACACCAACAAGGTACAAAACAAAGCCAGAAAGACACTCGGTCTAATGAAGAGAACACTGCATGTGACACCACCCCAAGTGAGGACAACCACTGCTTGAGTATGCTACTTGTGCCTGGTCACCTCATACCAAGACATATATTCCGAAAGTTGAACAAGTGCAGCGTTCCACAGCTCGTTTTGCAATGGTGACTTTCGGAGAACGTCAAGTGCCACTGCTGTGTGTGTTAACCTCGTGCGGGATACATTACATACTAGACGTTGCATCAGAGATGCCACTGTGTATGGACTAGTTCGCATCAGTTTGCCTGCTATCGTTGTCACAGCAGATGCTCGCACTAGACGCCACCACGAGCATAAGTTCCGAACACTACTACCTTCCTGCATCATCTACCATCATTCATTCTATATTCGCTCTATCCCAATGTGGATTTCCCTCACCCAGGAAACAGTCACGGCACCAACGACAGAAGCCTTTCAGAAAGACGCCCTTAACGTAATTAAATCATCGTAGACGTCCATTGTAACCTTGAACTGCACACATTTATTGTACACACAGACGTTTTAGAGCAACCCCCTTGGGAGATGACGTCACAAACTGCAGGAGAGTACATTACTTTTTAGCTGTATATACCTGAAGACTTGAAGCTCAACACTGCACATATATCTACATTGACATTTACATGTACATATATCTACATTGGCATTTACATGTACATATATCAACATTGACATTTACATGTACATATATCTACACTGGCATTTACATGTACATATATCATCATTGACATTTACATGTACAGGTTATATTGATCTGCACCAGAGGTTCGAAAGCAATAAGCTACTTTCTGCAATACGGGGGGGGGGGGTTCATTAATTCCTGCCTATATTGATGTGACATATTCATGTGGTATGTATGTGGGCTTCTGATAAAGACGACCACTCCGCACTCCTCCACATCAGATTATTATACCTGTGCAGACGTCCAGTAAAAGTATTCATCAAGTCAATCGTATTCGTGCCTGTTACCTCGTAGTTTACAGAGATAGTTTGACTAATGCGTTTAAAATATGATGTGTCAATGTAAAATTCGGATATATTACTGTCGTCGAGGTTTGCTGAACATGGATATTTAATATTCAGCGAAATAAAGTTCACAATGTATGCGGGAGGGGCGCTAGCAGTTCTGGGGAGGGCCGTTACCAGCTCTGGGGAGGGGGCGTTACCAGCTGTAGGGAGGGGGCGTTACCAGCTCTGGGGAGGAGGCGTTACCCGCTCTGGGGAGGGGGTGTTACCAGCTCTGGGAAGGGGCGTTACCAGCTCTGCGGAGGGGGCGTTACCAGCTCTGCGGAGGGGGCGTTACCAGCTCTGGGGAGGAGGCATTACCAGCTCTGGGGAGGAGGCGTTACCAGCTGTGGGGAGGGGCGTTACCAGTTCTTGGAAGTTGACGTTAGCAGTTCTGGATCATAGTCACACAGTCTTACACGATTAAGTACAATCACATTAGTGTGTTGAATAAATGAACACGATTTTGACATTTTAAAGTATCAACAGTATGCACAAAGCAACGGTGACGTATCGTCTCTAATATTGCATGCAAGCACGGGTGCCAAAAATCATGGACAAAGATCATCTTGGAAGGAATACAAAGACGAGCAACTTCGTTGGGAATTGAGATGCGGGATACTATTCCAATTTCATATTGGTCCATTTGCCACGTGTTGTTTTGTATGTTAAATATTGTTAAATACCTTCGCGCGCAGCTCCTTAATATCGTGTTCAGTAAACTGAGAGGTTTGTCCAGCGAGGCCATATTAGAATAATATCGATTAGCTGAAACGAATACAAACATGAACAACTAAGCTGATCCCAGAAGTTTAACGTTTTACTATGTCACGTAAAAGGTCTATATAATGCTAATCAAATGAAGTAATCAAATCAGATACATCATTGCTTATGATGATTTATGTAAATTCAAGTCACTTGTTATCAAAGTTGGGGTCATATTTTACTGGTGTAACAATTCCAATTACACATCAATTACGGCATATCAATTCTCATTCCACATCAAATATACCAATTCCAATGATCAATTCCATATAGAAATAAGGTAATAATTTGAGTAAAATCACAGGCTGACGTCACGACAATATTAAAAGTGATGTTCTGGCCCTTAGACTAATCAGTTTACTTTTCAATATTGATATCAATATAATACTTCAATAAAACATACAAATTGCATTTACAAACTGCAACGTTAGTAACAACAAAGAAATGTAAGTATTGATATCTCAGTCTCAACCAAACATAAAACAAATGTATTTCAAAATATTATATGTAATGGTAAATACAATTATTGTTATTAATCAATTGGACACTAAGTTGTTATAATTCTTCTAATTATCGTGTATATATTCAATGTGTCTCAAAGATATAGTCAAATCGCCACAAGAATCATGGACAGTGCATCAAATGGATTTTATGAACCACAATCAATTGAAAGCAAGTTTTAATTAACGAAGCAGAACTGGGTATTGGGTCAAATAATAAATTAATGATGGACAAAAACGTCTCAATGTAATATTGAGATTGATTGGTCGACATGGTCTGGTTGGTGCAGCAGATAAATTGACCAGATATTTATACTGGATTGCACCAATGAGGCAGTAACTAGAATCCAGCGTTTATGAACATAAACATTATTTATTTAATATATTTACATACCTGTACCAGATTCGTTTACTAATAATAAATATTCTGTACTTATTTATTTAATAACCTTGAATTGTGAATTCATGTTAATTTTCTAACGCGACTGCAGTGGACTGTACATGACTTTTATCTAGGTTATCTGTGCTAGTTAAGTTGTGTAGTTACTTTCTGTGTAACGGACATGTTGAGCAATACAAATATTGACATCAGAAATAACGCAAGCTTCATTCACAAAGGATGTCAATTATTCTTCACAAGCAATTATGAATCGCATACATATGGTTCTTGTAGTAATGTACTAAGCCTTTCTTATTCTTACTATAATGACTTTTTATATTTTTTTATTTCTTTGTAATTGGTATAAACATTTCTGATGCGGGTGTTCGCGAAAATGTGCTATATAAGTTACTGCTGCTACCAAAGTCAAAGTACGCTGCTACTGCCAGCGCATCGCCGACGATACTGACCCTGTTTTCGAGAAGGGAAATGCACATTAATTGAATTTTTATAAATTGATAAAATGCAAAGAGTACCAAAAATTCATTACAATGACCATGTCGTAAGATATAGTATATATATATATATATATATATATATATATATATATATATATATATATATATATATATATATATATATATATATATATATATATATATATATATATATATATATATATATATATATATATATATAGCAACTAAACTGATTCCAGTACTAAAAGAACTTAGTGATGAAAAGCGTCTTAAAGAATGTGGTTTATCAACCCTAGAGACAAGGAGTTTAAGAGGAGTTTTTTTTTTCTTAAATTGACAGGGATGAACATATTGATATGACACGTTATGTTGTGTGTGCATGTACAGGCTGTTTATCGTCTTCAAATGTAAAAGAGTATGCGTGGGTTTGTAACCAATTTATGCTTCTGTTATATATATGTTCCGATATAAAGACGGATGTGGGCACAATTACGGAGATCTTGCGTAATTTTTTCATATGTTATTGTATTGCCTTTTGTCTTGTTTTTTCCTGATCTTCCGGTGACAATGCGAGTTTCCGACACATCTGTCATGGAAAGGAAATAGCCCGTATGCGTCAAATTGTAAATAAGCCTTCTATTATGGTATTACCTACTTATATATTGCTAACACTGAGATAATTTTATGAAACAAACAGCATATACATAATAAATGTAATTTATTAATGGTAAGGCAATAGCCAATTGTGGAACAGGTGTAGGGTCTATGTAATCATAAGTAGTAAAGGAAACACATTTCGAGATGAACCCGATTCGCAAAGGACATAATTACTTTTAACATTCGACACAGTATGTCAAATACGAAAGTGGGTGTCCAGTTGAACCACTAAGGCCCTCACCAGTTTAAGTACGATGTTTATGACATATTGTTCACAGCTGTTGTTCGTATCATACTGTTCACAGTTGCTGTTTAATTTTCTTATGTGTTCTTGCGGTAAATGTCTGCCTTCGTGCGTCAGTACTGATCATAATTTCCAGAACCAAAACGCAAGCATATTAACACATTATTTTGAATTCCGGCTTTAATATATGATACGAAATATTCCGAACTGTGCAAATGTGTTAATAAGATTTTATTTTCTTCTTTTCCCTACGTAGCCGACAAGGCAGCTGTAAGAGCCCGTGACAGGTATATGGTGCTATTCGCACTTGAAACAATCGAATGTGTCCGACCTGTCTTTCAAACGAGAGAAACATCGTCTAGCGAAAGAAGATACTCGACATGTTGTACAGTCGGGTGGTGGACCCTGTCGCACAGTCCCCCGGTGATCTAGGCTACGAATACGTCACTATTTTTGTCACAGGTAGCAATTTATCTCACTCGTGAAATTATTGAATCGCTGGAGGCTGATATTGCTTTATATACTCGTACAACTTCGCTGTGATCACTTTCCTTATCTATGGAATAAAATAGTGCACTAAAAGTGTTTGTTCCTATTTGAAAACATCTCGGTGCTGAAGAAGGTATCAGAACACGATTGGTGTAGTCAGGTCTAGATAACTACTCTGAGTATTAAGAGTAATCGTACTGCTTCTTAGTTCGTAGACCACAGCGGACAACTGGCTTGGCGACGCAATGGTTTGGCGCTCGCCTTGGCACCAGGAGGTACTGCGTATAAATCCAGGCCGGATGCCGACACAGTCGTTTCTGAACAAATTGGATGCAGCTGACTCGCCCTGCACCAGGCACATGGGAAAGCATCTGTGTTGATTATGTCAGGGGAAATAAAAAATCGCCTGCTTAACCTGTCGTGGAATCACTTCACTTGTTATGTCCATTGACAGTTACAACATGTATGCGACATGGTTTCCAGCGTTATATAAAACCTTCACAACAACGGAGTTCACTTGATGGCAATAGTATTAGCGCTGGGTTTCGGTGGGTTACTTTACGTGAATCACAGCTATGTACATGAGGATTTCGTCAGCCATTCTGGCGATAAGTTAGACTTACGTGACGATCGATCGCTGCTTCAAAATTATTTCATAATTCTCTGTATCCTGTCCAGGCCTGTTTTTGTAGTACGAATTTTAATAAATATGAGATGTTTCGCATCAAATATTTGCTCAGAACCTTTTCAGTCGTGTTTTGTTAGAGACTGAGATCATAAATACGTTAACTGCTACACATTTTGTCAGCTTCACGGTTGTTTGCGATGTGCCAGTCTTAGTCAAAGTTTGCAGGACGCAGTAGTGATACACGCGCTACCTAACAACATAGTCGAACTTCCCGATGCTAAACTAGCATAGCGCTCAGTAAAGTTGCACACATTAAATATGTTTATACGCAACTTGAATACTGAGTATGTCGTACACAATATGTGAATTAATATCTTTGCTGTCCAAAACACAACTGTAGATGATCGATTCTCATTGAGAGAGTCCGTGTAAACGGAGCTGCCTACATTAATTCGAAAGTATCTTAACAGTCATAGGCTTTTTATTGATGCCTTTATAGGACATGATTTTGAGAGTGGCTTGATAACAAGTGTTCTCCCTTTGTTTTTATTATATATGCCATTTTTGGAGATGGAATACATTATTATATCATATTTATTCAGAAAACGTCACGCTAACTAACTCCATGCTGCCTACCAACTGTTAGTTCTTTGTGCAACACGACAGGACGCTGAGTTGGATCCAAACACCGTCACTTGATCGCTTGTTCATTTTTCTTAACATTTTGCAACTTATCGACTAGTTCGCCACATGTCGGTCCGTCTCTGCATGAACACGGCCAGCTCTGTGCGAACAGCCAGTCAGTTCATGGCTACTTTGTCTTAGCGTGTGTGAAGAAAACGATGCAGGAAAGCTTAAAGTACAATACAATATAACGCACTTAAGCCACACTGCAATTACTACATGAAGACTGTTCGTTCCAATATCCATCTCTGTCTATAGCCAGGTACTCATTTTTACAGCTGATTGAACTGTGGCAACGAATGATGAACGAAATTGCCAAAGCTTCGAAACGGCAGCAGGAAGATTCGAACCCGGGTTGTCTCGATTGAGAGCCCTACGTTCTGTCCGTTACGCTACGGCGCCCCACTAAAAGTTAAAGTTGTCGCCCTGAAATATCATATGCTTCATGAAATATGTCTCTGAACTTGTCATGTTATCAGTTTGATCCGCCGCAGTATAATCAATAATAAGTTAACTTTGTTGGGATTATTTCGTTATCCGGTTCTATTCTTTAGAATTATGTATTCACAACCTGATGTATTCAGAAATGTATTCACAACCGGAAAAAAGTATTCATTGCAAATGGGGTGAATTCATAACGAAACACACACAGGTGTCGTATAATACTAGGGTATTTCTTGGGACGGTTGTTTTTCTTATTCATGTTATCAGCATAGATAACACTATCAATGACTCTTTGCAGATTTCACAAATATAGTTTCCGAAAACTTATTCATGTGCACGTATTCATGTAAACGGCTAACATCATCAGTCCCTGCTTGCAGATGACACAAACATAGTTATCGAAAACTTATTCATGTGCACGTATTCATGTAAACAGCTAACATCATCAGTCCCTGCTTGCAGATGACACAAACATAGTTATCGAAAACTTATTCATGTACACGTATTCATGTAAACAGCTAACATCATCAGTCCCTGCTTGCAGATTTCACAAACATAGTTATCGAAAACTTATTCATGTGCACGTATTCATGTAAACAGCTAATGTCAT
This sequence comes from Lamellibrachia satsuma, assembly GCA_033239005.1. Taxonomy (NCBI): domain Eukaryota; kingdom Metazoa; phylum Annelida; class Polychaeta; order Sabellida; family Siboglinidae; genus Lamellibrachia; species Lamellibrachia satsuma. The sequence continues at coordinate 8,543,839 of BSQZ01000014.1, forward strand.
CAGTCCCTGCTTGCAGATGACACAAACATAGATATCGTAAACAACATGCACTTATAAATGTTGATCAAGCTACGCCTGCACATAAACACTGATGGAAACAGACACTCTGTAGAAGTTCGTTCAAAGCGAAGCTGCAACGTCGCTATTGTACTTTGTTAAACAAGCTGGTCATTTTCCAGACCAAGACAGACGGGCATCAACATCTATATCTACACTGATAACGGGAAGAACCAATCAGTATGTAATCCAATGTGCACCCAGTGGACAGCATCAGTCAATGTGGAAAACCTCGTAGCTAAACAAGGACTGTCTGACGAGACAAAAACTGGTCACTACTATTATTACATACCATTTATGTAGTGCGATTATTCACACAGGCGCTCGCTTCATTTCCCGCTAATCCCGTCCCAAACTTGGCCTGTTTTTGCCACTGTGACGAAATGTTCCATCAGCTCGCCCCCCCGATCAGCGGGCGCCATCGTCACTTGGTCGACCAACCGACGGAACAACTCGTCCACTATCGCCTTTCGCTCATCGACGTTTCTCTCTTTTGAAAGACCGTTCGCAAAAATACGATTGTTCCAAGTGCGCATAGATTGCACTGAAGACACTGCTTGGGCTTTTGCAGCAGCGGGGTCGCCTAAAACGAAAAAGAAAGAAAGAACAAAATATAATTGTTAAATACGTCTTTGCAATCCAGTGAATGTCATATTATGCACTACAGCTGATATAGAATCTAGATCAAATAGTGACCGGGTTTCGAATCCACCTGATGCCGTTTCTAAATTTGGGAAATTTATTTCGTTGAACTTTTTTTCGGATGATACACAATTAACTGACCCCTTCTATTTGATATATATGCCAGGGGAAGTAAATTAACCAACACATAGGGTAAATGTGTATCATATCGTGGACCCGCTCTAATACGCATTGCACTAATTGTTTGTAGGATGGGCGTTGAATTTGCCGCTGCCAAAACTGGTTCTGATACTGGAACAAAGCGACGTCATCGGTTTTTGTGTGTTTCCTTACCTTGTTTGTTTGACAGCAACCAACGTTCTCGCCATACGCATTTGATTATTTGCGTATTTATGCCAACTAGTTCTAGCCCAGATTTTGTCACTAGTGAGTTCTTGTCATCGAACGGAGCGGACAGATCTTCCGCGGTATGCCAGTAGCTTTGATCTGTGGTTCCAAAAAATTCGTCCTGGAAAATATATTTGGAAATATAAGGACATTATTGTACGTCAACCAGTTTACGTAACATATTCCTTTCCATCCCGTGATCAATGCAATGTGAATGTGTGAATGTTAACAGTGTAATTATATTAGTAGTAATAGTTCGTATTTGGACACATGAATACTGACTCACAACGTCACAAACCTGTTTCCTTGTATAAAACGAATGAAAGTATATATTCGGATGTTTCATGCAGTATATTTTTGTATTACTATAAGCCAACTTATCTGTTTATTTGCAATATCTGTCATCAAAGTAGTTCAGCGTTTCGACGGAGCATTGAATGTTAAGCTGTTTACCTCTGATATGATCTTTTCCTGCATCATCTCTCTCCATATGTCCGTCATGAATCTGTACCGGCACCACACGTCAGGGCCAGTGTTGGTGCACGGACACGATGCCCGGTCTAGTGTCGCTATCACCATTCGGCCGCCTGCAGATAAATTATATCAATATATATAAATATATAAATAAGTACACATTTTGCAATCAGAAACATTTCATCTCCCTCCTCCAATTCCATCCAAGCAGGTAACACAGTTTAGTTGTTTAGCAGAATATTCATATTACGTGCAATAAATACCCTACCTCAACTTATGTAAACGTAAACGTAATGCCCGCGAACAAAATAAGATGCGACTTTACCAATTTCCCGATCAACCAAAACTTAGCACAGAAAATTACAATATGAGATAATTAATGCAGAAGTGACTTAGCATTGTGAAACTGATATATGTATATTTTGGAATATGACCAAAGTAAGAAACTTACCAGGTACAAGTTCCCTGGCTCTGTGGAGCAAGAACGTTTCCCAGTCCCGGGCGCTCTGTGCCCTACATAGACGCTGTTCGGGAGAACCTTCTGGGAAATGCACGTTAAACACCTCTGGCGAAGTCACGCATGGGCTAGAAAGATTTAACAATACTACAACAAATAATAATAATTGACGGAACCCTGATTACAGTGTGTGTGTGTGTGTGTGTGTGTGTGTGTGTGTGTGTGTGTGTGTGTGTGTGTGTGTGTGTGTGTGTGTGTGTGTGTGTGTGTGTGTGTGTGTGTGTGTGTGTGTGTGTGTGTGTGTGTGTGTGTGTGTGTGTGTGTGTTGTTTGTGATTTAATCACCGTTCAGATAGCCACATCAAGGCCAACAAGGTAAACCCGAGATGAACGGACGCGTCCGATAGACACTGTTTGTAGAAACTTCTTCCACAGCACGTCACAAATACGTTCTTGTGATCTTGAAGGAAACTGTGAGATCCAGGGGTTACGCCTGGGCAGAATACTATAAGTTATGTGACTAGCAAGCAAAAGCCTCATATTCGTTAAGTATACGCTCTGAATGGTTTAATTAAAATTGTTTATCTAATTAACATCGATACGCGTTGCAATTGGAGCAGGTGTGGTGTTATGTCGTCTGGTTTATTATTCACCTGGTCATTATTGCGATATTTGTGATTTACCCGTGTCCCTAATCACTCATTTGTATTCATCGCTAGTATTTAAACAGAACTTACGTTGTGTTCGCTATCAATCAGTCGTGTAGGCATAACACGGGTAATATTAGCATTTATACCGAAGACGAGAGTATTGAATGGGTCGCAGATTGCACTATGGTAGCGAAAATCGGTCACTCGGACGTACTCTCGGTAAAGTTGATTTACTTTAGCATTAGAGAATTATTAGAAAATATAATGTATGTTACATTTCGCTCATGTTACTCTTCGCTCACGTGACAGTGCTTATAATAATTACACTTCGCTATGCATCAATCTTAATAGGTATGATTATTTGAATGTTATAAACCTTCGATTAAGCGAATTAACGTGTTGAAGTCGTTGGTTGGGCGATCTTCGTAAATGACGTGAACTTGCTGATCCTCTCCGTACGTTTTCTGCACCCAATCTGTAACGTATCCAACACAAAACGAGCCTCTTACAACTTACAACAACTAACATATACACAATATTATATATGTATTAGCTTATACAATATAACGGTGGTATTTTGGAATATCATTAAGTGGCATACAAGTTGTTATCCAATAAAATTTGCGACAATTAATTTGACCGATCATGGTAAAAGTGTCTATTAACTGGAATACAAAATCACTGCACGTTTTTCTGGCTGTGAACGGGTTAAACCAGGTATTACTGACCTATGCAGTTGGTCATCAGGCCGAGTGAGTTGACACCATCGGCAGTCCCGTAGTCACATATGACAAATGGACCGTGCCCAGGCGTAAACGGAATGGAACCTGGTTGAAGAATAAATACGGATTAAAGATAAGTCATATTTGTTGTTTATTGTCCATCCGTTTTCTTTCTATTGTCACAATCAAACGTTAAAAGGAGGAATATATTAAATAGTGCGTTTTCTTGTTGAAAAATGGAATGATTATGAAAGTATTGATAGAAGTATATTTCTTAAATGGAATGTTGAAATACTGTTAGTAAAACAGTGACATTTATTTAGTGTAGTGGATGACAAATGACACATTATCTACTGACTGTGTAAATCACAACAATGTGAATATGTTTAAAAATAAAACAGACATATCACGTAGAAAAAAAGGATTATCGATATGAAGTGTGTTGCCATCTGCGCGATGCATTGGGTGGACATCAAGTTATTCAGAGTAGCAGATTAGGTGATCTCCGCATACCAGACTAAATGTGTATTTTTCAGTATTGCTTCTTAATGTGATCAGGATTATAATGCTCAGCTATAGAACCACCTTGGCGCCTGTCTTTGGTGACCTTTAATTGATCTTGAAAATCTGTAACAAGGTAGTGTTTAACTGTACTTGACTGGTTACAACTGTGCACAGTTATTGCTAATGAAATTTATATATACTTTTACACCACTGAAGTTACAGTTCCAATCATAAATAAATATTGTTTACACACTTAAGCACAATGTTCGAATACTAACAATTCCGTATTCGTGATATTAGTGGTCTAACTGTCTCCGGAACATATAAACTGGTCAGCGCTTTTCAGTGCTGCAATCGAAAATTTGCTGGGTCACATGCACCCTTTCTTGCAACAACGTAACAGTTAATACCATGACTGCGTTGCTTGTGGAAGGGTTGTCGACACTGGTTGCCACCTTGTAGCATCCTTGGCAAACCTTTGGTTAGCGGGATCTAAAAGGTTGGGGACATTGGTAAGAAATTAAGAATTCCATCATAGGCCGTGGCTGCTAGCACATGTTCCCTACACTTCTTGACTTCTTGACCGCAGAAAAGTCTTTCCTGCCCACATTGACTATAACATTGCTATACTATATATATATATATGTATATATATATATATATATATATATATATATATATATATATATATATATTGTATATATATATATATATATATATATATACATATATATATATATATATATATATATATATATATATAATATATATATATATATATATATATATATATATATATATATATATATATATATATATATATATATATATATATAATATATATATATATATATATATATATATATATATACATATATATATATATATATATATATATATATATATATATATATATATATATATATATATATATACATATATGTATATACATATATGTATATATATATATATATATATATATATATATATATATATATATATATATATATATATATATATATATATATATATATATATATATATATATATATATATATATATATATATATATATATATATATATATATATATATATATATATATATATATATATATATATGAATGCAGCCACTGCAATCACTATTGAGTATGTGATTACAGTGCGCAGCTGCGTACATATATTTTCAAGCATCCTTTTGGAACAGCAATTATTACGTGTCAACTTCGTGAGAAAAAAATATACTAACTTTATCAAATCTGGTTTCGGCAAAGAACACACAACATTCCGACATTCCGATCACTGGTAGTACTGTCCATCCATGTCGACGTGACATGAATAATTATCTGTTGCGAGAGAAAGTTGGACAGTTATTTTGCTTCCATTGATACGGAGAATGTCTAACATTCTTTCCCTTTGTTTTCTTGTCAATGTTTCAGACGGTCTTCCACACCGGCTTCATACATGTCGTCAACGTGACTTGCTTCCTTTAGCTGGGATGATGTGTAGAAATAAACACATGTTCGCTATGATCTTGGAAAGTTCTAGTTGTCTTGTCATTGATCGTCTGAACTATCGTGGCACCATCAAACATATATTTCAATCAACAGCGGGGTTGTTGTAGACACCAGATTGAAAGCTGTCGGAATAGATTCCAGACATAGCGTTATATCAAACTTGGTAGTGGTTCGCTGCTTCCTATTGTGACAGATATTGCAGCAGCCTAATTCTCCTGAGAGAAGAATTAAATCGAGATCACTGTATATGTGGTGTGGCGTTCATTTATACGTTAAACATTGATGCTACGCTTGATACTGGTGTCCTGAATAGCATAGGTTTGTTTCTTTGCAGGGCAATTCTGAATGGTTTTGTCCAGCGAAAGTGGTGAAGTAATGTTCTTAGTCCTGACGATCAACTTGACGGGCGTTCTCCACCACGGGCAGTCTGAGTCGTTTTGCTAATGTAACAGGCTGTGCAGTATTACAGGTATGTTACTTGAAGAAGAATATATACATAGATGGATCTTAGTAATTTAATTGCTACGTGTCATTTGGTATGTAGGCAATACCTTTAGGTTCTGGTTTACCGTTTGTTGGGCACTGAAAAGATTATTCTATATCAATTTGACACAACATGTGTTAGTTGGGTATTTCATGCTAAGAAGGACCAGTTAGCATATATCAAGTATGGAAGTAAACCAACACAAACGATATAATTATATATACTTATAGTGCTTGAATGCTATAATGGAAACATTTATTATTATATGTTGAGAGCAGTACACGTACAGTACATAGGTTGCATCAAAAATCACCTTGGGTTGCTGAAATGCTGAAATAAATGCTCTCTATTGTTGTCAAAACCAACAAAATAATTTTAGAAAACAAAATAATGCATGAATACACACAAAAATAACTTCAATTGAACAATTGTATTGACATTTGTAAAGTGATATGTAAAACTTATGACTGGCGGCCATCATGGAAAATGGGTTAACTTCAAGGTTATCACATGTAAGTGCCAGAGTAGATCCATAGTTGTGAAATATCTGTGGGGCATATAGAAGCACCGTGCAATCATGTTTATCACTAAATACATAATGTTTTTCTTACCGGACCTAATAGTGCAGTTAACACCAGAAATGGTAGCTAAGGAAAAAGAATAACGAATCAGTGTTAACAACATAGCAGAAATGTCAAGCCACGAAACGCGTACACATTATTATTGGAGAATTCTGCCATCTGGGACGTTTTATGAAAATGTTGCAGTTAAAGAAAATTATCTCTAAAAGGGGATGTTCGTTCGAGAACGGGGGCGAAATGGAAGATAAAATACACTTACACAATAAATCCCTGATTATCGGCCAAGCGGATGCCACGTCTGTTCGATTCGTCAGCGGTTTATCGCCAAATGGACCGTCTTCGTTGTACAGTTCTTCATAACAGCCATCGGCTCCGTTTACTACATTCGTCATGATTCGAGGTGTCTAGATCTACAAAATGTGTCTCTAATGAGAATAGCACAGACATAATTTGTTTCCAACGCGGTATATACACAGCTGCCGCAATTATCACACACATAAGTGTCATTCGAAAACTGATCGTCTTCTACATTTATTGACTAAACAAAGCAGCCGTAGTAAAACAGTTGTTTTGTTTAGTAGCGTAACGCAACATCTAACAATAATTAGACAGACCGACAAACTATCATTTTAGCATATTTACAGGTTAGTGTAACACAACTTGCAAATATCAAGACATAAACATGTCGTTAACATGTGACCCAAACATATAATAATTACATAACGTCAACATAAAAAAACGTGTAATTGTACAAAAGTAAAAACGAAACCAATATAAAGTAATTAGCTCATTAAAAGGCTATGTTGACAGTTACTGGAGGTTAATGAGAGTTCTTCACCATATACACCTATATACACATTTGTGTGTAGTACCCATACACCATTTATACAAAGAAAACAATATACACATATTAATTAATGTATCGTGGTTAAGCTATTTTATTTATAACTAGACAGCTTTTAATCTAGGTGGTGAAACCATACAGACTATAATTATGTGCCACTTGTATAAATGACAATGCCTAGAGTATTGTTATTTGTTTCAATTAATTTGTGTAGGATGTGTTTTTTGAAATATTCGTTATTGATTCGAAGAATAAACACATTAGTTTAGTCTCGAGTGCAGTGTTTATGAATTAAAAAAATGTGTTTGTAAGGTAGGTGTCTAAAATATTCTGGTATATCATTACTGATTAATTTATAATAAAACTTAGTGGCTGGAAACAATCAGACTGTGGCGGCTCAGGTAACGAGGAACGTCCTCGCCGGACGCCAGTCTTGTCACCTACGCATCATGTTGTGTCCAGAACAAGAATGCAGGCTGGATTGTTATCTCCAAGGCGCAGTGCCTGAAATGGCAGCCTTGGAAAGAGGGGATTATGAAGATAGATGAACCCAGGACAGGAGTTCAGGGAGGTGGACAAATTATATCCGATCGCAATTCGGAGCTCCACCTATGGTCCATGTATTGGTGTAATCTTCGTCCAAACAAGCACGGGTTTTAAGAGAGTACGGTCCCTTAGCCAATAGGGGAGCATACTTGTTTCATTTGATGTAGTGCCAACTTCATTCCCAGCTAGCAATGCGACACTCCCCATCATATTCGAGCTACTGGAGCAACAACAATAAACACTTTTGGCGCAACAACATCGGGCTTACGTCTACAGAGCGCCCAAAGGGCTAACCATGTCTCTACGGGCGTCAACAGTCAAATGATGTAGCGACTCAGTAGAACATTTCGCTAATGGCATGTTCTTGTTTAAAACAAACGCAACTCGCCTACCTTGTCAAGATGACGGTCGGTGTATTCGCTTGGTATATTCTTCGAACCCAGTTGTTTTCTGCTGTCTGTATCTTCTCCGCCTTTCACTTTGTCAGTTCCAGTGTTCCGAACCCGTATATACAGGCTGCTACCAAGCAACCTTCCAACACTTTTCCTTTTAATTGTTTCTACAATTTTCTGTCCCATATAATGCTTCCACCCTCATCCATGCTGCCGCTCCTGCTTGCACTCCTCTGGGTTTCCTTTCTATGTCCTCCATTATCACACAATGTACCGCCCAAGTAAAAAAAAACTGTTGTTAGATACATTTCCACTGAACAGGTTCACCACCATAATGAAAAATAAGGAAATCAAGGCACTTCCCTGCTTAAGTCCTACTCCCACTCCACATTTTTCCGATGTTTCTCCTTCGAATCTCACCACCACTGTTGTCTCTTTGTACATTTCCTCAACCATTCTGACCTCTTCAACCTCCATCCATCTCATGACTGCAAATGCAAGTTCTCTCGGCACGGTATCAGAGGCCTTTACCAGATCGATAAAACCGACTGCTCCATCCAAATAATTTGTCTGATGGCAACCGATCCATCATCTGTTTCTCCCCGTTTCCTAAATTTCAGGGCTTGGGTCAGTAATGTGATGCCTCTGTATCTCCCTGGGTCATGGATTTCCCTTTTCCCCTTCGATATCGGCACAATCTTCGCCACTCTGTTTGTATATATTTTGTTGTAAAGCACATATTAAACAGGCTGGTCTGCCACTTGATTCCCACTGCTAAAGCTTTCCCAGTTTTCATCTTCTTTACAGCTTTCTCCACCTCTTCTTCTGTTATTGTCCCCACCTCCAGCTCTCTCCTTTCATACTTTGGTATCTTTATCTCACATTCTCCCTCCGGATTTAGTAGTATTTTTTTATATACTCCTACCATACATCTATCACTTGTTTTACTCCAGTGACCAATATCCCATCACTTCTCTTCATTGCTGATGTATTATCTTTGTTATCTCTGTTTCTATCTCTGGCCAGCTTGAAAATAAATTCCCCATCTTCTTCAACCGTGTCGCATAATTCCAACTGTTTCTCATCTCTTACGTTAGCAACAGCCTTATTTGCTGCATTCTTCTTCTACCGGTACTTTTGCTTCAGCTTTCTTTGTCTTTTCTTCATAACTCGCTTCTTCCACACACTTCAGTGCCTCCTTCTTTTCTTCTATTGCTTATTCTACTTTCGGGTTCCACAACCACTGTTCTTTCTTCTTTTGGCTTTGTGTGGGCTTTTCCTGACATTCGGCCGCATACCTCCTCAGCTGTTCAAATAAAGCCTTCCTTAAATGCTGTCAACTCTGCTTCCACATCCTCTATTTGTTTTTAAATTGCCTGAACTTCATATCTACTTAGCCTTTGTATTTTTTCCATCACCTCTCCTTCACATTTCTACCACCTGATCACCTGCCTTTGCTTCCTCCTTCTCTGTTTGCCTCTTCCTCCTCACATTTAAAAAACAATGGTTTATGTTGGCTCGTTGTGTGCTCTCCTGTCAAAACCTTGCAGTATCTAACATTGTTCCGCCGACAGCTTCTGACAATCAGCAGATTTATCTCTGTTTCCACTTCTGTAGGTTATCTTGTGTGACCCCCTCTTCTGGAAGGAGTTTACCACCATCAGCATGTGTTGTCTCTCTCTGTTTCTTGTGCCCTATCCATACTTTCTTACGGTCTCCTAACTGTTCTGTCTCTTTCCAACATGATATATATATATATATATATATATATATATATATATATATATATATATATATATATATATATATATATATATATATATATATATATATATATATATATATATATATATATATATATATACTGGATTATAAATGCAAACACATTGAACCTGGACAAATAATTTAGTTGGGGTGCTATGCCCGTCGCCCTCGAGGAAGTGCGCCAATCATACAATCAGGTAGGTTATCTCCTCTCCTTCACATTTCCACCACCTGATCACCTGCCTTTGCTTCCTCCTTCTCTGTTTGCCTCTTCCTCCTCACATTAAAAAAACAACGGTTTATGTTGGCTCGTTGTGTGCTCTCCCGCCAAAACCTTGCAGTATCTAACATTGTTCCGCCGACAGATTCTGACAATCAGCAGATTTATCTCTGTTCCCACTTCTGTAGCTTATCTTGTGTGACTCCCTCTTCTGGAAGAAGGAGTTTACCACCATTAACAGGTGTTTTCCCTCTATGCTTTCTTACGGTTCCTCACGGTTCTGGTTTATTTATATATATATATATAAATATATATATATATATATATAATGTGGGAAAGAGAAAGAACAGTGGAGACCGTACGAAAGTATGGATGGGTCACAAGAAACAGAGAGGGAGTGTATATATATATATATATATATATATATATATATATATATATATATATATATATATATATATATATATATATATATATATATATATATATATATATATATATATATATATATATATATATATACACACACACTCTATTTTAATATACACACTGGATGATAAATGCAAGCACATTGAACCTGGACAAACAATTTAGATGGGGGTGCTATGCCAGGTAGAACTAGAGAGTTGTACGAGGTATAGCTATACTAGGTAGAACTGCCAAAAGGTAATCGAATTCTAGGGTTAATTAGGAGAACTATCACAAATAAGGAGTTTGTTTGAATAGTCTTGGAGGCCAGAATGACTTAAACAAGCTAAATCGGATACAACGATATCAGAACTGAGATACGTTAACTACAAAAGCCGCTTACTAGATTGCGGTTTGACAACACTCGAGACCAGGATACTAAGAGTACGCAAAATAGAAGAGTTTAACATAGTGAATGGTGATGGGGATGTTGATAGGAGTATGTTCTTCAAACCTAAATAAGGCATCAGAATCAGAGGACACAAAGCAGCATTAGTTAAAGATCATCGCAGCTGGGACACATAGGGTGATAAATGAATGGAGCAAACGGTCAAATTATGGTGTTAATGCTAGTAGTATGAATATGTTTAAAAATAAAATTGTCAGTTAACTGATAAGGGCGGGCTATACATACATAACAACATTGATGGGCTCTCGATACGTCAGACACTATACAAACACTACACACTTCAATATTAGCGTTGTCGGGTTGAATAGTTCAATCCTTTGCGCACAATGCTTCAGTACAAAGTACATCAACGCGCTATTTCTTGGACTAATTCGGATATAAATGTCGCTGACGTCCTATCATAATCACAATCGTCGCCCATCGCCGTCGAGGAAGTGCACCCATCATACGATCAGGTAGGTTATTTCCATTGTTTTGAAAATCGCGCATTATGAAGTTTACCGATAGGTTACAATTTAGAAAAATAATATCTACGTTCAAAGCGCATTGAAGTGAAATGCAGTCTGACGTTAAAATTGTATTTATTTAATATTGCACACGAAGACATTTTCTCCCAAAGCTGTTCATCAAGTATTATAAGGGATATATCTCTATTTGTTTACGGCACAACACTGTGACATCAGTGGGTATTTCTAATATTCGATCGTCCAACTATTTTAAAGCACATATTAGCAACTCAATGTTAGAAAGTCATTGTAAACATATGTAATAATAACATGTACGGTTCCATTATAATGTGTAGAAGAAGAGTAATTAATGCTCTAATATTTTGTTGTTGTCGTTTATGAAGTTAATAATATTATGTGTAAACAGTTGTTTTAACGTATTGATGAAAAGGGTGTAACATGACATTATAAGTGTTTCTACTTTCTATTTGATTGATTGATTGATTTACATGATGTATGCAGTTTATGCGACAAAAACGATATTTCTCTAAACCATAAATAAAAACTTGTACAATTGTATTGAGAAAAATACTTAGTTTATTATAATATCACATTTGCTAAGCGATATATCCCACTCCATAGAATAATGTGCTGTACATATGATACAACAATTACAATAACTGCATATAAAACAAACAAATAATGATGTAAAAATAATTTAGGTATAACAATTTGTTTGTTGTTGGGTGAAATAATGAATACAGTTAGATATTATCGTGAAAATAATAGTTAAACTAGAAAAAACTCTTAATATAAGTTTCAGCATGCAAAAGCAGTTTAACAGGTTGCAACGTATATTTTTTGAAGACGAACAGCACCCTATATACATTTAGTTAGCTGGATAATGCGGGTTGGTTGAACTTACCTAAATTATATATATATATATATATATATATATATATATATATATATATATATATATGTATATCAACAAAATAGCATAACGAATTAATTGAAGTTTTTCAAAGATATTGAATGGGTATGAAAATATTGATAGAAATATAATCTCACTTAAGAAAGGCACGAAGTGACATGTGTAGATTGAATATCAGAAAGTGCTCAATCATCGTTATTCTTGGCTACATTGTAGATGATATTACCATCTTCTAGCACATGCTTTGTAGTCACTGTGACCATTACCACTTTCTAATGTATGGCCAAAAATGGACATATCAAGTTTGTGCTCTGAAAAACGTAGCGCAGGAAAGCCACAGGGAGGACACATCAGGACACATCAGGACATGTAAATCATTATCTTAGTAATAAATCTAGGTATTAAAAGCAATCCAGTGTTGTATTTCACAAATTGATTAAATAAAAGGCTGCACTACTTGCTGCACAACAAATTACTGCCAGAATCCAACCACATAATCTCTTCTGCCAGACAATCATTACACAAGTAAATAAACATTAATATGTTCTCCCGTCCGATTTGAAACTACACAATCGAATTACGTCTGCATACTCGTAGTTTAGTCGTCGTAATATAAAATGTTCAGTCAAGTAATGCATGTAGTAACTGCGTACAAGGTTTAAATGATTATTCACCATCTCCATCCACGATAGCAGCAACACGCCTTGACGACGGTAACCCCTCATAATTAGCTTTATACTCGGCAGGTATGACACGGCTGCTCAGAATACTCTTCAGTTCATGAATTTTTCTTCTGAGATGGGAATCCGGCTCTTATGGAGTTGCTGAACAGTTAAACTCCCAGTGGAATTGCGTCTACCACGCTCAGTTGCCACAACTAGCTCCATGAATACTTCACTCTGGATTCTGTACTTGTACTTGACGGTGTACGGAGTGGACTTTGAATTCTGTATTTGTACTTGATGGTGTACGGAGTGGACTTATCAAATCTTAGCCACTTTATATTCAACAAGTTGACGGTGTCCCCTTCAGTATTTTTGGTCCTGTCCTTTTATTATGTTTCTAGCGAGTTCTTTATAATCAAGGAAGTCGGTATGCTTAAGAACTTTGCCATCATAGGGATGTGGCCTCTTCCTTGTCCCCATGATAAGCACTTCCCATTCCATAGGTGTGTATATACCCTTTAGAGCTCAATATATATTTAACAAAGTTGGCTATAACATATCACGTATGTGAAATATATGTACACCGGAGGGTAAGATTTAAGGTTAAAAGGTTATACTCGTTTCTGAATGAAATAATTGGAGACCGATGTATTTTCGTAAACATAAAACGTTAATTTGTGATAACATCTATTGGCATTTATTAATGTACAATAATATTTTGTTTCCGACCAGTTTCTGAGACCAGCCCTTGTAGTGTTATTACTCCAATTCAGTACAAGGATCTGGCCTATGTTAACACCCTACTATATAGCATTGTAAATACCAAATAACTAAAGTATAAATCATAAAATCACAATGCCCCAGCCTAATTTTTGAAATTAAAAATTATACTGATGATATTGCAAGTCATGCGCATGTGCAACTTTAAAGGGACAACTCATTGCATTTCACTATTAAAAAAATTAAATTAAAAATAATGCATGGGTTAAATTATATGTCGTTTTAACAAAGGTTATTGTTTTTGTAATAAAAATAAATATACTGATGATAGTGCATGTCCCATGAGCAACTTTAAGGAGGGAGGGAAGGATACTTTAATTTAATTAAGTCAATTTATATAAATTTAAGTCAATTTATATATATATATATATATTTACAATTTAATGTACTCTCTTTACATTAACATGTTCATTTAAATAATTTACAAATAATAATTAAATTATATGCATATTCATATTTTTGGGAAACACCAAATACATATTTAGTTTTTTAAATAATTCTAAACTGGTGAGTAACTAAACCACATATATGTATATTGCTTTTTACGTATATGTTGTGTCTATGTGCAGTTGTAGTATCACCTGATTTGTCTGAATACACATTTCTTGATTGAATGACTATAACACATTCATAGCTCACATCCAGCGGATACACATTCCTGTGCATGCAGTGTATATTTGACGGTTATGCGCCCGTCACGACAGTTCACGCAAATGCTACACAATTTCTTTTGTGCAACTGCCTCGGACCGAGGCCCTCGGTGCGCGGAAGAAAGCCACATGATGTAAATACTTAACAAAGAGTGTTATTGTTTAGTCTTGGACAAGGATTTCCTACAGCAATTTATCTTATTTGTGCATGCGCCTACATAGGGGTATATATACGAAGCGTTAATCGGAACAACAATAACAGGAAAATTGTATAAAGCCTGTGCCGGATTAGCCATGGTACAGGTGGTGTACTCGTACTCAGCACTCACCCCCCACCCCACAATAAAGATGTGTAACTAATTTTTTACAATGCAAATAAAGGTTATTATATATATACCGCATGTTGTATTTTTGTGTAGTTATGTGAGGAGGTTTTTTATTGCTAGTTTCCATTTAGGTGGGGGCATTATATCCGGAGTAAGTGTGTCTATATACCTACATTACCATCTCCGGACAAAAGAAATGTATGTTGTTATGTGATGCTAGGTCTACTGATTTTGTATAATAAAAAGTGTAAAGATCATCTAATACGTAATTAGCCACATCATTGGTATTTCTCCTATTCAATACGTATGAAGTGCCAACATGTACGTGCCTGAATTATTTTTAATAAACAAGATGCAGCAAAAATGATGTTGCATTGCAGCAAGGTCAAAATAATAATGAGCGTTAGGGATTTTGTCCGTGAGGAGTTATGTTTGTACTCCATTTGTAACAATATTTAACAAGATTGCCATCCAAGGCAAAGGCCCACATGGCATGCGGACAAGGACACCATGGGCTTATGGAGAGTCCCCACCTAACTGTCCCCTTCACTTCACACTAGCCTCCTGATGGCTACAGGCTTTTAATTGAAGTCATTCATTAGTTGGAGATCACTTCACTGATATGGGTTCCAGACCAGTGGTAAGCTTACTGTCTTTAACATCTGTGTCAATAAACCCGCTAAGCAGCAGCACAATATAAGTTACACCAGCAGACAGCTTTAAAACACCATTGTTACTTTGCGACCTTTTCATTCAAATAAATATAAGAACCTTTTACAATAGTTGGTTCATGGAGTTCTTTACATATAACTGGCCATTGATGGTAATGATAATGAAACTGACAACTATGGCTTGCAATTATAATGAAAAGTTATGTAGTCCCGTAATGACAATAATACATTTCTGTCTTTACGTAATTATTGTGCCAAGGACACTGAATATTCTATGACAGCTCCACCCTTTTAAGAAAGCTAAAACATTGTAAACAAAATCACACACAGTTACAATAGTGCAGCACGTCGATTAATTAATTACTAATATGTTTATTAATGTTACATATTTTGCTGAATGTGTGTATGCGCAATGAAAGGATACTTTTAATTCACATGTATTATGAGAAAGTAATTAATGTTATTTAATATGAACAATTAAAATTGTTTCTGAACTATATCTTCTTCTTCCAATTAATCACTGGCAAGGCGGTACTACATCACGATTTCTCCGCAGGATATTGCTGCGAAAAACGGACAACACAGAATCCCTCCCTCCCTCCCTCCCTCCCTCCCTCCCTCCCTCCCTCCCTCCCTCCCTCCCTCCCTCCCTCCCTCCCTCCCTCCCTCCCTCACTCCCTCCCTCCATCCCTCCCTCCATCCCTCCCTCCCTCCCTCCCTCCCTCCCTCCCTCCCCCATCAGAAGGAAATCAGACATGCAATATCAGAATAATTTTAAAAAAAAAACCTTTGTTCACCAAACGACAGATAATTTAAACCCTGCAATTTTTTTATTTAATTATATTAACAATGACATGCAATGAATTGTCCCTTTAAAGATGCGCATGACATGCAATATCATCAGTATATGTTTTAATTACAAAAACAATAACCTTTGCTCAGCAAACGACAGATAATTTAACCAATTCATTCTTTTAAATTTAATTATATTAACAATGACATGCAATGAGATGCCCCTTTTATTTGCGCATGCGCATAACATCTAATATCGAACACATGATTTTCATACAAATAACATTTGCAACATCAAATATTTCATAAAATAAAATATTAAATATTACGTTAGAAGTGACTGTACGTGCTCTACAAATATTGCGTATAATATGAAAACTGTGGAGAATATTTTTTTTCTAGAATTTCTTCGTTTGAAACATTTTTGGACCCCATTTTCTAAATTGTTTTCTCTTCATTTTTTTATGTTGCGTAATTGTATGCCCAATCATCGCCTTCGCGGTTCTGATGGCAGCGAGGCGTGACTAATGGCCTAACACACAATATTTTTAAAGAATATATGAATTTTTTTTTATTGGAACATATGCTGTAAGGAACGTATTCAGGTATAAAAATGTTGGAAAACCGTCAGCATAAAGCCTTAATAATTTAGGCCAGTTAAGTACACGATTACCGGAAAGTAATACAGTTTTAGGCCAGCATCGCTGAGGTGTACCCCATCCAGTACCAATGACGGTAGCTTGATCGGGATTCGCTGATGCTTCACCACATCTATGTTATTTTCGGTCGCGCACAAAAGGTTTAAGGAGGCATTAAACAGCTCAGCTTTTGTTAAGAATTATAGCGTCTTATCCCAAAAACGCCCGGGTCCCCTAGGAAGCACTTAGAGATAAATTTCAGTAGATTTTTATTTTCCTTGAGTAACTGAGGATCCGTTTCCTTATGTGATCGAATCCATTTCCTTATCTCACTCATTGCGCAATAGCAGGGTGGTGATTAATAATTACGTAATTGTTGTAGTGCTTGTTTAGTTTAAAAAAATGTGTAACCACATAAGATATACGTACGAACATTTATTCAACATGATGATTAATACTTATGTAATTATTATAGCGCACGACTTCGATTGATCGGATAATTAATATAACATGGTTGGTGATAACATTTGATATATATATATATATATATTTATTATGAACATTTATTTATGCATTGCTGTGTTTACTTCTTTAATTTCTTTTGGATGTACAATGTTATGAAATGTTACAGCATGAAGGGGAATTGTCTTAGAATAATTTGTTAAACACTGGACTAATTATTTTCCATAATTATTGATGTGCACCCTATGGTACACTTATATTATCATTGATTCGTTGATAGAAAATAACATTTGCAATATATACCAAAACAATGCAGCTTTTATAAACAACTATATTAGTTAGAATTTAAGTAACGCACACCTTTAACTAATGCAATAGCAATGTGTGTAAGATCCTTTGGACTTATGTTATAATTATTATTCACGTTATAAATGAAAGTAAATATACACAGTGCTATTAAACAGCGGTGGTTGTCCTTTTCTTCTCATCCCCTAGCTTACATAATCTATTATGAGTAAAGCTCGGAATGCCAGAGGCGGTAAGTAACGAAGTAGATTCGTTACTTTACTTGAGTAGTTTTTTTTACTTTCTACTTGTAACGAAGTAGATTTTTATGGATCTACTTCTACATGTAACGAAGTAGAATTACGTGATACTTTTGCGAATGTAACGAAGTACCGACACCGGGCGTTTTATTTTTTCCGATACATAATGATTTCGCTGTATACAGAAACAGCATACGCACTACGCACGGTATCACCGCGCGTAAATCCGTAATCTGTCTTCTGATTTACTCATTCAAAATTGACCACGGAGCAGAGGTTGACTGAGGTAGACGAGCCATCGACCTCTTCGAGGAAGCTGCCATCTGACAGCTCCTCGCCCGCCAGCGAGCACGAAGACGACTTCTTCGCCAGGAAGAAACGCGCTCCCACGTTCGATCAGCTGGAGTGTTATCTGTCGCATGGCAACAGCCTTATTTGCTGCACTCTTCTTCTACCGGTACTTTTGCTTCAGCTTTCTTTGTCTTTTCTTCATAACTCGCTTCTTCCACACACTTCAGTGCCTCCTTCTTTTCTTCTATTGCTTATTCTACTTTTGGGTTCCACAACCACTGTTCTTTCTTCTTTTGGCTTTGTGTGGGCTTTTCCTGACATTCGGCCGCATACCTCCTCAGCTGTTCAAATAAAGCCTTCCTTAAATGCTGTCAACTCTGCTTCCACATCCTCTATTTGTTTTTAAATTGCCTGAACTTCATATCTACTTAGCCTTTGTATTTTTTCCATCACCTCTCCTTCACATTTCCACCACCTGATCACCTACCTTTGCTTCCTCCTTCTCTGTTTGCCTCTTCCTCCTCACATTTAAAAAAACAATGGTTTATGTTGGCTCGTTGTGTGCTCTCCTGCCAAAACCTTGCAGTATCTAACATTGTTCCGCCGACAGCTTCTGACAATCAGCAGATTTATCTCTGTTTCCACTTCTGTAGGTTATCTTGTGTGACCCCCTCTTCTGGAAGGAGTTTACCACCATCAACATGTGTTGTCTCTCTCTGTTTCTTGTGCCCTATCCATACTTTCTTACGGTCTCCTAACTGTTCTGTCTCTTTCCAACATGATATATATATATATATATATATATATATATATATATATATATATATATATATATATATATACTGGATTATAAATGCAAACACATTGAACCTGGACAAATAATTTAGATGGGGGTGCTATGCCCGTCGCCCTCGAGGAAGTGCGCCAATCATACAATCAGGTAGGTTATCTCCATTGTTTTGCAAATCGCGCAATATGAAGTTTACAGATAGGTTACAATTTAGAAAAATAATATCTGTGTTCAAAGCTCATTGAAGTGAAGTGTAGTCTGACGTTAAAATTGTATTTATTTAATATTTCACACGAAAATATTTTCTCCCAAAGCTGTTCATCAAGTATTATAAGGGATATATTTTTATTTATTTACGGCACAACACTGTGACATCAGTGGGTATTTCTAATATTCGATCGTCCAACTATTTTAAAGCACATATTAGCAAATCATTGTTAGAAAGTTATTGTGAACATATGTAATAATAACATGTAAGGTTCCATTATTACATTTAGAAGAAGAGTAATTAATGCTCTAATATCTTGTTGTTGTCGTTTATGAAGTTAATAATATTATGTGTAAACAGTTGTTTTAACGTATTGATGAAAAGGGAAAAACATGACATTATAAGTGTTTCTACTTTCTATTTGATTGATTGATTGATTTACATGATGTATGCAGTTTATGCGACAAAAAACGAAATTTGTTTAAACCATAAATAAATACTTGTACAATTGTATTGAGAAAAATACTTAGTTTAATATCACATTTGCTAAGCGGTATTTCCCACTCCATAGAATAATGTGCTGTGCATATGATTCAACAATTACAATAATTGCATATAAAACAAACAAATAATGATGTAAAAATTTAGGTATAATAATTTAACAATTGTTTGTTGTTGGGTGAAATAATGAATAAAGTTAGAGACTGTACGAGCAAGTTCTAGAAGTAGGATTGTCAATGTATTTCACAGTTGTGTTGAGTCTGTGATCTGTGATATATATATATATATATATATATATATATATATATATATATAAATTATTATATAATAATATGAATTGCATACCTGTTTTATAAAGTGTTTAAAATGTGTTACCTAATTATTTAGGTAAGTTCACACCAACGTGCATTATCCAGCTAAACAAATGTATATAGGGTGCTATTCGTCTTCAAAAAATATATGTTACAACTTGTTAAACTGCTTTGGCATGCTGAAACTTATAGTAAGAGTTATTTTTTTTAGTTCAACTATTATTTTCATGATAATTTATTGTTTATATATTTACTTTTTTACTACAAGGATATGAGAAGATATTTAGCAAAGCTAGATTGGAATAACATGCTGATGAAAAAGACCGCAGTTGAATGTTGGAATATTCTAAAATATGAAATTGAGAGTATCATCGATAAATTTGTTCCCTTCCAAAAACAAGGAAAACGGTGTAGAAAGAAACACTTGTCAAAAGAAGCTATTAGAAAAACAGTGTTAAAGCAAACTATGTAGAGGGTTTATATGAGTACCAGATTTAACAAGATTTAACAAGATTTGCCATCCAAGCCAAAGGCCCAGATGGCAAGTGGACTAGGAAGCCATTGGCTTATCGAGAGTCCAACAATGTTCATCTACTTATAGCCCGCCCTCCTGAAATATGTGTCAACCTTGTTTTTAAACAAATTCACGCTGCTAGCAGTTACACAATCTGTAGACAATTTGTTCCATTCATTTATTGTCCTCTGTGAGAACGAGTGCTTCCTGATGTCCAATCTACATTGATCCTTTACTAATTTTACCTCATGTCCTCTAGTTCTGCTATCCTTCTTGAGTGAGAAAAACATATTTCTATCAATATTTTCATACCCATTCAATATCTTAAAAACTTCAATCTGATCTCCTCTTAACCTCCTTGTCTCTAGAGTTGTTAAACCACATTCTTTCAGGCGTTCTTCATACCTTCATACAGTATTCTAAATGAGGTCTAACTATTGCTTTATAAAAAGGTATAATTAACTTTTTTCCCTTGTATGTTATGTTTCTTCTAATCAATCCAAGAATTTGATTACCCTTTGAAGCTGCAATACCACACTGCTCTGAAACTTTCATATCAGCGCTTATTGTAACTCCTAAGTCCTTTTCTTTTACAGTAGTACCCAGAACAGTATCTCCCATTTTATAGTTTACATTCAAGTTCCCATGTCCTGTATGTAGGCATTTACATTTCCCAAAATTGAACAACATCTGCCATTTCTCAGACCATTTCACTAATCTGTCTAGATCGTTTTGTAAATGTTGTTTATCACCATCAGTAGTAACCTTTCTAAACAGTTTTGTGTCATCCGCAAATTTCAGTACGTTACTTGTTATACTGTCGTCCAAGTCATTGATATAAATTAAGAATAATATAGGTCATAATACTGATCCTTGAGGTACCCCACTCAAAACCGATTTCCAATTTGAAACTTCTCCATCTACTACAACTCGTTGTCTTCTGTCAGTCAGCCATTGTTCTATCCAATCAGTTATGCTATCCCCGATACCATGGGCTTTTAATTTAAGTAGTAATCGTTGATGTGGCACTTTGTCAAAAGCTTTCTGAAAATCTAAGTATATAATATCTACTGGCGATCCCACGTCTATCCACTTAGTGATTTCTTCCAAAAAACATAACATATTTGTTAAGCATGACCTCGCTCACCAGGATGGAAGAAGACTATGCAAATTACAAAGAGGCACTTAATGCAGCTACAACTGAAATCAGACAATCTAAAAGAAGCTATGAGCAAAAACTAGCATGTAACATAAAACATTACAACAAGAGTTTTTTATGCATATGTCAGGAGTAAACAAAACGTACAAGACAAGGTTGGACCTCTAGAAGACAGTGCTGGTACTATAATATCACAGGGGATTTTAATGGCGGAAGACCTAAATGGTTACTTCAGTTCAGTGTTTACTAAAGAACATATTAGTTCATTACCAAGGATAATAAAGCACCTGGAGTAGATGGGATTCCTCCAAAAACTACTAATGGAAACAGTAGAACAAATCAGTATACCACTTGCAAGAATATTCAACTTGTCATTAAAAGATGGAGTTGTTCCATTTGAATGGAAAGAAGCAAACGTCGTTATTCGAGAAATAAGTCAGAAAATTACAGACCAGTGAGTTTAACGTCAGTGATTTGTAAATTAATAGAAAGGTTAATTAAAGACCATATGGTGGACTTCCACGTTAAGCATAAATTATTAAATTAATCTCAACATGAATTCCTGAAAGTGAGGTCATGCTTAACAAATGTGTTATGTTTTTTGGAAGAAATCGTTAAGTGGACAGACGGGGGATCGCCATTAGATATTATCTACTTAGATTTTCAGAAAGCTTTTGACAAAGTGCCACATCAAAGATTGCTACTTAAATTAAAAACCCATGGTATTATGGATAGCATAACTGACTGGATAGGCCAATGGCTGACTGACAGAAGACAACGAGTTGTAGTAGATGGAGAAGTTTCAAATTGGAAATCGGTTTTGGGTTGGGTACCTCAAGGATCAGTATTATGACCTATATTATTCTTAATATATATCAATGATTTGGACGACAGTATAACAAGTAACGTACTAAAACTTGCAGATGACACAAAACTGTTTAGAAAGGTTAATACTGATGGTGATAAACAACATTTACCAAACGATCTAGACAGATTAGTGAAATGGACTTAGGAGTTAAAATAAGCGCTGATATGAAAGTTTCAGAGCAGTGTGGTATTGCAGCTTCAAAGGGTAATCAAATTCTTGGATTGATTAGAAGAAACATAACATACAAAGGACAAAGTTAGTTATACCTCTTCATAAAGCAATAGTTAGACCTCATTTAATATATTGTATACAAGCATGGGACCATATCGTAAGAAGGATATAGATACGCTTGAACGCATACAAAGGGTGAGCAACTAAAATGATTCCAGAACTGAGAGACCTTAGTTATGAAGAACGCCTGAAAGAATGTGGTTTAATAACTCTAGAGACAAGGAGGTTAAGAGGAGATCAGATTGAAGTTTTTAAGATATTGAATGGGTATGAAAATATTGATAGAAATATGTTTTTCTCACTCAAGAAGGATAGCAGAACTAGAGGACATGAGGTAAAATTAGTAAAGGATCAATGTAGATTGGACATCAGGAAGCACTCGTTCTCACAGAGGACAATCAATGAATGGAACAAATTGTCTACAGATTGTGTAACTGCTAGCAGCGTGAATATGTTTAAAACAAGGTTGACACATATCTCAGGAGGGCGGGTTATAAGTAGATGAACATTGTTTGACTCTCGATAAGCCAATGGCTTCCTTGTCCACTTGCCATCTGGGCCTTTGGCTTGGATGGCAAATCTTGTTAAATCTTGCTAAAGTCAGACGGTGCTCGACATCGTCCTTCTGCTGGGTGCACCCACACTATTGCAAAAGTGTTCACCATTCCACAGGCTTGAATCATATTCGTGTTCCCACTATCGGTTGCACAACGTCACATGTCTTGGCAGTTGCTAACCAAATGCATTAGGGCATAGGATCTTCATTCCAGACAGGATGACAATAGTGTGTTAGTGTGTAACAATACGCCCTGTACTACATTTACATTTTGAGTCATTAATAAAGATTTATCGTTGTTTTTTTCCAATCATGGTTCTAAGTAATTTTCACGTTTTTTAGAGTCGTTCTTAAATGTGTTTAACTGAATAGCATAATAAGTTGTCTTAGTAATTTTTTTAATTGAGTATACATGTTTATATACTTAGCACAACGAATGTGTCTTAGGCTTACCGATACCTTTTCAATAGAGCTTGTTTGATGTTATAGACGATATCACTAGAACTTTGGCCATCCAATCATTCCAGATTACTTTTTTGGGTTTAATTTTTACAATTATCTAAACGTATTATCTATGTCTAACTGATGTAAATACGTCCACTCAATTTCGCGGAGTGCAGATGTTATTAAAGAAAATATAGGTAAGTAGTCAGATATATCACTGCATAGTATTGGTGATTCGCGTTGGTTTGGTGATTGTGGGAATAATGTTAACCGCTAGGTATCTGTGTGTGTGTGTGCGTGTGTGCGTGTGTGTGTTTGTGTGTGTGCGTGCGTGCGTGTGTGTGTGTGTGTGTGTGTAGTAGGTCGGATGAGATTGTATAGGATTCTATTTTTATGTAGTCGAACTTTTGTTTAGTGCCAATTATGACTTGATAGTTTGAACTTTGAAAATTATTTAGTATTGACTGTTATATTTGGATAGATGAAGTAACATTTGAATTAGGGATCCGGTACATTTCGCCAACAACTGAGGTTTGATCATTACTACTGGATTCAATAAACACATATTCGAATTCACCCTCTACAAAAATAGTAAGGTGTTCACGAAGATTAAACTGTATAATTTTATTGTCACGTACAAACATCGCGACAGGCAGTTTAAAAGGATGCGCATTGTCGTCTATTATAAAAGTTGTATATAATAAGAATCAATTGAATAACTTCAACAACAGCCCAACTCAACCCAACATATTTTGGCGGTATTGCGTTGAATACGTCATGGTGACCAGCTTCCAAGTAGCTCTCATCTGCCATGGAAAACTACCCAATTCCATTGCCGAGGCCGCTGTGGTGCCGCCGCAAAATAACGTCCTACTTCAACAATGTTGAAATCAGACTGCGAAATCCGCTAGAGGGCGTCACATGAGGACAATTCACATAATTTAACTATGAACTCCTGCGGCGATGCACAGAAAAGGCAAAAGCAAGTGAGGAACATGAAACCATATGCTTTCACTTTGAGCAAAACTTACCTTTTCCACATTTCTCTGTTGGTAAAGTATTTTACAAGCGGCAGCTGTGGTTTTACAACTTCGGTGTGCATTCCTGTAAAACTGGCAAACCTGTCATGTACACGTGGCCAGTGCCAACAGCCAGGAGAGGCGGATAAGTAAGAGAGGTGATATCTTATCTCAGTAACTTTATCCAGACAAAGGTGCATCAGAGTGTTAAACAGTTAGATATATTCAGCGACGGGTGCAGGGGAAAGAACCACAACCACACTATGATACGATAGACAACCACACTATGATAGCCATCCACAGTCATCTATCATTGCCTGTCGCAAACCTCCTCCAACCCATCAAACGCCACTCACGGCATCTAAATAGCAAAGCCTTCAACACCATACATGCGAGCAAGAACTGTTACAATTTTTTTTTATTTTCCCCGAACAATAAAAAATTGGAATTCATTACCAGACACAATAGCCAACATCACAGAACCACAGCAATTAAGCAAGCTCTCACACACTTAGACCCAAACAAACATGACTAAGTAGCCTGCGCACCCAACCCTGACCGTTTGACTCCATAGGAGTGTTGGCCAGTATTACTACAAGACAAGATATCTGTTCACACTTGTCTATACATAAATCGGTTTCGAAGCATCGACTTCCATCTGCCCATACGCGGACATTCCTTATTACCGTGCGATCGCGACTTTGCAGTGATAGAGAGGATGAAACTTCAAAAAGACGCAGTTGAAATGTTCACAGATTGGCTTGCAATGATCGCTACAAAGTTCGCGACGGTTGCAATGACGGGTGGCATGAAACAGGACTACAAAGGCCACTTTTACATGCTTTTCAAAAAACCGGTTACTAAAAAGAAAGAAACGTTTAAAGTTAGTGATTATAAGCGATTCCGCTTCACGAGTGGTGACAAACTACATGTGTATGCGCCAAATTAATGAATGCCGCTATCGAGTCACCATTCCCACTCAACAGCGCCATGTTCAGCCCACCATTAATTGCATCAACAACATCCCGAACAACTTGGAGGAGCTGATGATAAGGAGGAGGAGCACGAGGATAAGTGACTTTTCCATCACCCGTGCCAGACTTGCGACTCGCTTATCTGACCTGTCGATATCGACACTGTAGTTATGTGCGTCTTGAAACCAAGTACGTCTGATGTTTTTGTGCTTCGGTTTCACCAGACATATTTGTTTGAATATCAAATTCGTGTTCTGAAGTAATAAAAATATGTTCACTCGTAATCGGATATTTTGCTGTCGCCTGCTCAAAAATAACCTATTATAATAATGTGTGTATGTGTGTTCGTGCGTGTATGTTCGCCTTCGTGTGTATATATTTCTGTCCACAACAGCCGGGCACCAAACACCTACACTAAAAATAAATGCCAAGTATCTGACTTCAACAATAGCCCAATTCCGTGACCTTTAACCTCAGCCAAGCTCTAAACTATGACACTTACACCACTGAGAAATGGTCACAGTATGCACAATATTATCGTTAACAACCACTGAGGATATGGTGTCGCTTGGACATTGGATCCTGAAATGAAATAGTTTTTTCCTCATACAAAAATGACAGTCGGTGGAGTTAGGCTATTGTTGAAGTCAGGAATTCAATTTCAACATGTGCATCAGATAATTGTAACATACATATTTTAAGTTGATAACATTTTGATGAGAGTCCTTGTATAATTTGATGGATTATTGTGTACTGAAAATGAGCATGGCAACATTTATCGGAAAGTATATGGTGAACGTCATAGTAATTATTACTTGTATTAGCTAAATTAAAAGGATTCCTTTCTATGACTTCGTTTTGGGCATATATATATATATATATATATATATATATATATATATATATCAAACAAGTACCTGATGCCTAACTAAGTATAATTGCTTAACATATCATCCATCGTTTATTTCGTATAATTAGCTTACGGATCAGATAGTGCAATGTTAAACTATACATAAAGCGAAAACGTTTCTGTGTTGATGTTAGGTAAGTAAAGAAAACATGTTTCGGCAGTCAAAAGCTATATAATGATCAGGGAAAGGATGTTTGCACTCCACGCTGGGTACACACCAACATGGTTGTAAATGGTTGTCTTGTTATGTGACACAAACAATGACTGAGTTTAACAACACGTTTAACTGCCGGGCTCGTCCCGTACCAGTCCCGCACTGTCCGGTGGTAAACATAATATATCCAGAGCTGCACCCTAGCGGATAAGTATGACTTAACATTCGTTACATCCTCCCTCCTTTGTAAAGTAACATGCTATCTTACCATGTATGCATCTTTAAACATTATAGCGAAACAATAATAATAATATGTTAAATGTTCGTGTATGACAATTAACAAGTCTCTTAATTAAATGTCTGTTCATTCAGCATATCTAGCAGGGGTCGTAATTAACCTACCACTGCGTGACATTACTGGTTTTAAGACAGTGTTCGATTGTTCATTTCTTGGCAGTGTTTCTATAGTCTCTCCGGAGATCGCTGGCAGCGTCGTATCGACTGTTGCTGGCACAGTTGTTGGCACTTTAAGCAAGTGTCGACGATTTCTCCGGTATTCAGTTCCTTCCTCGGATCGCACATAGTAGGAACGAGGTTCATTTGCCAGCCGTGTGATGGTAGCAGGCTTACCATAGCCTTTTGGCGTTTGCATGCGGACGTTGTCACCTGTGTGCAGCAACGGTAGTGGCTTAGCCGACTTGTCCGCATATTTCTTTTGTTGCAGCCTTTTCTCAGACAACTGATGTTGCACTGTCTGTTGGTTGAGAACTTGTGGTTTTAACAGTGTCTGTGTTGTAGGCAATGTTGTCCTTGTGCGGCGTGATATGTTGCGTTGTGCAGGAGATCCTAAGACTGCGTCACGCGGAGTGTTTCGCCAATTGAGCAGATTCAAATGCGCATCTGTGCCATCTCTATATGATTTCTCTAGCAGCTTCTTTGCTGTTTGCACTGCTTTCTCAGCTAGGCCATTGCTGCTGTGAATGTGTGGACTGCTCATTACATGGTTGAATGACCAGTCTCTTGCGAACTGTTTGAACACTCGTGATTTATACTGAGATCCGCTGTCAGAAATTACCATCAAAGGTATTCCAAATCGCGAGAAGTGTGTTTTCATCTTTTTGATGATTGTCGATGTCGACGTGTCTCTCAGCAGATCTATTTCGTACCAACCTGAATACGAATCGACGGTTATGAGGTACATGCAGTTGTGCCACTCGAACAAATCAGTCCCCACAGTTGCCCACGGCTGATTTGGTACTGGGTATGACATGAGAGGCTCTTTCTGCTGGTGGTATGTCATGCTTTGACACGTTTCGCAAGCTGTAATTGCCTTTTCAATGTCACTGTTCATGTTCGGCCAAAACATCACATCTCTCGCTCTTCGTTTTGTTGCAGCGATACCGATGTGTCCCTTGTGCGCGAGGTTAACATACTCGTTTCTCAGAGCTGATGGGACAACAATTTTGTGTCCCTTGAGTGTCACTCCATCTTCTGACGTCATCTCATCACTGAATGGAAAGTATGGCTTCAATTCAGGATGAATGTGTTTGCTCTGAGTTGGCCAGCCTGACTGTGTTGCTCGATATACTCTCTGGAGTGAATTGTCGGCTGCAGTAGCTTGTTTTAACTCGTCTAGCTTGTTGCTAGTTATCGGCAGTAGTGACAAAACCTCATAGTCTGTCACTTCCTCATTCTCCTGTTGTTCTGTCTGTAGATACGCTCTCGATAGCGCATCAGCTAGCACAAGGTCTTTGCCTTTTCTATATACGAGATGAATGTCATGACTCTGTAATCTCATCAGCATTCGTTGTAGTCTTGCTGGTGCTGCTAACGGCTTCTTTGTGATTGATATGAGAGGCTGGTGGTCTGTCTCGACGGTCACTTGTTTTGCACAAATATAGTTTTTGAATTTTGTGCACGCAAAGACTACGGCTAACAACTCTTTCTCTATCTGCGCATATCTTGTTTCCGTTTCAGTCAACGCTCTTGGCGCGTAGGCGACTGGTCCGCCATTTTGTAGACAGGCAGCCCCTAATCCATGCAGTGAAGCATCACATGTCAGAGTGACATCCTTGTTGACATCGAAATACGCAAGAATAGTTGCGTGTGCTATACTTTGTTTCACATCGTCATAAGCTTTCTGCTGTGGAACATCCCAGACCCACTCATTGTCTTTGTGCAGAAGCTCGTTGAGAGCAGCAGCTTTCTCACTTAGATCAGGGACAAACTTTGATAGGTATTTAACCATTCCCATGAATCGTAGCAAGTCTGTTGTGTTTTCTGGTTCTGGCATTTCTGTGATCGCCTGTACTTTTCTCGGATCTGGTTTGAGTCCATCCTTAGATAGTACATGTCCAATGTACGGGATTTCTTGCAGTTTGTACTTGCATGTTCGCGGTGCTAGCTTCAAATTGATCTCGCGCAGCCTTTTTAGCACTTTCTCAAGATTAGTGTCGTGTTCCATTTCAGATGCTCCACTCACTAGTATGTCATCCATGATCACTGCACAGGGGTATCCAGCTAACAAATGTTCAATTCCTCGCTGATACACTTCCGATGCTGAACTTATCCCCATTGGCATGCGCAAATAGCGAAATCTTCCGAATGGCGTTCCAAAGGTTGTCAGGTATGATGAATCGTTCTCCAATGGGATGTGGTAGAATGCTTGCTTTGCATCCATGACTGTGAAGTACTTTGCATTCGGAATGTTCTCCACTACCTCTTCGATCGTTCGCATCGGGTAATGTGGTCGCTTAATTGCTCGATTTAGATCTCCTGGATCCATGCAAATGCGAATGTCATTTGTATCTTTCTTCTTTACCACTACCAATGCTGACACCCAATCGGTTGGTTCGTTCACTGGTGTGATTATACCTTTCTCGACCATCACTTCCAGCTCACTCTTCAGTTTCTGTTTCAAAGCTACTGGCACTGACCTCACAGGCCGTATGACTGGTGTAATGCTCGGATCGATTGTTATTTTGTATTTGACTGGCAACTTTCCAAGTGCGTTGTCAAATAGGTCGCTGTATTCTTGTAGAATACCTGGTGGCAGTTTGTGTTCTGCTTACTGTTCAGCATGTGAAAGTTCATGCACATCAGCGCTTAGAGTGATTAGTTCTAGCCTGATACTGTCTTTCAGTCCAAGTAGTGTTGTTACTTTCTTGTCAACTACATGAAAGTCTATGACATACTCTTGTTTTCCCTGATGACATAGTAGTCTTGCTACTCCAACAGATTTCAGTGCATTTCCACCAAACCCCACCAGTGTTATTCTTCTCGATGTGTCTAAACAATTGTTACTATGCAGCTGATTGAGTCGTCGAAGACTCATCACGTTGCATTTTGTCTACTTTGACATATATCTTCGCATTGTTTATACACAACGTTGTGTGTATGTCTCCTTTTGTCAAACCATCTACTGTTTCGATAGTGAACGTTTCTTCGTTTACTTCTGCGACAGTTTTCTTGAAATGTCGATTTAGTGGTTCTGTTTTCGGTTTCGACCTACACACAGATGCGAAATGGTTCCACCTTCGGCAGTTGTGACATTGTTTTTGATAAGCGCGACACTGCTCTCTGGCCTTGCCATGACAATGTCCACATTTGTCACACATTTGTTTTGAATGTGTTGTTGATTGTCGATTCTGCCATTTCTTCTCTGCAAACCAATGCTGCTTCACTGCATCCACCTCCACTTTTGGTGGTTGCATTGCTTTTGCATCCTGTTCAGACAGCTCGTGTATCTGACAAATCTGCATTGCTTTCGCTAGTGTGAGGTCACTCTCCCTTAAAAGAAGTCTCCATCGTTGATAATGCCCGTCACAATCCTGTCTCTGATCAAACTGTCCGCCAGTTCTCCGTATTGACAGCTGATTGATCTTATCTTTAGATCGCTCAAAAACGTCTGAATTGACTCGCCTGGTTGTTGTACACGACAGTTGAACCTGTGTCGTTCCAGTATGATGTTGGTTCGCGGATTGCAGATGTCTCTGAACTTTCTTTTT
Source organism: Lamellibrachia satsuma (assembly GCA_033239005.1). NCBI lineage: Eukaryota > Metazoa > Annelida > Polychaeta > Sabellida > Siboglinidae > Lamellibrachia > Lamellibrachia satsuma. The sequence goes on from BSQZ01000014.1 coordinate 8,574,800, forward strand.
AGACATTCCGGGTCTTCACGTGACTCCGTCGGCTCGTACGTGAATGAATGCTCTCGTTCAATAGCTTCTGCACCAGCCAAGTTCAATAAAACATATGCTTTCACTTTGTCTGGTTTATCGTCATATGCAGCAAGAACAAATACGTTATATTCTTGTTCGAAAATGCGCCAGTTTTCGGCTGCATTGCCATCGAAACACAACGGTGAAGGTTTTCGAAGCCCTACGTCAGCCATTTTGTCGTCCGTTCATTCAAAATTGCGAGTGAGCGGGTAAATGCAATATTGTCACCGTAGTACTGATATTTGCTAGTTGCAATGTTCTACTTACAGTTCTTGGTCAATTGCCACTTACTAAAAGAAACATCCACTGATCTGACACCACGTAAATGTTTGTCTTGTTATGTGACACAAACAATGACTGAGTTTAACAACACGTTTAATTGCCGGGCTCGTCCCGTGCCAGTCCCGCACCGTCCGGTGGTAAACATAATATATCCAGAGCAACACCCTAGCGGATAAGTATGACTTAACATTCGTTACAATGGTAAGAGCAGCAAGTGTACGTTTGTAAACTACTTACGCTAATGTTGTAACACAATATTTTTTTACAAATATACGTCCGTTTTGTACTTAATCAGTTGGGGAGTGATGCAAAGAACACATTAGCATCGAACAAAATAGGTAAAAATGTCATTTAATAGCGTTAATAATTTCGGCCAAGTTAATGCACCTTTACCAAAAATGTAACCGCGATGTCATGTTTATGCTCGTTGGCGTTGCCCATGTTAGGGTCAGTTTTAATCTATTTAATACGATATGCCATTAAAAACTTAGTTTATCCTATTTTTATGTATCATGAAGACAGTAATACTGAATAGTATTATGTTTACACATCATTTGTCTAAACTAAAGCACTTGCTTTTAGCAGGCAGCGTTGATTTGTTTAAATCATTCCAGTTTGTTAAATCAATCATTTTGATTACAAATTAGTCCTATTTGTTCCTTTGTACTAGGGTATCATAACATTGTTGTCTTGATATGTGTAAATTTTACCTAATTGTCTAAAGTATCTTGTAAAATTAGTTTCGTGATATGGTGACAATTTGAAGACACAGATTTTGTATAACAAGGTGTTGATAACATTTTCTATATTTACGCCGTGTCAGTTCCCAGGCTATATATATTTTCTATTGAGCAGAATCTAAAAAAAATAAGGTAAAATTGTATACAGTAATGTGTCAAATTTATCAATGTCTATCAGAATATTTGTATAATCTGCTATTGTCCGTCGTATGGTAATAGTAACCTACATGCACATATATGCATTTTATAAAGCATTATGTTATGTGCTTGATATAATATCGTATAAACAACATTATGATTGGTGTTCCTGACATTTCAGAAGAAATCTCCCATTGAAGAAGCGTTTTGGTGGTGTCAGTTGGGGTCTGATAAGGACGGCTTTAAGACCGGTTTGCATTTTCTGCCCATAATACATCACCTCAGCATCTATTCCAGCTGGTTATAAATACAACCATACTGAAATCAAATGTTTATTGAAGTCTTATACAGTATTGCGTCCTTTCCGCTCAATCTGGGTTCACGTGGGTCATCTCATGATCAGTGAGGAGGTCAATAGTCAGTAGGGTATTGGAGACATACGGTCAGTGAAGTGGTCAGTGGAGGTCAAAGGTCATGGAGACCGGAGATATAGATTAAGGCGGTAAATTAGTGGTCAAAATCTTGCCTATATCACGGGGGACGTACCCGACTGGACCGGTAGCGGTGCGTTGTGAATATCATTTTAATACGGGTCATGTCATTGGAATGTGTACGTGGTGACGTTAGAAAATGATTAGACAATCTTTATGTTTGCATATGTGAGTATATTCGTATATTGTTAACGAAATAATGCGATAACGATATATCGTGATGTTGTTTTGCTGACACAGTATCTAACTAATACCACTTGTCAACCAAACACCCCACGCCGCGCATATCCCACTACGCTACTGTGACTGCTTGAGCGTACCTTTCAACTGCATAATTTAGATGTATGCCAGTAAACGATACGTATTGAGGTATTTTTTATATTCATAAAAGCAACACACCCTACATGTATTTTTGTGTTGTAACATTCAACTAAAATATTTGTTCGCTCGAAATGCAATAGCAACAAGCACTGTATTATGTTTCTTAACAAATAACCACAGATAATCAAATACATTTTCGGTCATCTGGGGTCACATCGGGTTGGCCACTGGCTCATTTCCGGTCAATCTGTTTTTACGTTGGTCATATCATGGTAAGTGAGTAGGTCAAGGGTCATTGAGACTGGTCAGTATGTTTAGTAGGGTCGTGGAGACTGGTCATATACGGTCACTGAATTGGTATGTGGAGGTCAACTGTCATCGAGGCCGCTCAGTAGAGATTAACGTGGTCAATTATTGGTCGGAAACTTGCCGATATCTTGAGGACGTATCAGAATTGATCGTAAGCGGTGCGTTATGGATATCATATTACTACTGGTCATGTCACTGGAATGTGTACGTGCTTACATTGACGGTATGATTAGACAATCTTTATTTTGAAGAAGCAATGTTCGTCGATGTTAGCAACCGTTCATTCCGCCCCAGGCGCACGGCTGCCGGGCATTCACATTTCTCCCTCTGACGTGACTGTCTACGTTCATCGTGCCGCAAACGTCATGCAGAGATGATTCTACTGTCTGCCTTCGTACCAGCATACTGCTCCTACTTGCGGTTGTCGTGACCGTCTTTCTTTGCAACAGGGCTTTCGTCTAGCTAGTGGCGTTTTTAGCAACCCTTCGTAGCTTCGATATTCGTTAGGCATATCGCCTAGGTTTTCAGTGAATTTATCATGTTTCACATGTTAAAGTTTAACCATTTCTACCTCCTCGCTCAAAGTTATACCTTACACATGGTTGACTCACACGTGTCCTTCGTCTGACATCCGGGCACCCACGCTAAGCTATGCCACCCGTCTTTGTCCACTCAACTTTCACCTTGACCTGCCAGTTCGCCGATTTGCATTCCGTATCTTTTTATACTCCTTGTTTCTGAGATAACACGTGACACTAGTTCACCAACCACCGTCTCCTGGTCTAGTCCACTAAGAAACCACTCCTTAAATATTAGTGTAAACACCCCTGAATATGGCAATTCTCCGGTCCTTGCCTATTTACTATGCATCAATCGCTAAGATAAAGAAACCCACGTCATCCAGGCGAACGCGGGCGTGCTTGAGCACACACATTACGTAAAACTTGTCGACTCTAACAAAGGCCGATACATTCGTTCATACATGAATGATTTATTTAATAAATAAATAAAAATAAATCCTGAAAAATCAGAATTACTACAATATATATTTATATAATTATTTATAAATAAAATTATACATTATTAAATTATGTGTGTTATTATTGTTTATGTATTTCGTTTAATTGTTATTATGTTAATATAATACTGCTATGCTTTATTGTATTTACTTTAAATATATTATATTATTATATTAACATAATAACAATTAAATTAAATACATAAAAATAATAACACACACATAATTTAATAATGTGTATATATATATATATATATATATATATATATATATATATATATATATATAATATATATATAATATATATATATATATGTATATATATATATATATTTATATATATATATATATATATATATATATATATATATATATATATATATATATATATATATATATATATATATATATATTGGGCAATTTTATACTTATTGAATATGTTGTTTTTATGTGCTATGAAATGTCATTAAAAATATTGCACCTGTATGTAAAATCTACTTTATTATTATTGTTGCATTACCAAACATATATATAGAGACCCATACTCAAGTTTCACTTTTTACATTTATGGTGTGGACATAACCCCAGACGAAAACGTGACAACTAATTTGGATTAAGGTAAGAACATTTTGACTCACATGACAAACTCCTGTTGCAAATATATAAATACGTGTTCTGTCCTGCCTTCGAGAAAGGTACTCTCATAATAAATTACAACGTTATGCTGAACAAAAAAGACCAGCATCACATCTGTGTCAATGTATATTTTACAAGTGAACCGGAGTCAAATGACGCTGATGATATTTGTGAGAGTTTCGGCAGCTACGTTTACGTTGTATTGTTAACACCATCTGTAGAAACGCCGGTTTCATTGTCTCTTCGGTAACGAACTGGCGTCGCGTATTGCTGATATTTGTTATATTCCTATGTAAATCAAAAACATTGTAGATATCGTTGTGAAGAATGGCGAATGTTGCGGACACAGAAATTTACTGTGATAACGATATCTTCAATGGAAACGGTCTATATGGTGACCAAACGCCTACGCATCGGGCAGTTGTGGAGAAGGCTTGGCCAATAATTAGGAATTCATTGGGTAAGTGCATTAGTCTTCGTTAACGTCAATCACAGTCTCATCCTTTCCTATTTTATCCGCCTTGTTATATTAAACAAAGTAAAAATACGTTTTAATTGCTAGTATATGCCTCTGCAAATCTCGATTGAGGAATGCTACCCTGTGTAGCAACCCTTGTCTTCTTCATGGTTATCGGCGTCGTATAACCTTGCAACATTTATCTGCCAGAGCATCTCATGGTCCCATGCACCCGAACCAGAAACATTGATCCCGATAAATATAGCACGAATAAACACATAATACATATGCCTTCTCTACCATAGTTAAACAAGAGCCAGGCATTTAATATCCACTGAATAAATTAGCATCCCTTCTATTCACCCCTTTCAACTTCCTGAGAGCACAGTCCACCTTACTCTACAAACACAGCTCACCCGACTGAAGAGAGAAATCTGGTTTTAACCACAACTATCAATTGCACCATTTTGTTTAAACATTATTGATCACGATTACAGTATTTTGAATACGGCCACCATTGTTTTATTCAGAACAATGACGAGAAAGCTTTTAAGACATTATAAATTAATACGTGATAATACATCACTAATCGGTAAACTTTTGGCTGCAAATACTGAAGCAGCATTTTCCCTCTTATTGCTTACACACGTGTCTTTGTTTACTCTTCACAGTTTGTGAGACCCAACAAAATGTGTACTGTTTTAAAACTTTCATAATTTGGCTGAATAAAACAGTGGTGGTCGAGCGCCCATGAGCAAAAATGTACACGCACCTTTTGCAAGCTCACCACAAACTTATATGTTAGCCCCAGAAAGGTTTGGGTGGAGTATAGAAACTGAAGACAACAACAACTGTAGAGCAATGATATGAGTTTAGGTAGGGTGAGCTCTGAACATTTCAGTTCATATAGTGGGCTATGCATTAGCATCATGCACATTACTTAATGGGATTAACGTCCACCCATCATAAATCACAGTCAGTATTTAACATTTGTCACTCATGATCCGGTGCCAGTGAATAACGGTCGGATTTCAGACTACAAACAAATATTCTACTCAGGCAAATCAATTAAAAACCATCCCGTATTTGTTATGTAGCATTTCTCTGATGGTATTGGCATGTTCTCATAAGAATCTGCTTGGCATGCCAGCATAAATTTGCGCTTCAAGTGTCACTTCTTACATCTGCTCTTTGTGCTTGGAACGGTTAGCAATGCCCATTGTAAATTAACCAGTATTGGAGTGTGTTGGCCGCGACCGGCGATTGGGTCTTTTCGTTTCAATGTCGAGGATTGCAAGGTACAGACATCAAGACCATAACATTACGGGAAATGTCTAACTTTGTCCAGCTGCAATCAGTCCTTCTTCACCACTGTGCCTTAGCCTCAGACAATGTGTTTAGCACACGCAGATTTTCCTGTTGTCTAAGGGTAAATGGTCTGACGTCTTTGAGGTAACCTTGCAGTCGAAATAACAGGTGTGTGCAGTGGCGCCAGCATCGGATTTAATCAAAAACAAATTTTAAGGATCATATTCTGGCATCCGTAATACGTGAATGAATAGGCCTCGCACATGTTGTCCGCCATTTATTCTTCCTTATTTATACATCTAAGTAACATATAAGTAATGTGAAAACATATGGTACTGGTTGAAGTGACAAAGTATTTATAAGACTGTTTGATAATGTATTAAAAAATAATGCTGTTCGCTTAATAGTTAAGCAGTCAGGGAGAAAATATAACTAAAGTGCATTTTCTAATATTCATCAACCAGGTTGCATACCCTTTACGCCAGGACATGGTCCTTTTGTCATATGTGACTACGGGACAGCCGATGGTGTCAACTCACTTGGCCTGATGACAAACTGCATAGGTAAGTATTTAAGCTGATTGTATTCCGTTCACAGCAGGACATCACGCGACAAACCTGTTGCGACATTTTTACCGAGTGTCCTTACACATTTACCTTGAAATGTCACATTAATTGTCTTACCGTGAGCAGCATCATAGCCAACTATTCAGTGATACTACCAAGGGAATATTTCATATAATTTATATTTTGTTTAATCCAATATTTGTTTATGTTGCTTATTATGTGTTCTTAACAGACTGGGTGCAGAAGACGTACGGAGAGGAACAGCAAATTCACTTTATCTACGAAGATCGTCCAACCAACGATTTTAATTCTTTGATTCGCTATATCGAAGGTTTGTGTATTTCGAATGGTCATACGTAAACCGTGTGATCATGCATGTGTTTACGGGTTATATGATCAAAGTGTAATCGTTTGTACGTTCATGTGAGCGTAATTGTAAATACAGATACGGAGAATCCATTTAATTATAAAACCTGTTTTCATAAAACAACAGGAAATTCTTGGTCCGTGTTTATAAAATAATTTATGAAGCTTATTATTAATAGTAATGTTCAATGTGTTGTGTGTTCGCAAGATTAATAGAGCGTAATTGTAAAACATCAAAGGGATATGGATTAACTATTTCGGTCAAATATCACTGACTAATTTGTAATAAAATTTTAGTCTTTGCATGTAATTCAGCTTTTTCAATTGAGGTTTCTTAAAATACGTTCAATGTGTACATTATATTTACTATTTTTTTTCTGGTGTTTGAAATGTCGATTTGCTTGACGTCTCTATAACGTAATTATTATGAAGAAGACTGAAGCAGAACGGATTATTCATAATATAGATTATATTTTGTGGCAATATGTTTTTACGTTTGTTCAAAATTCCTATTTGTTTTTTACAGTGTTAGTTATTTTAATTGCATGATTCTGCAAATTTGAAAGATTATTTAGTGTAGATAGCACAATATCAAATTTAAATTTCACGGCATCAACCTAATGATTGTGTCGTTACTCAGGGTTACTTGCTGTTTTCGATACAGGCGAAACCGCTGGATCCCACAGTTATCTGCAAGACCACAAGAACATATTTGTGACGTGCAGTGGAAGAAGTTTCTACAAACAGTGTCTGCCGGACGCGACCGTTCATCTCGGGTTTTCGTCGTCGGCCCTCGCGTGGCTGTCTGATCTGTGATTAAATTTGTCTCACTAAATAGTTCATATATTGCAATTTGTTATTTAAAGTTTATCATTTCATCTCAGTTAACATCGGTTTTTGGAATTCTAAACCAATTCAGTATGCTTTGATTTTTCTCGATTAAATTCCTTCTCAAGCGTTTATTTGTTTAATTATATTCCAATTTAATTCTGAATTGACCCCAATTAAGCTACCAGAGCTGAGTTTACCTCAACTTTACAAATCGCTACGCAAAGTTTCGCTGAAACTGTCCGTCTAGTTTTTGCTAAAATAAATAACATATTTTCATGAAACACAGCACATTGAATGAGTTATGATGTGCACTGTTGAACCTCTCCAGGCCAAGTGTGACGTCACAAGAGGTATTTTCCTCGCATTTCGCTGAAGGATCAGAAGAACAGCGTCTGTTTAAGGTGCAAGCCGAAAGAGACTGGGAAACTTTCTTGTTCTACAGATCCAAGGAACTTGTGCCTGGTATGGTTTTAGCTTTGGTCATGTTTCAGCCACGCAATGCTAACTAACACGTTGTACGCATATGGGTCAAAAATATTAAGTTAATAAAACATGTGCTTTTATATTTGAGGAAAATTGAACGAAGTAATTGCCTAAACCTCTGGTTTTTCGATTAACGAATATGTTGGCGAAATAATTGTCTTCGTATTGAATTATGGTTTTGAAAACCTCAACAAATATTAGATACATCCACAAAATGTTTCCGATTGCAAAATGTGCATTGCCATCGATATAATGAATGTGGTTGTGACGGTATTCCTTCACAACTGTTGAACATAATAGAACCTGCCATCAATAAATCATTAACCTGATTAATTAAACCAATTCACAAATACAGGCATGTTCCCTGATAAATAAAACAATTGCTTTTTCCTATTCTGCAAGAAATATGATCCATCACTATTTAAATATCATAGAACCATTTCTCTCCTTCATACTAGTGTTATGGCTAAAGAAAAATTTATTGACTGAATATGCATCAATTGACCAAGTAGACAGAATAATCAAACAAACATATACACATGATGTTATATTTACCATTGAGCATTTCTCTTTACCTCAAAAAAAGTTTGACACAATTGATCATTCAATGCTATTTAAGATATATATATATATATATATATATATATATATATATATATATATATATATATATATATATATATATATATATATATATATATATATATATATATATATATATATATATATATATATATATATATATATATATATATATATATATATATATATATATATATATATATATATATATATATATATATATATATATATATATATATATATATATATATATATACATATATATACATATATATATATATATATATATATATATATATATATATATATATATATATATATATATATATATATATATATATGTATGTATATATATATAAACCAATTTCTAGACGCTAGTAATATGTTTAACTTTATTATGTATGCAATTAAACCACCTTATTTAGCACCATATAATCCTTTAATTACAATATACCAAACCAAAGCACTGAATCTGCAGTAAACGATGAATTCCTAAAATAATGAAATTACTTAATATTAATAAATTATCATTATTATTATTAATAATAATAATAATAATTAAATTATAAAACAAAAATTCATCTAAATATATGACCTATCAAATGCATAATCAAAATAATTGCACCTATTCCCTCAACATCAATAATGTCAACATAAAACGAGTGGAATAATAATTTTTTAAGACTGACTTTAAATACAAACTTTAATTGGAGAAAATACATTGACAAAATATAAAAAATAAGTGTTTCTAAATCGTTGGCATTTTTAACAAATTAAAGGATTTGCTATCTCAAGTTAACATTATTTTATATAATACATTAATAGTGTGTCGTTCTAACTACTGCATGTATCAACGTAGCATAATTATGAATTTGTAGCAGAATTATGAAAATTCAAAAGAAAGCTATCCAAATTTTAACTTTAAATAAATACAGCTCACATGCACAACCTCTTTTTAAGATAATAAATATTAACAAAATATATGATTTGTTAAATTTACATAATATTATATTTAAAATACATACATCAAGACTTAATTTCCTACTGATCAAACTGGAAAATAACCCCAAATATACACAATCATGACACTGTGAGTACAACTGGTGTATACTCATTGAAAACTAAACATGAATTTGATAAACGTTGTTTTAGTTATAACTTGCCACATGTTATTAGTAATATCCAAAAAATAATTACAGAGAAGATAGGAACTCCCAGTTTGCGAGATTTTGTAAATTATGCAAACGATTATTCATTTACAACTTATATTATACATTATCACACATATTTCAAGGTCATGCTTAACAAATATGTTATGTTTTTTGGAAGAAATCACTAAGTGGATAGACGTGGGATCGCCAGTAGATATTATCTACTTAGATTTTCAGAAAGCTTTTGACAAAGTGCCACATCAAAGATTACTAGTTAAATTAAAAGCCCATGGTATCGGGGACAGCATAACTGACTGGATAGAACAATGGCTGACTGACAGAAGACAACGAGTTGTAGTAGATGGAGAAGTTTCAAATTGGAAATCGGTTTTGAGTGGGGTACCTCAATATTATTCTTAATTTATATCAATGACTTGGACGACAGTATAACAAGTAACGTACTGAAATTTGCGGATGACACAAAACTGTTTAGAAAGGTTAATACTGATGGTGATAAACAACATTTACAAAACGATCTAGACAGATTAGTGAAATGGTCTGAGAAATGGCAGATGCTGTTCAATTTTGGGAAATATAAATGCCTACATACAGGGCATAGGAACTTGAATGTAAACTATAAAATGGGAGATACTGTTCTGGGTACTACTGTAAAAGAAAAGGACTTAGGAGTTACAATAAGCGTTGATATGAAAGTTTCAGAGCAGTGTGGTATTGCAGCTTCAAAGGGTAATCAAATTCTTGGATTGATTAGAAGAAACATAACATACAAGGGAAAAAAGTTAATTATACCTCTTTATAAAGCAATAGTTAGACCTCATTTAGAATACTGTATACAAGCATGGAGACCATATCGTAAGAAGGATATAGATACGCTTGAACGCATACAAAGGAGAGCAACTAAAATGATTCCAGAACTGAGAGACCTTAGTTATGAAGAACGCCTGAAAGAATGTGGTTTAACAACTCTAGAGACAAGGAGGTTAAGAGGAGATCAGATTGAAGTTTTTAAGATATTGAATGGGTATGAAAATATTGATAGAAATATGTTTTTCTCACTCAAGAAGGATAGCAGAACTAGAGGACATGAGGTAAAATTAGTAAAGGATCAATGCAGATTGGACATCAGGAAGCACTCGTTCTCACAGAGGACAATAAATGAATGGAACAAATTGTCTACAGATTGTGTAACTGCTAGCAGCGTGAATATGTTTAAAAACAAGGTTGACACATATCTCAGGAGGGCGGGTTATAAGTAGATGAACATTGTTTGACTCTCGATAAGCCAATGGCTTCCTTGTCCACTTGCCATCTGGGCCTTTGGCTTGGATGGCAATCTTGTTAAATATCTTGTTAAATATAAACTCGATTATTCATCCATTGCCCTTTTGTATAAAATAGTTAGTTAATTATATTCCATTAGTGGCTCCTATGAGAGCGACTGTAAAGTCTTTATAGCAGTCATTGCCCCTTATTAAATTATATTGTGTTCGTATTTTTCATGTGAACATAGTAATGCATATTTTGTTATATCGCTAAATTTTTATTTGTATTGTAAACGGGGTGAAAAATAAGCTTTCTTGTTATTTCTTCTTTTTCTTGTTCTGCTAGGAGGTCGACTGGTGGCAGTGACAGTAGGCGATAAATCTTGCTCGTGTGAGAAGACTGGGACTAACGTGTGGTGCTGGATGAAGAAGATGACGGATCTATGGAGAGAAATGATGCATGAGAAGATAATATCGGAGGTAAAACAAATAAAAAATTAGTGTTCCGTCAAAGCTGTGAACTATTCTTATGACAACTATACAACATAAGCATATACCATTACTGTTAAGTAATAAAAAATACACACAACATCCACATAAAACAAAAACCCATATTTCATTCGGTATATGTTCCGAAACAAGTTGTTGTTATCAGGGCATAACCCGCCCAACAATACCCCCATAAAATCCCCCCATCGACGAAATCCCCAATATAAATGCATATAATAGTTACAAATATAATATTATAATTGTCTTCATAAATATTACTGGGTAATGTAGTGCTACAATTTACTAAAATGTATTATTAATTTTCTTTATTTAACAATATCAATATATAATTATGTACATAAATATTACTGCATAATAAACATGAATGTCATTTTACTGTTGATTATTATTTAACTGTTTCACATGAGCAGGATATATTGCATTGGGGGATATTACCTGGGGCGATTTCATCTGGGGTATGTTGTCTAGTGGAATATTGTCTTCAGAGTTTTTTCCTAGGGGGGATATAGTCCCGGAGAATATTGGCGGGGGTATTGAACGAGGGGATTATTTCCTAGAATCGTTTCAATATGTGTTCTATTTGTGAAAAATATTCATCAAGTTGGTATGTATGTAAGTATGTATGTATGTATGTATGTATGTATGTATGTATGTATGTATGTATATATGTATATATATATATATATATATATATATATATATATATATATGGATTTTTTTCGTCCACAACTATTTAGATTACTCAACGTTTCGACTGTCATCGGCAGCCTTCATATATAAGCGTTGAGTAGTCTAAATAGTTGTGGTTGAAGCATGTGTACTCTTACTAAAATGACGTATGTGATTGTATAATTTCACAAACCGATATACACACTGTTCTTCAATGTACAACATCAATTCAGTCTAGCATTCATATATGCATTGACCCATGTCACGATGATTGAATGACATACATTTAATGTCCTTATATTTCCCAATGTCGTTTTCAGGAAGAATTTCTCGCAACGCTTGAGCCCAATTACTGGCGCACAGCGGAAGAGATATATGTTCCTTTTGATGACAATAACTCTCGCGTGAGCATATCTGGGCTACGTCTAGTTGCCATGGAGACCCAGAGCTTTAAATGCAGCATGCGAGAAACTTGGCTAATGTCAAACAAACCAGGTGAGAAAACGCCAAACGCCGCAGGTGTCTTAATAATCGTAGTTGTAGCCCAACTTTCTTCTGGACTGTGCACATATACTCGATAACTAGCATTACCGGATCACCAATGCGTGTGGGGTGGGGGAAGGGCTGGTAGAAACTCTTTGTGGGGGCCCTCAGCGATTCCGTGAGAGATGAACATCGAGACACGTTGTAATAACTATTAAGTTAACCCTTTTAGCGTTTATTCAGCTACCTTTGAGCATAAACAATCACACATTGTTGTTGACGACGATATACAAACATACATACAAGAAAATGCAGCATATGATGATATGCAATAAATAGAGCCTTCAATGACACACCAAAAATAAATAAAGAACAGTATAAAATAGAAACCGTACAGGTTATACTGAACAAACAAATAGTGACATCCAAATACTTTCCACAATTCTAGTCAACAATGGTTCTAAGTGATACTGTGAATAGTTAGTTATGATTCTTCATGTTTTGAACTTTCTCAAAAACTGATGAACCCTGCATTTCTTCGAACCACTGAAGTCCGACAAAATCTTGTCAATATTAACCCGACGCATGGTGTCCCATTCCGTACTGAACATAGTCAGATAAACCAGTTTGTTCCGGCTCATTGTGCGTTGGAGCTCACCCTTGATCAGTTTTAACTTTGACAAAGATATATATCCGCAATATTTACTAATCGTTAAAATAAGATATTTGCATAGCAATACCTACATATTGGGGAAATCATCCCTGATATTTATCTTCATCAACACCTGATACATTGTCGCCTTTGGTAAGACGTCACGGAGCCTTATTCAAGGGATGCGAAGATAAGGGGCTAATCAAATGGACTATGTTTGATTTTGGTAGGGTCTAGAACGAGTCAACCACTTGTAACATTGCTAATTTTTCACTGATAAAAGGATTGTGTTAGTAGCTTGCTTTTCGTTTTGCAGACGATTCTGCTGCTGCAAGAACCCACGCAGTATCGTTTGGGCAATCTGTACGCACTTGGACGAATCGCATTTTTGCGACTGGTCTTTCAAAGAAGAGAAGCGTCGAAGAACGAGAGAGGATACTCGACGAGTTCTATAGGCGGCTGACCGACCACGTGGCGATGGCGCCCGGTGATTGGGGCACTGATGTTTTCGAACACTTCGTAACAGCTACAACAACATGTTAGCTTTGAGCAGGAACTAAGGCGAATGACAATCACCGCCTCTATACATTGTCGTTCTATTTTATGTGTCACAGCTTGGCTATTTGTTGGTAATGTAATAGACCATTGAGTGGTAAAACCTTGTCTCGTATGTTTTGATTACTCCTAAAAAATGCGTTGAAAACTATAGCTGGCAATTTTATATAACATGCTAAATTTTGCTCATAGCTTCTTTTAGATTAGAATTTAAGTTATAGCTGCGTTTTTGTAATTTGTGTATTGTTCGTCATTTCGGGTACTCCTATAAACCCTCCACATAGTTTGCTTGTACGATATTTTTCTAATAGCTTATGTTGAAAAGTGTTTCTTTCTAGACGATGCTCTTAGTTTTTTCAAGGGACCAAACTGATCAATGATACTCTCAATTACATATTTTAGAATGTTCCAACATTCAATATTGGTCTTATTCCTCAGCATATTATTTAACTATAGCTTAGCATTTTCTCGTATATGTATACTTTATAAATCAATATGTAAGCACCAGATGTACTTTCTGCAAGTATACTGTGTTGAATATTAATATAAATTATATTAAGTTTTTTGTTCTTCATTGTTATTGCTATTTTGTCTTAATACTTATTAAGTGAACATTTTTATTATTTAGTTTACAAGTACGATGTTTTAGTAGCCAGCAGGTACATTATTTTTTCGTAACTGTTTTCTACCTACTGGAAAGCCGTCCAGGAGAGAGTTTTTTTTCAGAAAATTTATTTAAGAACATTTCAAAATGTTTGAAGTTCTTTTATTTAATGTATTTCTTTTTTTCAATTATCCTTTTTTGTTTACAATTATTGTTACACAGACAACTGTATATGTAATTATGTTGGATTTAAACATCGACATTACGTACACTTGCTGCTCTTACCATAGTAGTATGTAAGCAGTTTACAAGGAGCAACAGCGGTGGTTACTAAAAATAGACATTGGGAAAAACCCACATATCGCTGACGTGGCGTTTAATTTTAATTTTAATTTTAATTTTAATTTTAATTTTAATTTTAATTTTAATTTTAATTTTAATTTTAATTTTAATTTTAATTTTAATTTTAATTTTAATTTTAATTTTAATTTTAATTTTAATTTTAATTTTAATTTTAATTTTAATTTTAATTTTAATTTTAATTTTAATTTTAATTTTAATTTTAATTTTAATTTTAATTTTAATTTTAATTTTAATTTTAATTTTAATTTTAATTTTAATTTTAATTTTAATTTTTATTTTTATTTTAATTTTTATTTCAAATTACAATTTTTTTTTATTTCAATTTCAATTTTTATTTCAAATTACAATTTTAATTTTAAATTCAAGCGACACAACTGTGGCGGACCGTTTTACGGTAAGCATTCCTGCTGTCAATTAACTCACAACACGACGCAACTCAGCGCGAGCCAGCTGTAGTGAACCGTCACACGGTGACATAACGTAACATTCCTGTGACCATTGAACTCATACAATAAGAGCGAGGGTCATAAGGGCGAGTCTGTTGTTGTCGAAAACCTGATGATGCAGTGGTATTTTCATTTGAGAAAACGCGTATGTGCAACTTCGAACAGGGAGTTAGAAAACGTTACACAGGCGGTTAGAAATGTTTTCACCCGTCATTCACATCACCAACATATTGCGATTGGATAATCTATCGACATGCGCTTTGTGAGTGGCTAATCTGTCGACGTGTGGGGTTGTGAAACTGGTTAGTCGGGGTCGTGTATTGGGACTCGACTGCCTACGGGCCATGGCTCAGAAAATGCTGCATATGAAGAGAGAGTTGGACCTAATGCAACTTCAACAGGTAAGATTATAATATTACTCATTAATATTTATATATTCAAGTCAGTAGAATACCCGTTTAAAATTCAAATTGGAAATTAGACAGTATGCTATATTTTTAATATATTTAGTTAATTTATTATATGTGTAGAAAAACCAGTCGGAAATCACTACGCGAAATTTCACGTAAACGCATCATAATCGTGAATACGCGCCACTATAACTGACATTGCCTGGCCCCTGGGTCCTGGATCTATTTGGTATTTTACTACGATGTTTTAGTTAGCATATTTACGTATAAGTGTACTTTTTGTGTTTTTGTAGAGTTCATTCTAAATTGCTGTATTTTAAAATGAAATGCGCACTATTTTGCGAACGCTTACAACCTTGGTCAGTAATTGTCTATATATAGCATACCATTCGAAAGCTATTTATAAATCACGCAGTTCATAACTGCAGTGCCAGTGGCAGTGCGCAAGAAAGTTGGATTAGAGTGTTTGTGTAGATGGATTAGTGATTAGTTTAGTTTGATGCTGCTGTGGTTTATATCTGTATATATTACTCAACTGCACAACCTGTTGTCGAAGCGGATTTAATTGGAAATATAAGACTATAGGACGAATTCCGTTTCGTGTTTACGATTTTCGAAAAATCCAAGATGGCTGTGTCCATGGTTGGGTCCGTGGTTGGATCGAACGAAGTTGCTTGTTGTCTCTACGCTTTGACGTTGATGAACATGCAGAATATCGCAAGCGGAGACTCAGGCTCAATATATTTGCGAGTGATTACTTTGGGACATGACCAATCGGCAACAGTGACGATGACTCTGACTTATTTGATTCGAACGTGTGACAGTGTGTATGTGACCTGTCACCTTGTACTGGGCACATGCTTCTCATAACATGGCTCATTACATTATCGAGTAAGTTTCGCCATTACTCTAATCATTGAATCAGTTCCCGGATCAACCTACTTCGTTCAGCTTACCAGGTTCTAACTCAATTGACTAGTAATAGTAACAGAGAAACTTACCCTATGCATCACAGAAGTCCAGGTTGGCTATAACATAGCAAAACCGCCTTTATTCATAAGACATCGCCGTAGTAATACAATTTGTCGTCTGTTATTAACACAAGAAGTCAAACTGACATTCTTTCATCAAGACCAAATTAAAACTGACTATCTGTATTTTTGGCGTCCATATATACGCTCTCTTGCGCCAGGCACAGTCATCATTAGTCCTCCCAGAAGGGAGGGCATGTCCTTATAAGTCTACAGAGCAGTCTCAGTTGTGGACAACTATTCTGGGCATCCTAGGCTAACCCACACAAATATATATTTGGACACTGTTCGCATTCTAGACTGCGCTTCTATGTCTTGCCTACTCTGTCCTTGGACGGGTCAGCCGACATCGTTAATAATATAGTTGTACCGTCCGCTATCTGGACGGGTCAGCAGGCATCGTTAATATGGTTGTAGTCTTCCACTGGGACAGTTTGTTCTGATATAACCTTTTCTAGGAGGCTGACCTATTCGTCCGCACTCGCTTACTTTCCTCATCAATCCGTTTACACACAACTTGTCTCCCTGCTATAACTAGAGAGGTACATGACTTTACAACCTGTCACTTGAAAGCACAGAGCCACACAACAACGGTACTTTCAGAGCTAATCACAAGAAGAGATTGCTACCTCTTGAGTGTTGCTTATTAATATCAATGTTTTTTTGTTTTTGCTATAAAAATTACTACATTCACTGGATTGGATATAGTAATAACAATATATAATTTATTAAATTGTGGTGAAGTTTTGTTTTCACGTGAAGTATCATTATTCTGGACTGTGTACTTTACAAGTAATTTTTTATTGTAAATGTAACCATCATAATTTAATAATAGTTTTAGTGTATCGAAGCTAACAGACCTATCTACATTTGCTTCACTGGGTTGGACATGGTTATACTAATAACAATGGATAAGTTGTTATACTGTGGCAGCGTTTTGTTTTGACATGAATTGTGATGATTTTCGACTCGACTGTACAAGTAATTTTTTTCCTTAAATAGTTTTTGACGGGTGCCCTCTTTAAATTCTTGTAACTTTGATTCTAGTGGGAGCATTTGAATACACTACACTGTTTGGGAATGAGAAAGGGTGTTACTTTCCATGCATTAAATAAAAGAAAAAACTTTACATTGTTTTGGACAATGACTGGTTTTCCTACGCCGCAACACATATTATTAGTCCAGAAAAAATCTTTGTGCACAACATAAAATAAAAAAGAATAGGTCAATAACTTTTTATTAATGTAACATCACCATTCTTGAAAATGGGAACTATATTGAAAATGTTAGCTGACCTGGAACATATCTGTTGTCAAACAGTAAGGTAACAATATGGTGGTTCAAGCAAACTGGAATAAACTTGTTTAATCATGTTCGGTTTTATGCCATCCCATCCCTGACAAAAATGTTCACATGCTAAATAAGTTTCTATATTTCACCTATAGTTGCTGGTGTTAGAAACATGGAATTTTATAAACTCCATACAGATAGTCATCAGGAACCTTTGATACAACTGTTTTCTTTTTGCGTTGCTTAAATTCGTAAAATACTCATTCAACTTATCAGCAATATTTTTTTGGTGTAAATGTCAATTCAATTAAGAACTCATCACTTCATGAAAGTGTATACTTCTTTATGACATATTGTATAACCTTCTTCAAAATCTTTACACTGTTCATTACATATCCTGGTTTCTTAACTTTCCTTTGTTATCTAATTTTTGGGGAAATGATCTGAAATGTCTGAATAAATTATTCTGTGCATTTGATAATATTCACCAAATATATTGTCTATTGCTGTGAAAGTGGTTGGAGTGATTGTGACGTTGTATCTATGTAAGCTATCATAGTTAAGCAAAATGATGTTGGAGTGGCCATTAGACACTGTTTATTTGCAACTTTGAGTACTTGCAAAATGTTAGTGTTTTATTAGTGAAATCAGTAATATATATGTTTAGTGACCGATAAATAACACCACTTATAAATTTCTTTTTTACATTTCTTACATTCTAAATACGCAATTATAATATTAAGTTTTGGCATTTCAAAATAGTAATAAGATTCGTGGATACTCCTCATCCCTTCTTTGAGGCCATGAAAGACGAATACTTCTGAAGTCGGTCAACTCATCAATATATGCATTTTCATGTATTAACCATCTTTTGGTTAACCCTATGACAATCAGTGATAAGTAATTATTCAATCCACTAAGAGTTTTTGACAGACTTCAAGTATTTAAAGGAGGAAAACCCACAAGTAAAATCATTATTAGATTTCAGTAATATCAAAGCCAAGGTAGTATTGTGTAAATGAACTGTTTCCTGCTATAAAAATTGTATAATCTGGATCCAAATTCCTAGTAGCATGACTTTAAAAATCAACTTCTTCACCTGCAGGTGTTCAGGTTAAACTGGATCATTTACATATCTAGTAAATGTATACTTAACTATAATAATAGTACACATGTTGCTATTCTGTACCTTGCTTATTAAGCAATAAAAATTGTGTGTACGCCTTATTGTGTTTGTTCATTATAGGGTTAAACAAATACAATGTATAATAATTAAACACAATGTATAATCTTTCATTCTGTTTGGACCTTTCGATTGAGACATATAGTGACCTCGTTAGTTCCATTATTAGTCACCAGGAATATTATAGTATACGTAATTAAATACGATACCTTAACATTAAAACAACATATTGTCTAATTTCCAATAGTAATTTCGTTACATATAGGGACCTCGTTAGTTATTAGACAGGAAGATAACCTATTATAGTATACCTAATTAATACGATACCTTGACATATTAAAAACAACATACTGTCTAATTTCCAATAGTGACTTCATTAAATATAGTGACCTTGTTTGTTCCATTATTGCTACCGTCGACACTTACATTGTATCCTGAATTAACGCGTTTTTCCTACCAAATATTGCTCATAAACACACCACCCCACCTCGCACAACATATAAGTGTACTTAGGATGGTGTCTTCAGTTGTAGACGCTGACACCATGCGAGTGCACGTCTGCCGCCACTGCGGTGAGACGTTCGAAGATTATGCGCTTCTACGACGTCACGTGGACAGCCACGCAACATTGTCTAATGACACGACAGCACGGTCATCGAGCGAACACACCAAGACACACGTATGCCAGAATTGTGGGTTGTCGTTCGGGAGACGGGACAGTCTGCAGCGACACGTGAGAACCTCGTGTGGTACGTGTCAGAAATGTGGACTGTCGTTTGGGAGACGAATCGATCTGAAGAAACACACGAGACGATGCAGTGATGGACCACCAGTACCGAAACGACCTAGGGTGGAAACATTCGAATGTTCCGATCGTCGAAGATCCCATCGAACCGCCCCATCGACTTCCCTTCCCAGACGCTCTGTCGGCGGACTTGTTAGACGTCGTTCGTTAGCACTGGTCTACCATTAGAACACGCGTAGCGAGATGACCTGTTCAGACCAGGTGCAATTACAGACTGACCACTCTAGACACGACCGCTCTAGAGGAGCCTATGAATAGAACGTTCCAGGAGAAAACCACTGCTTTCAAAATTAATCTCAGTTACGGATTCATTCTGAGGAACAAGGACACGGGAAGATACAGGTATTATCACGCGTCATGTAACTGTTGCGGACGGTACCTGGAAGAACCCAGTCTCATCACAAACCGCAGTGACTTTAACGAGTTTCTGGATCGAATCCGAGAAACCGACGTCTTGCAGTGGGAAATCGCTCAAAGACCGGAATCGGCATGGGTGTGCGAACTCGTGACAAATGCCACCTTCTTCGTCAATCGTATCATCGATCATCCAATCGGCTGCGTCGGCGTGACTCTTCCCGCTTATGTGAAGAACAACAAAACTGTCATCGTTCTGGAAAGGGAACCCAACCATTGCAAAAGGTACACCGACAACCTATGTCTCTTCCGATGTCTGGCCCTGCATCGAGGAGCTGACAGATTTCGGTTGGAACCGGCAGTGAAAACGCTGTACGAGATGTACGATCGAGATGACGGGGTAGCCATGCAAGACTTTACAGGGGTTACACTTGATGACCTCTATCGCGTAGAAACCACGTTCAAAACGAACGTGTGCGTGTACAGGCTTGTCAAGTCGGACGTTGACGGAAAGACGACTGCCGAACTCGTCAGACGATCGTTGTGTCACTATGACAACACGTTGCATATCAACCTGCACGAGACGCACTTTTCCTACATAAAAAATGTGCGCATGTACTGCCACTCGTATCGGTGTCAAAAGTGTGGCGACTGTCTATGGAAAAATGCATATAAACTGCACAGACACGAGCGCACATGTGAGGGGGGTGTACGTCAAGTGTATCCGGGAGGCGTCTACCACTCCACCCCCTCGGTATTCGAACGTCTGGATGATGAGAACATTCAAGTCCCCGAATCGTTGCGCTACTATCCATACCGTGCCACTTTTGACTTTGAGTGTTGGTTTGACACCGCGCAACTTCCGTCGGACAGTGACAAGGTCCAGTGGGTAGCGCGTCACGTCCCGTTGAGCGTCAGCGTGGCGTCGAACGTGCCCGGACACGAGCAAGTGCAATGTCTCGTCACAGATGGAAATCCTGACAAGTTGGTGGCCGACATGATGAACATCCTACGAGCAATGAGCGATGCAGCGTACGAAGATATAAAAGATTCTTATGAGGATGTGTTGGAACAACTCGCGGAAGCACAGACGGACTGGGACGAACGGGAGCATGCCGCACGATCACTTGGGGAAGATGACGCCAACGATAAGGAGTCGCGACCACCCACCAATCCGTACAAAATGCTGATGGGACAACTATACGGGTGGCTTCATCAATTACCCTTGATCGGGTTCAATTCGGGGAAGTACGATCTCAACGCCATAAAAAAGTTTCTGATTCCCCACTTCATCACCGAAACAACGGAAAAATGCGCAGAAGGTTTTGGTCCGAGGGAAAAATCGGAAGAAGAAGACGGTATCGGATCCTTTTTCGTCATCAAACGAAACAACACGTTCATGTGCCTATGGTCGAATCAACTGAAATTCCTAGACATGACGAATTACATTGCCCCGGGGTTCAGCTACGATAAATACCTGAAAGAGAGGTCGCAAAAGGTCATTTCCCGTACGAGTACATGGACTGTTTGGAGAGGCTCGACGACACAATGCTTCCACCGAAAGAGGCCTTCTACAGTCGACTGAAGAACGAAGGTATTTCCGATGACGATTAATTCGCTAGTTGCGAGAAGGCGTGGCGCGATAATGGCATGACGACTTTACGAGACTTTCTCGTCTGGTAAAACAACAGAGACGTAGTGCCTTTTTTGCAAGCCATACGCAGACGGTATTGTGGGTGGTCCATCTATAGTCTTTCAAAGATACCACGAGAAAGGGGTCACAAAGATACGTCAGACCGAGTACGGGGAGACCGCTCGACCGTGTGGATCGATCGTCGGTTACGATGCCAACGCTCTATACCTGTGGTCTCTGATGCAATATATGCCGACGGGATGGTACAAGCGTCGACGCGAAGAGAACGAGTTCCGACCCGAATCGGCGCAGCTGCACGGGCAGATGGCCGCGGAATGGTTGACGTGGGAGTCCAAACGGACGGGACACTCTATCCGGCATCAGGTCAACGGTCGGGAGAAGAGGATAGGTAAACTTTCGGTGGACGGATGGTGCAGCACAACAAAGACGGCGTATCAGTTCCAAGGATGTTACTTTCATGGCTGTCCGTGCTTGGCTCTAGAAACGAACACCGTTAATGGGAAACCCATGACCCAACTTCTCGCCGAAAGCCGAAAGAACATTGCATACTTACGATACTTTGTCAAGGTCGTCGAGTTGTAGGAATGTCAGTGGAAAAACATGAGAAAAGATGCGGCCGTGAAAAGATGCCTAGACGCAGCGTTTCCTCGGCGAAGACACGCGAAATGGAAGATGACGCAACAGCAGATCTTGACCGATGTGCGCACCGGTACTCTGTTCGGTATGATTGAGTGCGACGTTCGCGTACCGGAAGAATTGCGCGCGCACTTCGCTGAGATGCAGCCCTTGTTCAAGAACGTCAACATGAGCCGCGACGATCTCGGACCATTCATGCGTCGATACGCCGAAGATCACGATATCATGACGCGTCCGAGGCGCATGCTCGTTGGTAGTTTCCGTGGCGATAAGATGCTGTTCGCCACGCCGCTCCTGAGGTGGTACCTGGACCACGGACTCGAGGTGACGCGCGTTTATCAGGTCATCGAGTACGAACCCAACCCATGCTTCCGTCGGTTCGGTGACGCTGTATCTACGGCCCGACGGGAGGGAGACGTCCACCCCCACAAGGCCATCATCGCGGACATCATGAAACTACTGGGGAATTGGGGTACGGGAAGACCATCACCAACGTAGACCGACATCGCGACGTGAAATACTGCACGGAGGTTGAAGCGTCGCGCATGATCAACGATCGTCGATTCCGTCAACTCGACGTCGTCGTCGACAACGCGTATGAGATCGAGATGAGCAAGAGAACAGTGACGTATGCCTTGCCTATACACGTAGGATTTTTTGTTCTACAGTATGCCAAAATGCGCATGCTGCAGTTCTAATACGACTTTATCGATAGGTACCTGGAACGACCTTTGTTCCAGTACTCCGAGATGGATACGGATAGCGCCTATTTGGCCTTGGCCGGCGAGTCCGTCGACGATCTCGTAACTCCGGAACTTCGAGAGCATTACTTCCGATACCGATCCCAATGGCTCCCATCCGAATGTTGCGTCGACCATGAGTCCGAGTACGTGCGGTGTCGATTCGCCGGTCATCCTTGGATCTGGTCTGCATCATGCTGTGTTGCGCGCAAAGCATATGACTAGAGGACGCCCGGTCTGTTCAAGGTGGAGTGGTCTGTCGACGGGTTCGTGGGGTTGTGCAGCAAAATATACTATTGCTTCGGACCCACCGACAAGTATAGCACGAAAGGTCTGAGCAAACGTCACAACGAGATCGACAAAGACGCGTTCCTCAAGGTACTCACCAACAGAAGGAGCGGTAGCGGAAAGAATCGCGGGTTCCGAGTGAAACACTCGTCCGTGTTGACGTATGTGCAGGAACGAGCCGTCCTCACCTATTCTATGCAAAACGCGTGGTGCTCGAAGACGGGGTGACCACGGGTCCGGTGAACGTGTAGAAAAGATGACGCGCTACGAAAGACATTCATAAGTGACCATGGACGCGCGATGGAAGCATCCATTCACGTGCGTCATCGCCGGACCGACGGGGTGTGGTAAGAGCACCTTCATGACGCGTCTGCTACGTCACGCATCAATGACGATGGATCCTCCTCCCGAGAAAATGACGTGGTGTTACGGAGAATGGCAATCGGCTTACGCGTCGATGAGCATACCCAAATGGCAGTTCGAGGAAGGCTTACCGAATGCGTCATTGTTCGAACCCAAAACGAGTAACCTCGTCGTCATAGATGATCTGATGGCTGAAACGGACGGTCGGGTCACGACCTTGTTCACCAAAAAGATTCATCACAGTAACACATCCGTCCTCTATCTCGTGCAGAACTTGTTTCCTAAAAACAAGGAAAGTCGCACCATCAGCCTGAACGCTCAATACATGGTGGTGTTCAAGCATCCGCGTGACACGTCGCAGATAACGCACTTGGCACGACAGATGTATCCGGGTCGTGTCAAATTCGTGCAAGAAGCTTTCAAAGACGCAACGGCGGTACCATATGGCTACCTGTTGATCGATCTGAAACAGGACACGCCCGAAGATCTGCGCTTACGTACGACCATTTTTTCGGACGACCCCGTCCAGTACGTCTACTTACCGAAGGTATAAAAACGCTGAGCGCCTGGTTCGAGTCTTCATTCGCACGATGTCCGAACTGGTGAAAAGACACATCCTGTGTATACAGGCGCCGAATAGATACAAAAACAACAAATTGAGAAGAGCCATCCTCGCCAACGCTGACGCCGATCTCATTTGTGTTCTGGCCGAGTGTGCCTACAACATCTTGAAAGGGAACGTTCCGTTGACTCCGACACATAGGAAGCGGTTGAAAAAAATACAGGAAAGAACTGCGCGAGTTGGCTAAGAGACGGTTGCCCATCGCGAGGAGGAGACACATCCTACAAGAACAGACCGGTGGTTTCCTATCGGCTTTACTAGTTCCGTTGGCAGGCTCGGTGATTCTTCCCTTGCTCAGACAGGTGCTCGCGTAGATGGATCGCGCCTTGGTGGATCCACGATTGTTGGAGACCCTTCGATCACCACCACCGCCTACAGACACGGTTGGTAAGGTCATGCAAGGACTCGACGTCGAGATGACCTCCATTCTCGATCAAAAATATCTAAACGATGGGGACAAAGTGAAACTGTACAATCAGGTGTTGCAGCGATACAACCACTTGTCCGATCGACGCGACAAACAGCCGACACGAGTGGTTGTGGTGAACGATGATGCAACGACAGAAACAGCGACACCTGAAAAGCCGGCAGCAGCACCAGCAACAGCAGCTCCCTCTGCCGTAGAGGCCGACATCGTGAACAGCGTTCCAAAGACCATGAAGGTTAAGGCCAAGAAGTTGAAGGATCGTCTCAAAACCCAGCTCTCGTGGACCGATCGAGGCGAATTGATACACGACGGTACGCCGGTGCCTGGAAGTAACATGGTGGATCTCGCGAACGATGTATTGCGAAAAAGAAGAAAGAGTGATCCTGTAGGATGGCAAGCGTTCGCGCAGCAGCTCAAACGTATCAACCTACCCAAGGAATTGGTCGGTAACGTTGAACGGAGACGCTACATACGACAGACGCCAACGACAACACCGGTGGCGGTGACACCCAGAAATCGTCCGTTACCGCGTTGGACCCCCTACAGTCGTTGGCAAGTGGAACAGTCCAAAAGTCCTCGAAAAAAACGTCAGCGTCGGTTGCCGTCACTGGATGGTTGGGAGTCCTTTTAAAAGATTTGTGCGCTACGATGATTCAACAGTTAACCATGGTATCGGTAGTGGACACATATCGCTTGGTAGTCCTAGGAGTGCTGTAAAAGACCGTCGACTACTACCCACTGACAGGAGTACTTGTCTCCGTGCTGTACATGACCGCTGACTACTACCCGCTCGCGAAAAAAGTCTTGCCGCTACTTCGATGGTAGGATATCGACCTATCGTCGTGGGAGTAGTGTGTTGTATCCTACTATACATTATCGCACTCATCGCTAGATATTACCTCAGTTCGTCTCCTCTAGTCGTGTGGTGCGAACCATGGGGCGTCGAGTTGAAGAATCACTCAAACGCATCTACTTCGATCCGAAACGCGTCGGAAGTTATGGTGGGGTCAACGCATTGAGACGTGTCACGCGCACACCAGTGAAAGCCGTCAAGCAATGGTTGTCGGAACAAGACGCGTACACCTTACACAAATCGGTGAGAATTCGATTCAAGAGGCGACGTGTCATCGTGGGTGGACGCAACCACCAGTGACAGGCCGATCTCGTCGACTTGTCAAAACTTAAAAAAGACAAAGACGGATACGTGTTTCTGTTGACGGTGATCGACGTCTTTTCAAAACGGGCCTGGTGCGTTCCTCTAGTTCCTCAACAGATCCGTGAGGCGTTTGTTGAAGGAGCACGGTGTCCATCATTTCTCCACTCATAACGAGGAGACCAAGGCGAGTATCGTCGAAAGGTTCAACAGAACGCTGAAGACGCGTATGTGGCGATACTTATCAGACGGTGCGGTACATCGACGCGCTACAGGATTTTGTGCAGTCGTACAACGACATCTATCACCGAAGCATAGGCATGGCCCCTTCGCAAGTGAACGCGGCGAATCAAGTGGA
The DNA here is from genome assembly GCA_033239005.1 of Lamellibrachia satsuma. Taxonomy (NCBI): domain Eukaryota; kingdom Metazoa; phylum Annelida; class Polychaeta; order Sabellida; family Siboglinidae; genus Lamellibrachia; species Lamellibrachia satsuma. The sequence goes on from BSQZ01000014.1 coordinate 8,601,418, forward strand.
GGTGTGGCAGCGCTTGTACGGTCACGATGGTAAGGGTGTACCAAAGTTCAAGGTGGATGATCGCTTGCGCATCAGCAAAGCGAAGCGCCGGTTCGAGAAAGGGTACATGGCAAATTGGAGCGAGGAGCTCTTCACGATACGCGAAATTCACGCCTCCGATCCACCCGTGTACCGGTTGGTCGACGATCTCGGTGAGGTGCTGGACGGAACCTTCTACGAACCGGAACTGCAGAAAGTATTGGTCTCGAAAGATAAACTGTACCGCGTGGAATCGGTGCTGCAGCGACGGAAGGTGGGAAAACGAACGGAGGCGTTAGTCAAATGGTACGGCTACCCCACTTCGTTCAACAGCTGGATCGATGCCAAGGCGCTCGTTCGGTATAAAGAGTAGTTACGCGCCGGTCGACCCCTCATTCCAACGATGTCCATCGTCGAAGAAGACAACGAAGGGATACACGTTACGGATTACAACGACAACGAGGTTGTTGCATCGCGTTGGCACCTCTTCGGCACCGATTGTTCCAAGGCGGAAATCGTGTTCTTGTGTCAGGTCGTCGTCTTGTACACGATCATCGCGGTCAGCATCTACAATCTGACAACCGGTCACACCGACTCTAATCTGTGGACGGCGCTGTTGAGTAGTTCGTTGGGCTACCTGCTACCCAATCCATCCGTGAAACGCGATGACGGCTGATTTCTACCTGACGTTGCCTAGCAACGCGTCGATTCACCTGCATCCCGACAACACGTTGACCCATGCGGTTTGGTGGAGATCCAGTACCCGCACGATTGGTACAATGTCAGAGAGAAGGATTCCTGGTTCTTCCTCTCGAAAAGCTCTAGCGGTGGTCATTCTGTTGGAGGCATAGCAACGGGATATTACGACGGAACTCGTAAACTCTTACGAGCCATCAACCGCTCGCTAGCGGGTATCGCGGTATGTCAAAGAGTGAAATTAAGCTACAGCGACATCACTCAAAAAGTATCCGTACGCATGTCACCGAGTACCGAATTCACAACCCAGGGTTATATGGGAGTCATACTAGGTCTCGACGCAAGGAGCATCCGTAGTCCTGAAAGTCACGTGCCGCTAGATGGTGATGGAGAGGTGTACACCTTCGTGAAAGAAGGGGATTCCGTGGTGGACATGAAGCAAGGGTTCGAGTCACTCTACGTGTACACGAACGTCGTGGAATCGCGCGTCGTCGGCGACAGTCTCGTACCGCTGTTGAGGATTGTTCCGATACAAGGCGAGCACGGACATACGATCTCGAGACATTTCGAGCATGTTCAGTACTTGCCCTTGTTGCGCAAGGAGTTTGGAACAATCGAAATCGATATAAGAGACGATACCGGGCATGCCGAGCCATTCGAACGTGGCAATGTGACGGTGACGCTTCATTTTTGACGTCACAAGACTGGTCTGTTCTGAAGAATGAATTACAATGATTATTACACCCGACAGGCGGGAGGCGCTCTACCCTACTTTGTCGGTGCCAGAGTGCAACGAGGACACGGGTTGGGTAGTCTGTTCGGAGGTCTGATTCGGAGCGCCATGCCACTCATCAAGCGAGGAGCCGTGGCTTTGGGAAAGGGGGCGTTGAAGACCGGCTTGCGCATAGCCGACGACGTCATGTCCGGTCAGAACATAAAAACGGCGGCCAAACGACGCACCACCGATGCCGGTAAAGATTTGATACGCGGTCTGTTGACGACTCCTGGCGTGCGACCGCAAAAACGTATAAAACGCGCGACAGCATCGCGACGGGCCAGTGCAGTGAAAAGACGTCGTAAAGCGCAGACGATTCGTGAACGTGACGTGTTCGACGATGGCTTTCGTGCATAGACAATCTTGCGAGGGGGTCAAGAGCGAACTCGATCTCTTCGGCGTGCCGCCGACTCAGACCAGCATCGAAGACGCGCAATGGGTGGAACACCAACCGATGGCCTCCCTCGAGTCGGGTGGTCCCATAGAATTCTTGCTACCCGGATCGGGAGACACTTACCTGGATCTCGCCAGCAGCTACCTGCACGTGCAAGCGAAGGTAACCAAAGGCAACGGGACGCCTCTCGACCCCGACAACGCTGTGGCTCCGGTGAATAATTGGTTGCATTCGTTATTCAGTCAAGTCGACGTCTACCTAAACGGCACGCTCGTGACTCCTTCGACAAACACGTACCCGTATCGCGCCTATATTGAAACGCTTTTGAGTTACGGCAGCGAGGCCAAAGAGACTCAACTGACGAGTCAACTGTGGTACAAAGACACCGCCGGTCGCATGGATGCCGTCAACATTGTCGCCGAGGACGTAATGAACCGAGGGTTAGTGTATCGGCGAGCGCACGTCACGCAGAGTCGTGTCGTTGACATGATGGGACGACTACACGTGGACCTGTTCTTACAAGATCGTTACCTGCTCAACGGCGTCGACGTCAAGATACGACTGGTGCGAAGCAAGGACACGTTCGCGCTCATGGCCGGTGGTGGCAACCTCGATTATAAAGTACACATCGTCAACGCCACCATGTTCGCGAGGAAAGCCACACTGAATCCGACCGTTCAGATGGCGCACATCAAGGCACTGGACAAGGGAACGGCCAAATACCCGCTGCGTTTCGTCGACTGCAAAGTATATTCCATTCCCACAGGGGCCATGTCGCACACGCACGAAAACCTGTTCCTCGGTACCCTACCGAAACGTCTGGTACTATGCTGCATCGACAACGACGCGTACAACGGTTCGTACGCGAAGAACCCGTTTCACGCCAAGCACAACAACGTCAACTTCCTCGCCGTTTACGTGGATGGTCGACAGGTACCCTCCAAACCTCTCCAGCCGAATTTCGACGAGAATCGATTCATCAGAAGTTATCTCAACCTGTTCACCTCGACTGGCAAGGTATCACAGGACGAAGGGAACGGTCTGACTCGTGACGACTTCCGTGATGGGTACACCTTCTTTGGTTTCGACCTGACCCCGGACGCGTGTGATGGATCGTGCTTCCATCTGGTACAAAAGGGCAACCTGCGCATCGAGATGCATTTCGCTGCAGCGCTCCAACAGACCATCAACGTCGTCGTGTACGCAGAATTCGAATCGGTGCTGGAAATCGACACGAGCAGGAACGTCATTTACGATTTCTGATGGAGACAAGCCAGATTGCGCGTCTCCTGGCGAGAGACGCACGAACTCGTTCGATCGTTCGCGACGTCGTACCCAAAGATGGACTGCCTACGATGATCGATGCTTTCCTGTTCGCTTTCGTATGCAATACTCACGACGGCGATAAAGCCGGTCAACATTGGATCGCTCTCTACGTGGATGCTGACAAACACGGTGAATACTTCTGCTCGTACGGACTACCACCGTTACACGGCGCATTTCGCGTGTTCCTGAACGAACATTGTTCCGATTGTCGCATGTTTGATTGGGTTAAGACCCTGAGATAGGGTAAACTGTAATACAGCATAGCTTATTTATTGCTTCGATGTAGTGGTGATAATTACCAGCTGATAGTATCTGTATTGTGAAGTAATTAAAAGACGATTGTGTGTGCACACGACCGACTGCGTTTGTTCCTTTTTTTAAGATGCCGCAAGTATGTCCACATCGGAGGGTAATTATTCGCATACCGAAACGCGAGCATATACCCATCTCTCTCTCCAGATGGCCACCCGAGCCATTCAGCCTGCTTACCTCATTAATCATCCACGATTTTTATGAAACTCATACGCATAACTTTGATAAAACTATAACCGACTAATCACAGCTCTTTATACCATTCACCGATAACGTACTGAACCCTGATTGATTAGCTCTCTCATTCATTGATACCGTACTCAATAACCGCCACGCCAGCGATATGTGGGTTTTCCTTAAATAACCGTCACGTTAGCGATAGGTGGGTTTTTCCCACTAACCGTTACGTCAGCGATATGTCGGTTTTTCCCGAAATTGAAATTAAAAATTAAAATTAAAAATAAAATTTTTAAATTTTAAATTAAAATTAAATTTGAAATTAAAATTAAACGCCACGTCAGCGATATGTGGGTTTTTCCCAATGTCTATTTTTAGTAACCACCGCTCTTGATCCTTGTAAACCACTTACCTACTACTTACCATGTTGGCGTGTACCCACGCTTTATGTATAGCTTAACATTGCACTAATAAAGAAGACAATTTGTAACAGTTCTTGCTCGCGTGTAAGGTGTTGAAGGCTTTGCTATTTAGATGCCGTGAGTGGCGTTTGATGGATTGGAGGAGGTTTGCGACAGACAATGATAGATGACTGTGGATGGCTATCATAGTGTGGTTGTCTATCGTATCATAGTGTGGTTGTGGTTCTGTCCCCTTCACCCGTCGCTGAATATATCTAACTGTTTAACACTCTGAGGCACCTTTGTCTGGATAAAGTTACTGAGATAAAATATCCCCTCTCTTACTTATCCGCCTCTTCTGGCTGTTGGCACTGGCCACGTGTACATGACAGGTTTGCCAGTTTTACAGGAATGCACACCGAAGCTGTAAAACCACAGCTGCCGCTTGTAAAATACTTCACCAACAGGGAAATGTGGGAAAGTTAAGTTTTGCTCAAACTGAAAGCATATGGTTTCATGTTCCTCACTTGCTTTTGCCTTTTCTGTGCATCGCCGCAGGAGTTCATAGTTAAATTATGTGAATTGTCCTCATATGACGCCATCTACCGGGATTCGCAGTCTGATTTCAACATCGTCCCAACTCCATGGATTTGGGCCATTGTTGGAGTAGGACGTTATTTTGCGGCCGCACCACAGCGGCCTCCGCAGTGGAATTGGGTAGTTTTCCATGGCAGGTTGCTATACTATGGATTGTTTCTCCTGTTGAGGTCGTAGTGTGCGATGAATTACCACACGAAATTACATTGGGCAATGCTTCTTTGCGAAAGGGTAGATGTGTGACCGATTTAACACGAAATATGTTGACGTGGTTTTCCAAGAGATGACCTTTAAGACGCCATTCGCAAGACTGTTACACAAGCATTGGTCCTATTGCGCCCGAAACAGGCAGTTGCGAAATTAGCCAATTAATCCAACGAAATTCAGATTGTTCCTCTGCCAAGGGAGAGCGAAATGGTAAATGTTCCTTACGAATCGAAACATATCGTCTGCAATTTGTCAGAACATGTATCGTATGCCTTTATCTAACAGAAAGTTATTAAAAAAAATACGAGATGATAGCATTATACGCGGCGATTATCTTCTGTGTTTTGATTACGCAAACAAAACTAGATTGAGAAATTCCGGAAATATTGGTGCAGCAGCGACTTCAAATTGGTGTAGAGAATTTACAGAAAAAGTGGAAAATCGATATATATATATATATATATATATATATATATATATATATATATATATATATATATATATATATATATATATATATATATATATATATATATATATATATATATATATATATATATATATATATATCTATATATATATATATATATATATATATTATACATAAACGTATATATATATATATATATATATATATATATATATATATTGGGCAATTTTATACAAAGTTATTGAATATGTTGTTTTTATGTGCTATGAAATGACATTAACAATATATATATATATATATATATATATATATATATATATATATATATATATATATGTTATACATAAACGTGTTGTAGACATATATTAGAAAACAGCAGGATTTTAGAGTAAGTTAGTTCCGGATTCTGACAAGGAAGCCAGTGAGCGTAAATATGGATGTTTATCATTCGAAAATTTAACAAGTTTTAACAAGATTTGCCATCCAAGCCAAAAGCTCAGATGGCAAGTGGATAAGGAAGCCAGTGAGCGTAAATATGGATGTTTATCATTCGAAAATTGAGATAGCATAGCGAATAGTCAGAAACAGTGGAATATTGGTTAGCATAAGTATTACTATTACACATGTACTATAGTCACACATTTCGTATAGACATATATTAAGAAATTGTTTTTGTTAATAGAGGCAATATTTTTCCCTAACTCAAATTCAACAAGCGATAAGGGGGATTGTGTTTACATGTCGTGAATTAAACTGGTGTACCAAACTATCGTATACATTGTTAAACATATATGATATAAAGTGATACAATTACATAAATTACATACATAAGGTAATATATGACATAGTTGTAGAAAACGATTTCGGTAAAAAAATCATTAACAGCAGGATTTTAGCGTAAGTTGGTTTACAATGACTTCGTTGTTTTGTTTACACATTGTTCTCCGTATTCGCTAGGTGGCAGGATTTTCTTTGCTCGTGCGCGCTTAGACGTAGTTAACATAACATAGTTAACAAGTAAATTAACCTAAAGTGTTCTTTTGAACACAAAAACAGCAGTATTCAAGGCTAACGAAGCAATCAGATTAAGTCTAAATGTTGTGATGACGCGGTGCAAACGGCAGTAAATGCCACCAGGCATTTAATATGCAGCAGTTGTAGCAACTGAGTGGACTTCTTCAAGTCCGGGTGTGAGAATTCCTGGACTGAAGTTCAGGCGGATAATTTTAGTATTGAGTGTAGGGGATGTACGAGGATGAAGGAACTTGAGGTGGAGTTAGAACAGCTGAGGCTGTTCGTTGTGGTAGTGTTGGAGGTGGGTAGGAGTTCAGTGTAATGCCGTGTTCTCTACAACGGAGCAACAGTGAGCGAACTATGTTAATATGCTGCTCAAAGTTTTCGTCGTGCACAATGACGTCATCCTTGACCTTTTCGACGTTGCTTAAGCCGGCGATGGCTATGTCGCCGCGTCTGCAATATTCATCACCGGTTGAGGAGAGTCCCATGGAGCTTCTCAAGAAGAGACAGCGTCCCGTAGGAGTTAAGAAAGTCGTGAGTTCTTGACATTCAGGAGAGAGGGGTATTTGCCAATCCCATTATTTAGCGTCAAGTGTCGTGAAGTATTTTGCCCCAGGTTTGATATTGGAGACAGCCTCTTTCGGTGTCTTCATAGGATGAATTGGGCGACGACCGAATTTGTTGAGACGTGTGAGGTCCACACAAAGACGTATGCTCCCTCGTGGTTTTGGCACTACCACAAGCGGATGACACCATCGGGTATGAACGTCTCCCAATAGCTTGACAATGCCTTGTCTTGGCATTTGGCGAAATTTGCTTTGACTTCATCACGTCATGCAAAAGGGATGGAGCGAGTGGAGATATTACAAAAGTCTCCACGTTTTCGTTCAAATGGATTTTCATTGGATCACCCAACATTTTTTTTCAGTTGGTCGCTTGTGTCGGAATATTGCCATTCGGAACGATTCCCAAATTTCGGCAAACATACCAAGCCAGCAGAAATAATTTTTGCTCTTTGCAGGTAAGAACCGTCTCTTTCGTAGATTTGTCCACTGCGTGAATGTGAAGGTCCACTGTTTCTTTCGAATGATGTACCAGTAGCAGCAATAGTTGTGTCTTCAGGAGGGCGACACGTGTTTCCAATGTATAATCATATTTGTTTTAGGATATCAATCCCTGCAACAGTGGCTTCGGCCCCTGTATTTCGTGTTGCCTGTGTTGTTGTGATGAAGCTGTCATCAGCATTATGGTGCAGATGTACCATGATGCGCAGAGCACGATGGTGTTTTTTCTTTCCCGGAATGTCCAGCAAACGAATCTGACTCATTGCGGTTGATATATTTTTGTTTTTACCAGGTGGTTTGTTCTGACGGCAACACGTAGCCCAATGGACCATTTTTTTAGACTGAACATTCACTGCGCCATGCAGAACATTGATCACGCATGTTGTGAGCCGAGTTGCCACAATAACCATATATGTGGTTGTGTTTTGAAGTGGTGCTATTTCCAGTTTTACCACGTTACCATGTTTTCTTGCCAGTTTTCTCTATCTTCGTATGGCCTGGGCCATTGTTCGCGAATGCAGCTTCATCATTCCCTGCTGGTTCATCACTCTGGCAGACATAAAATTTTGTCTGCAGAGAAGGTGGTGCATGTTAGCAACGTTCGTCTTATTTCTAGTTCTCGAATTAACGACATAATTCGCGTGGTAAGACGATCGTCTAGCAATGCTAGCAAAGATGTTGCTACTTCTCGTAAAGTTATATATGCTGTCATTGGCTCAGGGGGTCTAGTTTTATCGTGTGGGCCGGTAGAAGTGCGCTGTACATTGGTCTCGGTGCGTGTGAATCATTAGACTCGTCATTAGCGCCGTTGTTGCGTTTGCGCGGTGGTGAATTGTTGTGTACACGTCTACTAAGGGTCTCGCAGAGGAGACGCATCGATAGTTCATGTCTTTAATTGTGTGCGAACTCCCTTTCCTCTTTCAACTGTTCGCGTTTATACTCGAGTTCTTCTTGCTTTGACAAGAAAGTAATCAGCCAGTTTGGTGCGCTTGTGTCGCCATAGCACAGATCTTGTTTAATGTCAACGCTAGTGGCGCTCTCTTGCGGGTCTTTAGGAAGCTCAGCGGCACCGGGTTTACTGGTTGCTCGTGATTTTCGTTCCATTTTCCGTTATATTCCGTTATATTAATATAATATTAGACTCACTATGCGTATATACTATGTAGCATAAATGTTTTACTATATCAGGAGCTGCGGCAGCAGCCGCAACAACAGCATTAAGTTAAATCTACGTCTGCACATTGTGCTGTTTTTGACATGTTTTAGTTAATGTTTGTAGTAAAAACATCACTGTAGATAACTATTGAGCAAGTTATCAAGTAACAAACACATTTGTTAAGTTATCCATCCTTGTATTTAAGGTGCATTTTCTGTAGGAAAATTAGTAAAAAGACACCCCAATAATATTTATAATAATGAATACGCACTGACCAATCATGCAAATATAAAATGTATGATACAAAGTTTATGCGTTTACACTATGTGACCATAAAAAACTGGAGCGTGTCATTCTACATTAAAAGGGTGTGTTCTCCAGCACACAAACATGCTAAACATAAATTAATTAATGTTGGATTTTGTTTTATGTTTAAACATGATTTTAACTGTTCTTGCTAATTTATATGTGTTGAATGGAATACCCTCTCCAAACAAAGATTATGCCTATGCATATATAACTATGTGTGTTAAATGTATATGCATAGTTTTGGCTTAATCACAATAGACGAGCGTAACTTTAAAGCATGTAGTATACATATGTCATGCAAGTATAAATTCGCTATAACATATTTGTCAACGGCCACCTCGGGCTGTGGCTGATACGAAGAAGATGATAACAGTTTAAATAATTCGAACTTTTTTATTAAAAAGCAATTAAACCAATCATGTATAGATTTTACTTCCGATGATTGAATAATGTGTGTTAGACAATGGATGACTTGAAAGTAACAAACATTGTATTGATATTCGTTGCTCATTCCTTCAAGAAAGCGACAACTTCTACCATCTAGTTATGGCATATTTTTTATTCCTACAGATAAAACAATGTCGGAATTAGAGCCGATCAAGCTCGTAAGAACACCTTCATTGTTAACTTTATGTCTGCAGGAAATATAACAACATTCTGAAATCATCCGAAGAACCACCTTTTTGTCTTCGCTTATCCTCCTCTGCTCTTTATTCAAGTGTTGGTCGCTTACACATTCTAAACCAATTTGAGATAATATAATCATTTGAATTTGGTTTCTCGAGGATTTCGGCACAGTTTTTGTTCTTATTGTTTTATTTCGTATTGCAAATTAAAAATAATAGTTCAAATATACATTATATTAAAATTGTGTGGCAAGTGTGGCAAAGAAGTGTCATCTCCAGTTTGCTAATTTTAGACCTTAACTTTGAAGCCATTTTAAAGAAATATATGTAACGTGATGCTCCTTCAAATATTAGTGTTAATGTAATATCAACTATAGTGTTGGAAAATATCGTGAAAGAAACAATTGGAATATGTTGATGTTTGAAGCTGCGTGGGGTTAAACGTGTCATTTAACGTGAAAACGCTTATTTACTGGTGTCATGCACATGACTGCGAAACGCTTACAGTAGTTTCCGGCCCTTGACCCTAGCTGTTATTAAACGCCTGTTTTGTCTGGCTGATATGGATTCAGTTGGCAAATACTTACTCATCCTGGCTGACAGATTCGTGCACTCAGTGTATTTCAGATTACAAAGAAATACCTAATTACGTGGTGTGTTTACTTCATATAAGACGATCACGATGATAATTAATAATACAAATAGTGTTTTGCATAACAAGTTTTGTTCATATGCTTCACGATTAGATCAAGAAGTACACATATACTGAGCCTTTTCTCAACCCACTGTATCAAACCAGTCTAAATGTCAACACGAAAAGATTGCGCTTCTCTCAGTAAACGCAGTCACGCATGCGTTGGATAATGACGGAGGTCTAAACGCTATTACTGTCGCATGAATCCAAGTCCGTGTACATACGATGAATCCAAGTCCGTGTACATTGCACAAAATATGCTGCGTGAAACCCCGCAGCTGCAGAGTCGCATACACAATACAAAACATGAGAGTTATTTTCTACCTGTCGGACAAAGATGGACAAAATGGGTGATTTGAATTTTGAACCACGTTCTCTGTGGCGTTTGTTGGCCACATACTAAATGTATCATCCATCCAAGCAAAATGACGATAACAAAATGTTGTTTCAACGTCAGGTACCCACGTTGTAGCAATGCTGGAAACTGGATTTCAAAGTTGTATCTACGTCTAGGTTTGAACAGTGTATCGACGTCAGTTTTAAGCGATGTGTCGACGTCGGTTTTCCACGTTGTAGCAATTATGAAAAATAACTGTATTTAAAAGTTATATTGATGTGGGGTTTCCATGTTGTATTGATGTATGGTTTCCACGTTGTAGAAATGTTAAAAAGTAGTTGGATGTTAAAGTTGGATCAACGTCAGGATTCAACATTGCTTCGACATCAACGTTGATAAAATGTAGCAAATTGGCTGGGTTTCAACGTTGCGTCAACAACAGAATTCTACTGTTTTTTGTTAATCAACTTGCATTTTTACAGGCGTTTACGATGAATTTTTTATGCTGTATATATCGGCGTGTGTGCGTGGGTCTGTAGCGTAAATCAAGCACAAGAAGAGTTTGACTCATAATTGTTCCACCTTTTCTTTAAAACAGTAAATTAACCGGGTCATTAAATATATGTTTTAAACAAAATAAAGACATATATTCACTTTGATTCAATACAGAAAAACATTTTTTTTGACAAGGTGTATATTCATGAACCCATGAGACGAAGTCAGTGTATGATATTATATCACTCGTATTTGCCAAATGCGTACAATTCCTAGTATTATGAATCAATCATACATTACATAGAGCACCGGAAGATCACAAGTCACTAATTTGACATTGTTTGTCAAAATAGTCAATTCACGAACCAATGAATATATGTTTTGATAAATAAAACAAAAAGTTATAAAATAAAGATATTCACTTTGCTCTGATACAATAAACATTATTTTATATGACACTTGTGGAATACAATCAATATAAATTAATACATCACTCCTGTTTACCCGCTACGTACAATTACCTAGTAATCAGTATTCAGCAGACATTATATGTACGTTCGTATTGCGAATAGCAAATTACAACAGTCATAAACATGGGGTCAACTCCTTTTCGGAATGCATTTTCAAAAGTGGATCGGAATTGGAATAAAATGTTTTTGGAATTGCTTCATGGAATGCAGAATAATATATTAATTTCCTACATAATCACTGCGAATAAAAAAATAAATTGTTTGGTTATATTTCAATTGTTAGTATGTTATCCTACCTGTCTGGTAACAGCAACGACGATTTTGTCGTGAAATGTTTTTTTATTTTGACATTTAAAAAAAATGCTGAAGAAACCGTTGTGAAAAAATTATTTATATTCTAAATGATTAATAATTATTTTATCGATATTTCAAACACATTGTTAGAAAGGTTGTTTTTCGGTTAACTACTACTCGAAGGACGAAACACCACTGCCGCTGGTTATTAATTAGATCCTTTCTTCTAGCGGAAGAGTAGCCCACTGCAATCAAAACAATCTGGATTGATCTAAAGATGTCAGTGTTTCGTCAACTAATGATACTCTATTCTAAATTCCATTACCAAATAATAACCAATTAATCATAAAAAACATAATACGACTAGTTGTAAAGGCGGAGATTGTCATTCGCATTAGTCCCAGCTCAAAGCTAACCTGTTTTCGCCACCGTGACGAAGTGTACGTCAATATCAATTCCCCAGTCAGCGGGCGCCATCGCCACCTGGTCTACCAGCCGCCTGTAGTACTCGTGGAGTATCCTCTCTCGCCGTTCTGCGTTTCTCTCTTTTGAAAGACCAGTCGCAAAAATGTGGTCCGACCAAGTGCGTGTAGATTGCACTAAAGATTCTGCGTGAACCCTTGCAGATGCAGTGTCGTCTACAAATCGAAAAACAAGCAATTAATACAATTCATTTATAAGTGACAAATTAGCCATGTTACAAGTGATAAACTCGTACTAGGCCCAAGCAAAGTCAACCATAATCCAACTGATTAGCCCCTTAGATTTTCTCTACGTGGAATTTTGCCAGAGGTGACGATGTACCAGCTATTTCACAAGAGATGTTTTTGCAATGTGCAATTTGGTATGCAATTATCTAACATTGATGATTAGTACCTGTAGAGAGAGTTTTTTCCAAGTTGAAACTGATCAAGGATGAGCACCAGTGCACAATGAGCCGAGACAGACTGGTTCACCTGCCTATGCTCAGTACGGAATGGGATGTCATGCGTCCGATTAATCTTGATAATATTTTGTCGGACTTCAGTGGTACCAAAAGCGCAAAGATTTATTTAGTCTTTGAGAATGGTCAACATATGAAAAATCAGATCTTCTTATTCACATTATCGCATCTGTTGAACCGTTGGTAATTAACATGATATTAAATAATTGGATGCCACTGTTTGTTTGCTCCGGTGAACTAGAAATATATATTTTATGCCGTATTTTCTTGTAGTATTTGTTGGTGTGTCATTGTAGGCTGTATTTCTTGTAGTATTTGTTGGTGTGTCATTGTAGGCTGTATTTCTTGCATGCCATCATGTTGAACTTTCTTATATGCATGTTTTTTTCACGTAGTCAACAACAATATGTGAATGTTTATGCTCGAACGTAGTTGACTAAGCGCCAATGTTACCTGCGTTACCTGCGTAATCAATGCCACGTGTCTCGATGTTCGTCTTCCACAGAATCCGAGAGTGTTCCCTCAGTAACAGTATATATCTACCAATGGTCAATTGGCAATACCAATTATCGAGTACATATGTACATACGAAATCTGTGATGCCTCTACGGTTACTAAAACACAAGCGGATAGTGTTTTCTCACCTTGTTTGTTTGACATTAACCATCTTTCTCGCCAGCCGCATTTGTTGTTCTGCGTCTCCATGGCAACTACGCGTAGCCGAGATCTCATCACGCGATACTTCTTTTCATCAAACGGAGCAGACATCTCTTCCGCTTTACGCCAGTAAATAGGCTCAACCGTGGCGAGAAATTCGTCCTGAAAAAAACGAAATGGGAAATATAAGGACATTAATGTATGTCAACTAGTTATTGTGACATGGTTCAATACATGTGTGAACTTACACAAGCACATATGGCATTTTATTAATAGTACACATGCCGACACGATTCTAGGACATAATCCCCCGGACAGCACCGGGATAATAACCTCCACCAATATCCCCTTGGACAAAATAAAACATAACAAAAATGTGTTTGTTAACAATCGCAATGAAGTGACCAACAGCCACATTTTAACATAACAAAAGCCATGTTTAGACAAAAAAATTCCACAAATAACACAGCATAAAGGAGCAAGTAGCATTGACAATGTATTTTACCTTGACAAAAGGGGGTAAGTGTGTGACCAATAGCATCACATGTTATTGCTACAACCATCCTATCCGTCCTAAGCTATTATACCCAAAAGGATCATTCCTTGTCAAATTAAACAAAAATCAGGAATAAAAAATGGCGATGTCTCAGAATGTCCTAACATTTTAATTAATTACTAAATTGCTATACGTGAGCAACTTTGCAGAAAAGCTAAGTATTTAGATGCAACTTCTTGCTGTCATGCTCTATAAAGTGCACCATAATGGGTAAATCCAACGGTCATTTTGATACATTTTCAGGTTCCTCCAAATTGAACAATTTACAAGCAACAAAGCTTAAATGTGTCGAATGTCTAGACATATTCATGCAAATGTGCATTAAATAATGTTATTGAGAAGGACAATCTGTGTACCGAGTGTACGAAAATGGAAAAAAACAATGAATTATTTTAATTTCTGAGAGTGATTTCAGCAGTATGTATTAATTGCTATTTTATAGGACAAGTTCCAAAGTGTTACTGTATGCAGTCAGGGAAACTCGCAATGACTTCTTAGTTCATTAGGAATGTAGTCACTATGTTTTCAGAATAACTAAGCCTTAAACTGAAATATGTTCGATATTGCATGAATTTCAACAATGAAAATGAGGATGTGCTACAAGTCTTACAATCACCATATTTTTACTCTGCACAGTCCTTTAACGTCTAAAACACGTATTTAATTTTATTATGGTGTTCCGTCTCATTCAGTTTATACTGCAGTTGAAATGTCACTGTTCTGCCTAATTATCTTTTCTCCCGAATTGTCCATATACTATAGCCGTGTAACAAATTAATGAAAGTACTACGAATTGTTGCGCAACATCAAATAGCAACGATTACTAAGTTATTGACTAAGTTTTTGACTAAAAAACTGGACTTTGAGCATTGCCAAATTAAAAAGCTCAAAGTATAATTAATTCTTAAAATGTATGTTGACTACAATGTCATTCTATCATAAGACATGTCTCGTTGTTTCTTAGGGATTTGATTTGATTGCATTATGTCACAATAATATTACTATGTCAATAACTTTTTCAATATACAAAAGGGAGCAAGTGACCAAATAATCAATGTCACAAAAACTAATAATAATTATTTTACAAATATACTTATTCAAATAACTAATGCTATAATTCCATGTCTACCATATATTGTCACTTAAACAACATTTGTGAGTGTTTTAAAAGCCATATTATTTGTTTTAATACTGTACATCCAATTGAATAATTTACTATTTTGCATAAATCCAAAATTACGGTCACAGTGTGAAAACAAACCATGTTTGTTTGTACTTTTACACGTAACTTAATATTCATTAATATCAGATGAATTTCCACAGACACATTCAGCTGCATGTATGTAATCTAACAATGATAAAAGACACCCAATGCGTTGCCGCATTAATATAGACTATGACATTAATATCATTAACTAGTTGACTACTTCCTCCTATTTGGAGCCCAACATTCAGGCACTTGCATTTCTTCGAACAAGTGGGTTCCGCCTTGCAACTACACTTGATCAGTTCTCTACAGCCAACAGCGTCATCTGGTAGTGGTTTCCAGATTGGACACCACTACGGTGTCAGTTCTAGTCTAACCGAAGCCGTCAGGCCTCTGTGCAGCTATAACTCAGACTCATTTATTTTGACCAAGTAAATGTAACACAATCGACATATAAACAAAGTAAATACAATAAATATGATGGGCTTCAAACTTTCTCTTCAAATACTGGCTTGATGCATGCAGAGATTTACATGCTGAAACACTGCGCTCTGAGGGGGAGGAAGCTGTTCAATTTTCAGGTAAACCGCTCAAACATCTTGGATGCTGCAGATGTAAATTTCAACGGCACAAACGCATTCAGGCATGTGATGGCGAATCCTATTGTGGTTGTTGGGTAAGATGTCCATGTCTTCCAATCTGTCTGTTTACCTTTACCGCTGAACTGGGATGTTGCATCAGAACCGGAGAGAACATAAAACAAACGGCAGAGCTCGAACTTTGTCACTCCAAGTTCCTGGCATATTGAATTGATGTGGTAATACCGGAAATGTTTACCTGTAAACTGCATACTTGGTAGTGTTGCACAAGATCATGACGATTCCCACCAAAATAAAAACTCACTCGGAGTCTACGGTTCTAACGAGAGAACAGTGGTGGCACCTTCCTTTAGGTTATTGTGCACATGCAGACATATTCTAATGTCTGTTTCTTCGTGGTCGCTCTCATCCATTGATTTGTCAGCGTGATTCGACTTCACACGTGGACCAGAGGTAACGAACACTGGTTTGTTAAGTGGATAGTTTGACCACGTCCTCCATCAGCAGTGCAAACAGTTCTTCATTGTTGGTATCGTCTTGTTGGAAGCCAGCCAAGTAAATTGGTAACTTTGTATTGCGGGATACCTTTCTCCGAACAATTTTCATTGTTTCTCTCGAGTTGTGGTTTCAGACTGTCAAATCAGTAAATGTTCAAAAAGATGTTAATCCTTCAACAGCTGTGATGTTGTCTTTCTGTCCAAGGAATGAAGATGTTGTCATTGCATTGACCGAACGTAGATATGTTATCTAGTTGCAAGGCATGCACTGTGGCAGCACCATCAAATACTTTGGCGTCGTAATGTCATTGTGCTTCTGGCTGGATACTTAGTTCAATGCAAGTCGAATACTCACATGCGGGGATAATGCAGGTGGCCAAGGGTGGTTTTCCTGTGTCAAGACCTCCTCCAGTTTGGTGTTACGCACTTGTGCCATGAAGAACAGCTAACTGAACACAATACAATCAATCTTTATTTGCAGGAATTGTTTTTGTAGCTTGTGGGTTCGTGGTACTGGGGTGGGGACGCTTGAAAAGTGGTAGTTTCTGTCAACCAGCACACATTTTACATACTTAAAATATTGCTCCATACCTAACGCCTCCATTGTGTATAAAGCATGCACGACAATAGCAGTCATGTGTATCCAGCGTCATAAGTTAATGGGATGTGTTCATAAATGGATTCCCCATTGTCGCGATGGCATCACACATATTAATCACCTGCTTCTTGAACGCTTTACATACAATGGAGACGTTATATATATATATATATATATATATATATATATATATATATATATACATATATATATATACATATATATATATATATATATATATATATATATATATATATATACATATATATATATATATATATATATATATATATATATATATATATATATATATATATATATATATATAATGTCTCCATTGTATGTATAATATATATATATATATATATATATATATATACATATATATATATATATGTATATATATATATATATAATATAGCCTCCCGAAAGTGTTATACGGTCTTCAGGTAAAGTGTGATGCATTTTGTGGTTTTGCCCAGCATGTCACGATATCACTAAAATTTTGACTTAAGCCACTACACTATTGAGGAGTTTGTCTATTGGGGATATATTTGCGGTGGATATTAGTCGGGGGAATTTTGTCAGGGTGTATTACATCCTGACATCCAAAGACTTGTTTCGGAATACATACCGATTGAAAGGTGGGTTTTGGTTTCGTGTAGATATTGTATGTAGTTTATTCTTTATTGCCTAACAGTAGTGGTACATGTTTACGTTGTGTAGCTGTCATTAAAAAAAATAGTTCACCGCTTTAAAAGAACACTGAACTTTAAGTTGGTTTACCTTCGATATAATCTTCTCGTTCATCATTTCTCTCCATAAATCCGTCATTTTTGTAAACGAGCACCGCACGTTGGTCCCAGTCTTGGAACACGAACAAGTCTCACTGCTTATTGTCGCTACCACCAGTTGACCGCCTATCACATACATGACATCGATAGCATTGCAAATTTTTGCAAATTGAAATTTGTTTTTATTTACCAAAGTTGCTCTGTTGATCCTTCACCGAAATGCATGGGAAACACCTCTGGTGAAGTCACTCTTGGCCTGGGAGGTTCAACAACGCACTTCAACGTGTCGTAGTGTATGAACATTTGTCAATAAGTTTAGCAAATATTAGACGGAGGGTTTCAGTAAAACTGGGTGTAACAATCTGATGACTTACTTGTATTGAGCTCTATTAAACTGGTCCTAACGTTATGTTATAAGGAAATAGGTATCATCTTTACAAGGATAATTGCAGGAAAACGTCACACGCATCCTAATGTGTGTATTCTACCACCCGCCAAAACCGATTTTGGAGGACCCATTACCAAGCTGCAATATGGAAAGATGACGGAATGCCGTCTTCACTTCCTGATTTCAGCCCACAGGATTGTGGTTGGGAATAACGTTGCAGGCAACACAAGGGATTTGGGGACAACGACACGTTCCCAAATAATTACTTGAACTTGTTACATGTCGTTGCAAAACAAGTTGTTGCACAGCCCATATGGACCTTCAGAAAACCAATATTTGGGCGCATTTTGTTAGCCAAACGTGCTACTTACACACAATTGACTTCTATATGACCTTGACCAATTTATAAACGATACAAACCGTTAATGGAATGGCATTAATTGCAATGTATAAGTAGACTGTCAGAAATCAAATAGTAAAATGTTGGTAAAACAAAATGGTACACGAAACAACACATTACCATAAATTACTTATTGTTGATAATTGTTACCTTTATGTTACACGGACCGTGAAGGTGGGTGTTGGGAAAATAGTGTTGCTACTATGCTTAATAATAAGTAATGCATTTACAAATTGTAAGCGAATATATTAAATATTTCAAGAAATATGCCCCATAATATATTTCTCATTGTTCTGTCTTCTACTTTGAAGTTTTCTCTCTTTAGAAACAATTGTCAAGTTATATCGTGTGTCGCCCTTCGGATTTGGACTCAGCACCAACAAATTATTCAGAATAAATTAAGAAATCAAGTTTACTGTTTTAAATAAGGTTGGCCTGCTCCATCCCCGGAATATTGGAGCCAATTGTACATAAATTTGAAATATAATTTGGAAATAATGATTTGAGAAGGAATTTAGTTTAGAAATAAATCCAACCATATTGAATTGGTTTTGCGAAAAGCGAAAAGCCATGTTAAATTAGATTATGTTATACTATTTTAATTTTCAAAGAATCATCGATAAATTAATTATTTAGTGCGACAAACGTGATCACCTTTCAGACAGCCACATAGCAGCCATCGATGAAAACCCGAGATGAACGGACGCGTCCGGCAGACACTGTTTGTAGAAACTTCTTCCACAGCACGTCACAAATACGTTCTTATGGTTTTGAATATAACTGAGGGATCCAGGGGTTACACCTACATAAAAACACAACGTCTCCCTAATTAGCAAGACATTAACCGGTTTAAAAATACTCCAAGCATTATCATTAATAAAATGTATACACATAATTATTTCACGACTTAGGAATTATGATCATCAGTTAAACAAGTCAGTCAGTCAGTCAATCAGTCAGTAAATGCTTACCCGACGTAGCCCAGTTCGCGACCACATAATGTGTGATTTAAGTGACAGCTGTGACAAGGATAGCAATGATACCATTTGTGTTGAGGTGGAATGTATTTCATATTGACCGAATTAACAAAATGCACCCTTTAGATTTAACCTGCGACGTCTCCACGTGCATCCCACGTGCACACCGAAGTCCAGAACTAACCGATATAACCTGACTTTATCGCGACCCCACATAGAGCTGCGTCTTGTTGGGTTGATAAACGAGTTCATTGTGTCATGACAAAAACTTATGGTGACATTTGGGCGTTTACTTTGTCGTTCGATAT
Organism: Lamellibrachia satsuma; assembly: GCA_033239005.1. Classification (NCBI taxonomy): domain Eukaryota; kingdom Metazoa; phylum Annelida; class Polychaeta; order Sabellida; family Siboglinidae; genus Lamellibrachia; species Lamellibrachia satsuma. The sequence continues at coordinate 8,621,137 of BSQZ01000014.1, forward strand.
ATAATACATGACTATAGTTTAAAAGTACAACATTTAGTGTCTTTTGTCTCATATTGATGGCATCATGGAACATTCTGGTTCTATTCTGGGTTTTATAATTTACATCTTATAATTACGCCATAATAATCTTCAACGCATTGAACATGACTTTTAAAGACAACCTTCATAAATGATTTGATAAACACGTACCAATAATTGTCAGTGGTTCTTTGAAAACAACTCTCACAATTACGTAGGTTGAATACGCCGCATCCGTATTAACAATTACGCTCATATGGCCGTACACACAATTGCACTTCGATCATATTACTCGTAAACACAGGTAGACGTATACATGTATTTTACGCATGACTATTTAAAAGCTACGAACCTTCCACTAAGCGAATCAAAGTGTTGAAGTCGTTGTTTGGGTGATCTTCGTAGATGACGTGAACTTGCTGATCGTCTCCGTACGTCTTCTGCACCCAGTCTGTCAAAAATATATAATGAACAGCACACAAACATTTTAACTAAAATATAAAGAAAAGGTTATACGTTTTAGTTTATTCATTTGGATAGTGAGATATTTCCTTGGTAGTATCATTAAATGTGTGGCTAGGATGCTGCTGTAGGCGAGAAAGCGTATGACAATTAATGTGATCGATCAATATAAATGTATAAGGACACTTAGTGAGAATGTCACGGCGGGTTTGTTTCACAATGTCTTGCTGTGGACTGGATAAAATCTAAATAATTACTCCCCTATGCAGTTTGTCATAAGGCCAAGTGAGTTGACACCATCAGCTGTTCCGTAGTCACACATGACAAATGGACCACGTCCAGGCGTAAATGGAATGGAACCTGGTCGACAAATGGGTGACAATGGACTTTAGTTACGTTTTATCCGTGACTAATTAACTAGTCCTTAAACGAACACCACTAGTATTAACTAAACTATTAAAACAGTATTTTCGATACTTCATCACCTCAACCAGTACCATTTTTCCACATATATACCTTAGATGTATTAATATTGAAGAGCAATAGACGGACAGCAAAGTTCAACCCTGTTCGGCCACGTATTAGGGATGTCAGAAGATGTTTCTGGAATTCACTATTAATTAAGCCCGATATTTGTGTCACTGCATACACCTGTTATGTGTGCTGCCGGGTGACTTCAAATACGTAATAACATTTGCACTCAGTTCACAGAAAACGTAAGTGAGGTAAATATATTGGCTGAGGTAATACACAGTGGCCAGAGGCGACGAAGCATTGATTGCAGCTGAACCAAGTTAGACATTTCAGTAGTTATTAGTGTATAATAATATCCAAGAGTGGGCTTATGTTCGGTGATAACTAAACATAGACATTGGGGAAAACTAGGGTAATGTTGCATGTGTCAAATTATAGGTACAGACGTGTATTACTGCTCACTGAACGGCATCGCCCCTGGCGAATGCAGTACTACAAAGTCATCAACAGCGCTACCTGCTAAAGACGACGACGACGACGACGAAGGAATGGTCAACAATGGTCATTGAGGAGGGGTCATTTAACAGGGGACAAAAGGACATTTTTTTAAGGGGGTGGATATCGTGGTATCGTCTGAGGAATAATCGAGGGATCATCTAGCGATGGTCATCTGACAAGGGTCAAATATCTAAGAAGAGTGGTCGTCTAGCGGTATATGTATAGCTAGCAGTAAGAAAAATACGTATATGGTTCATTCATTTCTTTATTACTAACATTACAAAGCAACCTATTGATCATGATCACTTACTTATACTATATAACCTTTAAAAGAATAATTATTAATTAATTATTATATGCTTTTCATTTACTATCTTCACTTCACTTCATTTATATATATATATATATACATACATATATATATACATATATATATATATATATATATATATATATATATATATATATATATATATATATATATACATATATATATATATATATATATATATATATATATATATATATATATGTATATATATATATATATACATATATATATATATATATATATATATATATATATATATATATATATATATATATATATATATATATATATATATATATATATATATATGTATATATATATATATGTATATATATATATATATGTATATATATATATATATGTATTTATATATATATATATATATATATATATATATATATATATATATATATATACATATATATATATATACATATATATATATATACATATATATATATACATATATATATATATATATGTATATATATATATATATATATATATATATATATAAATGAAGTGAAGTGAAGATAGTAAATGAAAAGCATATAATAACCTATTAATAATTATTCTTTTAAAAGTTATATAATTAATGATCATGCTAAGTATTACAAAGTAACTCGTGATGACATGATTACATAAGTCGTTGTTTGATGGTGAGAATATTTCATCTGTTCCATAATAACATTAAAGTCGTTAATTTCAACACAAACAGGTGATACATATTTCGAGGTGGTAATAATAAAAGTTTTAGACATATATAAGAAGAAATGAAAATTATTGTATGTAATAATTCATCACAACATAGTATGACTGCACAGTATACTAATTATAATACCATATTAATGAATATTAATATCAGCTGCATGGACAGATGGGACTCCTCCTCCATGAAGGTGTATATCGACAACAACATCACGTTATTGCTACCCGTATCGGGAGACGAGTACCTTGTACCGTCAACTCTTACCAGCACGTGCAGGCGAAGATGATTAGAACCGACGGGTCCGAACTCCACGTGAACGACCCGGTGGCTACGTTAAATAACTGGCTGCATTCGCTGTTCAGTCAAGTCGACGTCTCCCTGAAAGGTACGCTCGTCACCCCTCCCACCATAGCGGCGGTGCTGAGTTACGACAAGAGTACGCAACTGTAGCCGTCGATTACTCTCGTGGCGATACTTCACCACTAGATGACTCCATAGATGACCTTTGATCCCTGCTAGATGACCCCTACAATAGTCCTTAGGCGATACCAAGATTTCGACCAACTTACAACAAAAACAATAACCTGCGGTGCCTCTTATATGACCCTTTTCCGATGACCATCGTTGTTGTCGTCGTCGCCGCCGGCATTTAGCCATGGTGCTGATTTTGCAGTGCTGCAGTCACCATTTGGCGCTTTCGTCCAACGAGCGATAATACACGTTTTCCCAATATATTCACACAGGGAAATTCTCCCGGGTTTTCTCCATTGTCTGTTTGTGTAGTTGTCACCGAACATAGGCCCGCTGTTGCATATTCTTATCCACTTACTAACTACTCATTTGCCTTAAGTGTACGGTATTTGTGTACGTATATTACAACCGCCAACATAGAAGAAATTGAGATATAATTTTTTTTACTCTGCTTGCCGCATAGTTTTCACTTTTGGGTAAAAGTGAAGATAAAATTGATTTGTACTAGGCTTAACGCATTGTATTCCCTTTCGTGAAGAAGTTGAGAGACCATCAACCATTCGTCACAAAGCAATACCATTTCCCAAATAATTCCATGCAAACCAACCCCTGTTCCTAGAATATTTCCTGCAACGCAACCCCATTTCCCAGACCATTCCCTGCAAAGCAATCCCAATCCCAAGAGTATTTCTGGTACGACATACTCGTTGTTAGGGACCAACTGGACAATCGCATCTGAGGTAACATACACCTAGGACATTATATGAACATACTATGTTGACGAATATTGAAAATAGCTAATGCCAACTTACCTGCTTTTAGTAATGATGATGAACTGTAACTTGATAATTCCGATAACAGCGATATTATTTTTAAACCTACTTTAGAATTACCCATATTACATTACACACATTCATATATAACTTATGATGTGTATGATTACGATGATTTGTGTCCCAGCGATATACAATGTTGAGCTTGACAATAGCGTTAACAAGTGATCGACAATTTGCATGTAATGTAGTAGTGACTTTTCACTTATACATTTCAATGCTAGAAGTTTAAATAAGAATGTCCAGACAATTAAGTAGTTTATTGATGATGTTAACCTATATTTTGACAAAATAGCCATTTAGGAGACTTGGGCTGAACCGAACACTACTGAACACATTGTATTAAACGGATATCAAATGTTGCATGTCGTTAGTACAAACAGAAAAGGAGGAGGTGTCGCACTATTCGTAAATCACATATTTAATTGCACACCCCGTACAGCAAAATCTTTTGAAATTGAGAATACATTTGAATATGTCAAAGAACTCCGGATTCAGACACATAGCAATTATGTAAGCATACGGAAGAGTTACTGGTATTGTCAAAAATTGTATCCATTAATAGTAAGTCCGAGCCGAAATACCATCAACTCGTGCACCCTAATATGTAATAAATTTGCCAACCAAATTAATTACTCTGCTGATAGTGGATTAGTAACCACTGACATTAGAGACCACTTGCCAATATTTGTATGATGTAAATATGAACTTGAAAAGCATTATTCTAAGACGTTTACAAAGGTGGGAAGCCTGAAAGAGGAAAACGAACTGACGTTTATGGAAAGTTTGAAACAAGAACAGGTGAAAGCGTGTTGCGTTCGGTTGAGGTTAACATCGCGTATGCTATGTTTTGTCAATATATTCCAAACATTGTACAAACTTTAGAAAGTATAGATTAAAGACACTTGTAAAAAAAAACCTTGGTTGTCCAAAGCTTTAAAAAGGCTTGTCGAAACAAAAATAATTTTTACATATTATTTCTTCGGGATACAACCGAAATCTCTTAATCTCGATACAAAACGTTCAAAAACAAACGAACTTTTATATTAAGATCCACCGAAAAGGCGTATTACAGTAAATTGGTACCAGAAAAGAGAGGAGACATTAAAGAAACAATGGCAAAAACAGCGCACATATTTCGTTAGTCTTTGAGAAAGTTCAACAGAAGAATAATCATAACTGATTATTCACATTATCACTTCTGTAAAACCGTTGGTAACTAACACAGTGGAAAGCATTTGGATGTCAATATTTGTTTGTTCAGGAAACTTGTACGGTCTCTAATTTACGCTGTATTTTCTTGTATTATTTGTTGGTGTGTCAATGTCAGCTGTATTTCTTGCATATTATCCTATGTTGCATTTTCTTGTATGTATGTTTGTATCCCATCGCCAACAATAATGTGTTAATGTTTATCCTCGAACGTAGTTGAATAAACGCTTAGGTGTAAGGTTACCTCAATAGTGAATAACACGTGTATCGATGTTCATCTTTCAGGGAATCGCCGAGAGCCCCAACGAAAAGTTTCTGCCAGACCCCACCCCCCACACATATTCACTCACTCTCTCTCTCTCTCTCTCTCTCTCTCTCTCTCTCTCACACACAAGCACACAAACACACACACGCACACGCACACGCACACACACACATTGGTAATCCGGCACTGCTAGTTATTGAGTTGAGGCCAGAGAAAGCTGGTCAACATCTACGATTACCAAGACCCCGGACGTGTTTGGAGTTTATTCACCTTGTTTGTTTCACATTATCTAACTTTCTCACCAGCCGTATGTTTTGTTCTGCGTCTCCATGGCAACTTCGCGTACCCCAGGTCTCGTCACGCGAGAGTTTTTTATCACATGGGGCAGACATCTCGTCCACTGTACGCCAGTAAATAGGTTCAACCGTAGCGAGAAATTCGTTCTGAAAAAAAAACGACATTGGGAAATATAAGGACATTAACGTATGTCAACCAGTTATCGTGACATGGATCAGTACATGTGAAAATGTTAGATTTAGTTGTTGTGATGCATTGAAGAGCAGTGCGTATGTCGGATTGTGAAATTACACAATCACATATGTTATTTTATTAACAATACGCATGCTGTCACGATTCTGGGATATAATATTTTAACCATTTATTAAATGGTTATATCTGAGCAACTTTGCAGAAAAAGCAAAGCATTTAAATGCAAATGTTTGATGTAATGCTCTGTAAAATGCACAAAAATGGGTAAATGGGTAAATGTTGATATAATTTCAGGTGCCTCTAACTTGATCAATTTACAAGACACATAGCTTAACGTTGCTGAAGATGTAAATCTATTCATACATATGTGCTTGGTGAGATTAACGAATGATAGTGAGAAGGACAATGTATGTACGGAGCGTACGAAAATTGGAAAAAAAACATTGAATTATTTTATTTATACTGAAATGTTATTTTATACGACAAATTCCAAAGTGCTGCTGCATGCTTCGAGGGACTATCACACTAACTTCTTAGTTCATTTGGAATTTACTATGTTTTCCGAATAACTAAGCCTAGAACTCAAAATGAGAATGTGGCACAAGTCTTATGATCACTATGTTGGCACTGCGCACAGTCCTTTATCAGATAAAACACGTGTTACACGTTTGGATGGTGTTCTGTCTCATTCGGTTTATGCTGCAGCTGAAATATCACTGTTCTGCATAATTACATTTCACTCGAATTGTCCGGACATTGCAATATCCTATAACCGTATGACAAACTAATGAAAGTACTACGAATTATTGCGTAACAACAAATAGCAACGGTTACTAACAGTACGTTATTGAACCAAAAACTGGAGAAGGTTGCATGCCCAAACTTCGCGCATTGCCAAATTAAAAAAATCAAAGTATTACTTAATTCTTAAAATGTATATTGATTACGACAACTGGTCACCCAATTCTGTCTCGTTGCTACTTGGGGGGGGGGGTGATTTGATTGCACTTGCTTCTTTTTGTCACAACATTGTTTCTATGTCAATAACATTATAACATTGTAAAGTAAGCCATTAGGAGGTTTTTATTTTATATATTAAGCCTAGATTAGCAACAGAAAAGCGTGTTTCGAAACGTTCATAGTTAAACCACACAAATGGATATGAACGAAATCCATATGGTGCCAAAAATTTATTTAATCCTGACATTTGTTAAATTGCTCTGACCTCGGAGGTCAATGTAATTGGGGAACTGAAAGAGCCCTGGGAACCCAGGATTTGGCCCAGCTCCAAGAGTTCAACATTTTAACCAATTTACCAAAATCAGACGCCGTCAATAGAGGCGTTGTGATTGCTTAAATATTCGCAAGTTAAAATGTTGAACTCTTGGAGCTGGGCCAAATCCTGGGTTCCCAGGGCTCTTTCAGTTCCCCAATTACATTGACCTCCGAGGTCAGAGCAATTTAACAAATGTCAGGATTAAATAAATTTTTGGCACCATATGGATTTCGTTCATATCCATTTGTGTGGTTTAACTATGAACGTTTCGAAACACGCTTTTCTGTTGCTAATCTAGGCTTAATATATAAAATAAAAACCTCCTAATGGCTTACTTTACAATGTTATAATGTTATTGACATAGAAACAATGTTGTGACAAAAAGAAGCAAGTGCAATCAAATCACCCCCCCAAGTAGCAACGAGACAGAATTGGGTGACCAGTTGTCGTAATCAATATACATTTTAAGAATTAAGTAATACTTTGATTTTTTTCATTTGGCAATGCGCGAAGTTTGGGCATGCAACCTTCTCCAGTTTTTGGTTCAATAACGTACTGTTAGTAACCGTTGCTATTTGTTGTTACGCAATAATTCGTAGTACTTTCATTAGTTTGTCATACGGTTATAGGATATTGCAATGTCCGGACAATTCGAGAGAAATGTAATTATGCAGAACAGTGATATTTCAGCTGCAGCGTAAACCGAATGAGACAGAACACCATCCAAACGTGTAACACGTGTTTTATCTGATAAAGGACTGTGCGCAGTGCCAACATAGTGATCATAAGACTTGTGCCACATTCTCATTTTGAGTTTTAGACTTAGTTATTCGGAAAACATAGTAAATTCCAAATGAACTAAGAAGTTAGTGTGATAGTCCCTCGAAGCATGCAGCAGCACTTTGGAATTTGTCGTATAAAATAACATTTCAGTATAAATAAAATAATTCAATGTTTTTTTTCCAATTTTCGTACGCTCAGTACATACATTGTCCTTCTTAATCTCACCAAGCACATATGTATGAATAGATTTACATCTTCAGCAACGTTAAGCTATGTGTCTTGTAAATTGATCAAGTTAGAGGCACCTGAAATTATATCAACATTTACCCATTTACCCATTTTTGTGCATTTTACAGAGCATTACATCAAGCATTTGCATTTAAATGCTTTGCTTTTTCTGCAAAGTTGCTCAGATATAACCATTTAATAAATGGTTAAAATATTATATCCAAGAATCGTGACAGCATGCGTATTGTTAATAAAATAACATATGTGATTGTGTAATTTCACAATCCAACATACGCACTGCTCTTCAATGCATCACAACAACTAAATCTAACATTTTCACATGTACTGATCCATGTCACGATAACTGGTTGACATACGTTAATGTCCTTATATTTCCCAATGTCGTTTTTTTTCAGAACGAATTTCTCGCTACGGTTGAACCTATTTACTGGCGTACAGTGGACGAGATGTCTGCCCCATGTGATAAAAAAACTCTCGCGTGACGAGACCTGGGGTACGCGTAGTTGCCATGGAGACGCAGAACAAAACATACGGCTGGTGAGAAAGTTAGATAATGTGAAACAAACAAGGTGAATAAACTCCAAACACGTCCGGGGTCTTGGTAATCGTAGATGTTGACCAGCTTTCTCTGGCCTCAACTCAATAACTAGCAGTGCCGGATTACCAATGTGTGTGTGTGCGTGTGCGTGTGCGTGTGCGTGTGTGTGTTTGTGTGCTTGTGTGTGAGAGAGAGAGAGAGAGAGAGAGAGAGAGAGAGAGAGAGAGTGAGTGAATATGTGTGGGGGGTGGGGTCTGGCAGAAACTTTTCGTTGGGGCCCTCGGCGATTCCCTGAAAGATGAACATCGATACACGTGTTATTCACTATTGAGGTAACCTTACACCTAAGCGTTTATTCAACTACGTTCGAGGATAAACATTAACACATTATTGTTGGCGATGGGATACAAACATACATACAAGAAAATGCAACATAGGATAATATGCAAGAAATACAGCTGACATTGACACACCAACAAATAATACAAGAAAATACAGCGTAAATTAGAGACCGTACAAGTTTCCTGAACAAACAAATATTGACATCCAAATGCTTTCCACTGTGTTAGTTACCAACGGTTTTACAGAAGTGATAATGTGAATAATCAGTTATGATTATTCTTCTGTTGAACTTTCTCAAAGACTAACGAAATATGTGCGCTGTTTTGGCATCACTGAATTCCTGCAAAATATTATCCAAGACCTGAACATTGTCAGAGGAGCTAGTCTGTCCCGGTTCGTTGTGCATTGGTGCTCATCCTTGATCAGTTTCAACTTGGAAAACATCGCTCGCCAGTACAGTTATTAATCATCAAAGTAAGCAATACCTCCACATTGGAGATATAACCATTTAATAATTAGCAATACCTCCACATTGGAGAAAGCATCCCACACTGTTGGGCACTATGGGGTAGTGTTTAATACATCGGAATTTCAATCGAAAGTAGCCAGGTTTGAAACCGCTGCCTTTTCGCAACTTGGGAAATTTCCTTTACTCCACGATGCTTAGGGTCTCTGAACTGTATAGATGAATATATTTTTATAGGCAGTGGTTGATTTGTGAAAGAATAACAGTAATTGCAGCGTGGCTGAGTTCTTCCAGAAAAGCAGAGTTAGTGTTGCAAGGACAAGGCATACCGGGGGTTAAGTGCAAAGCGATTTGAGTGATCCCGAGGACTAGAATATAATAATTTATAATAATTTATATTTATCTTTAAATTTCGAAAATGCGGTTACAATTAATATTTGATGCACTACTTTTTAAGTATGTATTGTATCAGGCGCCTCCCGGGGTCCTCGCTGTAGCACCTGTTTAAATGTCACTAGGGAACAAGCAGGGTGGATACCATGGCGACAGACGGAGTATGTATATTGCCTTAACCAAGATGTTGCAATGGCCCCTTTGCTCTGTCTCGATTCACTCACACATAGAGAGAGAATGAGTGAGAGATAAGTAGAGAGAGAGAGAGAGAGGTAGGGAGCGAAGTAGAGAAATAGGTAGGGAGTGAGGTAGAGAGCGAAGTACAGAGCGTGGTGGAGAGAAAGGTAGATAGCGAGGTAGAGAGCAGAGTGAGAGAGAGAGAGAGATAGAGAGAGGCAGAGAGAACGAGAAAACGAGAGAACGAGAAAACGAAAGACCAAGAGAACGAGATATCGAGAGAGGGAGAGATAGAAATATATATATATATATATATATATATATATATATATATATATATATATATATATATATATATATATATATATATATATATATATATATATATATATCGAGAGAGAGAGAAAAGATATTGGTGTAACGTTGACGGGTGGAAAATGTCAAAATACATTAGCCATTGTATAACTTTGATAATAATCAATTACGCTTTAACATTAAATTAAAATCAGAAAACACAAACACAAAATACGTGACAAACTTCCACAAAGGTAAATATAAAGATATGAGAAAATACTTAGCAAAGCTACGTTTGAATAACAATAGGATCTCGACTGAAAGCTCTGTGCGAACAACCAGTTTGGTCAGGACTGCTTTACCCCAGCTGTGTGAATAAAACACTTCACTCCCTAAAATCCTCGGGAATCCCAAGCTCGGCAGCGTACCAATGCAACAGGTGTTAGGCAGTGTCTAATCGACTAGCAACTCCAGTTGTAAACAGTTGGATTTGCACGCCGAGGAGCTGTGGAGAATAAACGAGTTTAGTTTTTTAATCAGCGGCGAAATGTTATTATATTTCCTACGGACTTAACGATTCAATGACTGAGTTCTTCTTCTCGTATCCTCCTAGCCTGCACGTGGTGTGGCGTTTCGCTTGGACTGAGACCTCGTTTAAATCGTATGTCATGACAGACGGTTACACACTATTCAAGGCAATTAGAGTGATTGCCACGACAGTTAATTATTGCAACAACTGACGGCGGCGACCACAGTCGGTGACGGTTACAATCAGAGCCTGGCTCATTTGGTGCGATGTGCTGGAACAAGTTGTTTGTATGTCCACAGTTCGACGTCAAACATGGACATCACACAGTGCTCATATGTTTCCCGAATGGGTCGCATGCATGACGGGTATAAACACAATTATACTGACAGACACGATGCTTTCGACATAAATAGAAATCCAGTTCTTTCAGCACCCTTTCCTATTATGTATACAAAAGAGACGACAGTTCAACATAAATAAAACTTCAGTTACTGCTGCATACAGTCCTATAAATGAAGTTCTCAAAACAGACGGCAGTTCACAACTTCATAATTCCATAACAATTATATTATGTTAAAATAAAAACAAAATGAAGTTTGCTATATACCTGGAGAAAGTTGACCGAAATATGTAAATATAAATATTGAACAAACAGAGGATAAATAGCCACGAAATGTTGATGTTTGTAAAACGTAAATTGTCATTAACATATTTTCTCGGTTAGTAGGTCGATTTTCTGACCAAAACATCAGGCGTCTCACAATAAATCAACCATTCATGTTAGTGCATACATACATAACTCACATAGACCACGGAAAGGCTTGGTTGCGTATCCTACGGAAAATGTATATCATAATAATCTAGACAGTGCACACAAACTGCATCTCGTACAGGGTTTATTACAGAAAAAGCACATTACAAATTTCCTTTATCTCATCCCATTGTCGAAGGTGAGAACGTAAACATATTTACTTCACAATTATGCTATCACCGACACAAATCAACAACTGTTACTATATATCAATACATTTATTCTCCACCATAATAAATGCTAACACAAGGATAAATAATATCAATAAACAACGAGTTTTCCAATGGTACCAAATATGAAAACATTTCGTTTATCTGTTACTTCATTGCTACAAACAATTTAGATACATCTTTACTTGCCATTGGTCGCTATTCGGCGCCACTAGCACAATTCACTATCACCAAGTTTAATCGCCTGGTGACTAAAGTAAATAAGCTAATTCTATACAGACTCACACGATCTCCGATCTGTGACAGTGCCGTGACAAACATTATTTTAAAATAGCTGCGTATCTTATGTCGTTCAGTGTGCAATAATTGTAGAAGTCATCGAATAATATTGTTTAAATAACATTACTAGTGAAATACGACAGTGTACTTGCGGAAACATTTCATTGAAGATATCATTCCTGAATCCTAAACCGCACCAGTTGTCAGAACTAGCACGATATGGAGGTCAGACCACAGTGTGTCCGTGCATAGGTGGAAGAGCCAACGTTTTACTTGATTACAACTCAAAAGGTCCATAAACATTCATTTCCAAACACGATCACCATGTTGCAAAAATAACGAGCTTACATGCATTCTTGAAATCACTATTATTGAAAAAGCCTACAGTAATTTCAGTTAATTATAAACAGCAAAATATAAGCATATCTAAATTATCTACATGTCAGTAAATAGATACATATTTGAACATGCGTCAGTGGGTTGAGCTTAGGTTAGTTCAACATATCGAGCAGACCCTCTATTTGGTCAGCTGGAGAGAACTGGTTAGTGACCAACTGTGTATGTGATGGCGTAACACTAAGCGTTAGTGTTCCTTACAAAGGGCTCCTTGCTATGGACACGGGCTGACCAGCTCACGTGCATACCGCATACAAAACAAATACAACAATTATATTGCACTAAAATCCTCGGGAGACCAAAGCTCGGCAACACACGCTAACAAAAGGGATTACGCAATTTCTAATCGACAGTTAATTCCATTTGTTAACAGTTCGATTGGTAAGCTGAGGAGCTGTGGACGTTAAGTGAGTTTAGATATGTGTTTTTTAGTTTACGTCGAAAAGTTATTAATATCCTACTTACATAAGGCTCACGGGAGTGTCATAGTAAAAGGTGGACATCGCCGGATGTGGTTATATACGGGACATCATATAGTGAATGTAGTGATCGTTCGCCCTGGCACACACACACACACGCACTCACACACACACACACACACACACACACACACACACACACACACACACACACACACACACACACACACACACACACACACACACACACACACACACACACACACACACACACACACACACACACACACACACACACACACACACACACACACGCACGCACGCACGCACGCACGCACGCACGCACGCACGCACGCACACACATACATACATACATCTTCTTCTTCCCTTCTTCCCCAAGCTCCCTTGCGTGGTGGGGTCCACGTCACTTGCTAGCTTATTCCACTTTCGTTGTTCACTCTCTCCATCTCCGTACGTCTTCTGCTATGGTCTTCCACTATTGGCCATTCGTATCTGCCCTTTCAAGATCTCGTTTGACACAGTCTTTCCATCGCAACTTTGGTCTTCCTCTTCTTCTTCTGCCACCCTCTTCTGCTTTCCATTCTCTTTTTGACAGTCTGTCTTCGCCCATGCTTTGCACGTGTCCTGCCCGTCTCATTCTGCTTCCGACTACTTTCATCTTTTGGTGTTTTTTCTTGCCAATCTCTTCTCTCAATTATTTCATATTTCTTCTATTTTCTTGGGTGACTTGGTATATTTTTCGAATCCAGTTGTTTTCTGCTATCTGTATCTTCTCCTCCTTTCATTTTGTCAGTTTCAGTGTTCCGAACCCGTATATACAGGCTGGTACCAAGCAACCTTCTAACACTTTTCCTTTTAATTGTTTCTACAGTTTTCTGTCCTATATAATGCTTCCATCCTCATCACTGCTGCCGCTCCTACTTGCAATCCTCTGTGTTTCCTTTCTATGTCCTCCATTATCACACAATGTACCGCCCAAGTAAAAAAAAACTGTTGTTAGAAACATTTCCACTGAACAGGTTCATTACCATAATGAAAAGTAAGGGAATCAAGGCACTTCCCTGCTTAAGTCCTACTCCCACTCCACATTTTTCCGATGTTTCTCCTTCGAATCTCACCACCACTGTTGTCTCCTTGTACATTTCCTCAACCGTTCTGACCTCTTCAACCTCCGTCCATCTCATGACTGCAAATGCAAGTTCTCTCAGCACGGTATCAAAGGCCTTTACCAGATCGATAAAACCGACTGCTACATCCAAATAATTTGTCTGATGGCAACCGATCCATCATCTGTTCCTCTCCGTTTCCTAAATTTCAGGGCTTGGCTCAGTAATATGATGCCTCTGTATCTCCCTGGGTCAAGGATTTCCCTTTTCCCCTTCGATATCGACACAATCTTCGCCACGCTGTTTGTATATATCTTGTTGTAAAGCACACATTAAACAACCTCGTCTGCCACTTGATTCCCACTGCTAAAGCTTTCCCAGTTTTCATCTTCTTTACAGCTTTTTCCACCTCTTCTTCTGTTATTGTCCCCACCTCCAGCTTTCTCCTTTCATATTTTGGTATCTTTATCTCACATTCTCCCTCCGGATTTAGTAGTATTTTGATATACTCCTACCATACACCTATCACTTATTTTACTCCAGTGACCAATGTCCCATCACTTCTCTTCATTGCTGATGTTCGAGTATTATCTTTGCTATCTCTGTTTCTATATCTGGCCAGCTTGAAAATAAATTCCCCCATCTTCTTCAACCCTGTCGCTTTTCCTGACATTCGGCCACATATCTCCTCAGCTGTTCAAATAAAGCCTTCCTTAAATGCTGTCAACTCTGCTTCCACATCCTCTATTTATTTTTAAATTGCCTGAACTTCATATCTATTTCGCTTTTGTATTATTTCCATCACCTCTCCTTCACATTTCCACCACCTTATCACCTGCCTTTGCTTCCTCCTTATCTGTTTGCCTCTTCCTCCTCACATTAAAAAAAACAATGGTTTATGTTGGCTCGTTGTGTGCTTGCAGTATCTAATATTGTTCCGCCGACAGCTTCTGACAATCAACAGATTTATCCCTGTTCCCACTTCTGTAGGTTATCTTGTGTGACTCCCTCTTCTGGAAGGAGGAGTTTACCACCATCAACAGGTGTTGTCCCTCTCTGTTTCTTGTGCCCCATCCATACTTTCTTACGGTCTCCTAACTGTTCTGTCTCTTTTCCCACATGATATATATATATATATATATATATATATATATATATATATATATATATATATATATATATATATATATATCACGGTCTCCTCACTGTCCTGTTTCTTTCCCACATTTCTTTCCCACAGTGTGGAGACCGTACGAAAGTATGCATGGGGCACAATAAATAGAGAGGGACAGTATATATATATATATATATATATATATATATATATATATATATATATATATATACTGATGATAAATGCAAACACATTGAACCACCTGGACAAATAATTTATATTGGGGTTGCTATGCCATGTAGAACTAGAGACAGACAGACAGACAGACAGACAAAATCGTTTATTTATCCATTTGTACATAGTATTACAGTAACTGTAATTCCTATTAATTAATATATTTAGTACAACGTGGATTTGGGAGACTCCTATTAAGACTAAAGAAGTCGCTCTCATAGGAGCCACCTTGGTACGTTTTCATTGAATTTATTGTATATTTCCGCTTGTGTAGATTAACGTTAACACGTACAGCTAGATTAATTATTTATTATTGACCATGCGTGCAAGTGTAGCAGTTAACTTCGGTGCATATGCATACATAGCTTTTTATAATAATTTTTTTAGCATAAGATATATATCCCTGTAAGCTGTGTGTGGTCACCTTATCTTTTAATATGTCTGGAGTATTGTTGATGATATGTGGTAAATTATATTTCAGACACTTTTTTGCAAATTCGTGTTGTGTTCTAAATGTGTGTATTTTGTTGTGTTTACGCGTGAAATGATTATGTATGTGTGTATTCTGGTTTATCGGCCAGCTTTGTAAGTATGCTGGTATTTGTTTGTGTATGAATTTATAATAAAATCGTAGTATCTGTACTTTAAGTAAGTCTTCAACCTTTAGAACAGAGAGGCTTTTAAATAATGGTTCCGTATGTGAGTTATATTTGGTTACAGATATTATTCTAATTGCTTTCTTCTGTAATTTTATTATCCTATTACACTGATAGCCCCAAATCATTAGGCAGTAATTTATGTGGGGTAATATTAATGAATTATACAGTATAATTCTGATACTTTTTGGTAAGACATGCTTCAATTTGTTTATAATTCCGATTGTCCTAGAACACTTATTTGCTATTTTCTCAATGTGTTTATTCCAATTTAAATGTGTGTCTAATATTAAACCTAAGAAGTTGAAATGTTGGACTCTTTCAATGTTTACACCATCTATTGTTAGTGTTGGTACTGTTACCTTTTTGTTTGGCATTTGAAAAATCATATATTTAGTTTTGTTGATATTTAATGTTAATTTATTTAATTTTAACCATTCTGCTATGTTGTGTAGTTCTGTATTTATCATATGTTCAGTATTTGGATTATTTGTACCATTTGTAAAAGACCCGAGCGTACTTACTAGAGAAGTATCATCGGCATATGTAATGAATTTAAAGACATTACTGGCTTGTGAGAAATCGTTAATATATATAATGAATAACAGAGGACCTAGTATTGAGCCTTGTGGGACTCCCGTGTTTATAGGTAAGACATTTGATTTTATGTCATCAATTTTTACAAATTGCTCACGGTTTGTTAAGTAACTCTTTAGTAATTGTAATGCTGATGGTTCCAACCCATAATGTTCTAATTTTTTTAAGAGGATTGTGTGGTCAAGTGTATCAAATGCTTTCGATAAGTCAAGAAATATACTGATGGGTAATTGGTTGTTATCCAAGTGTGTAGTGATCCTATCGACTATTTCTAGAGCTGCATATTCAGTTGAATGGTGGGGTCTGAATCCATATTGACTATCAGACAGTAGTTTTGTATTAGTAAAATACATGAGTAATTGGTTATTCATAATTCTTTCCAATACTTTTGAAATAACAGGCAAAAGGGATATTGGTCTATAATTTGTGAATAATGTGGGATAATTTTTCTTAAATATAGGAATAACTTTTGCTACTTTAAGTTGAGTTGTACGAGGTACAGCTATACTAGGTAGAACTGCCAAAATCGAATTCTAGGGTTAATTAGGAGAACTATCACAAATAAGGAGAAATAGCAAATTGTACCCCTGTACAATGCGATAATGGGCCGTGTGTGTTTGAATACTCATGGAGGCAAGAATGACTTAAACAAGCTAAACAGGATACAACGAAGAGCAACTAAAATGATATCAGAATTGAGATACGTTAACTACAAAAGCCGCTTACTAGATTGCGGTTTGACAACACTCGAGACCAGGACACTAAGAGTACGCAAAATAAAAGAGTTTAACATAGTGAATGGTGATGGGGATGTTGATAGGAGTATGTTCTTCAAACCTAAATAAGGCATAAGAATCAGAGGATACAAAGCAGCATTAGTTAAATATCAGTGCAGCTGGGACACATAGGGTGATAAATGAATGGAGCAAACGGTCAAATGATGGTGTTAATGCTAGTAGTATGAATTTGTTTAAAAACAAAATTGTCAATTATCTAATAAGGGCGGGCTATACATAGATAACAAAACTGATGGGCTCTCGATACGTCAGACACTATACAAACACTACACACTTCAAGATTAGCGCTGTCGGGTTGAATAGTTCAATCCTTTGCGCACAATGCTTCAGTACAAAGTATATCAACGCGCTATTTCTTGGACTAATTCGCATATAAATGTCGCTGACGTCCTATCATAATCACAATCGTCGCCCGTCGCCCTCGATGAAGTGAGCCCATCATACAATCAGGTAGGTTATTTCCATTTTTTGCAAATCGCGCATTATGACGTTTACCGATAGATTCCAATTTAGAAAAATAATATCTATGTTCAAAGCTCATTGAAGTGAAGTGCAGTCTGACATTAAAATTGTATCTATTTAATATTGCACACGAAGACATTTTCTCCCAAAGCTGTTCATCAAGTATTATAAGGGATATATCTTTATTTGTTTACGGCACAACACTGTGACACCAGTGGGTATTTATAATATTCGAGCGACCAACTATTTTAAAGCACATATTAGCAAATCATTGTTAGAAAGGTATTATAAACATGTGTAATAATAACATGTACGGTTCCATTATAATGTTTAGAAGAACAGTAATTAATGCTCTAATATTTTGTTGTTGTCGTTTATGAAGTTAATAATATTATGTGCAAACAGCTGTTTTAACGTATTGATGAAAAGGGAGTAACATGACATTATAAGTGTTTCTACTTTCTATTTGATTGATTGATTGATTTACAGGAAGTATGAAGTTTATGCGACAAAAAACGATATTTGTTTAAACCATAAATAAATACTTGTACAATTGTATTGAGAAAAATACTTAGTTTATTATAATATCACATTTGCTAAGCGGTATTTCCCACTCCAGAGAATACTGTGCTGTACATATAATAAAACAATTACAATAACTGCATATAAAACAAACAAATAATGATGTAAAAATAATTTAGGTATAACAATTTAACAATTGTTTGTTGTTGGGTGAAATAATGAATACAGTTAGAGACTGTACGAGCAAGTTCTAGAAGTAGGATTGTCAGTGTATTTCACAGTTGTGTTGCGTCTGTGACCTTGCTGTATGTTTGCCATATATTCAATGATTGCGGTATGTACTTAGTGAGTGCGCTATGTATTTATTGATTGCAGCGTGGCTTTCTCATTTAAGACGAGTTGGCGTTCGATGGGCAGTTCATCCGATAAAATAAATATAGAAACAATAAATTATCGTGAAAATAATAGTTTTAACAAGATTTAACAAGATTTGCCATCCAAGCCAAAGGCCCAGATGGCAAGTGGACAAGGAAGCCATTGGCTTATCGAGAGTCCAACAATGTTCAACTACTTATAACCCGCCCTCCTGAGATATGTGTCAACCTTGTTTTTAAACATATTCACGCTGCTAGCAGTTACACAATCTGTAGACAATTTGTTCCATTCATTTATTGTCCTCTGTGCGAACGAGTGCTTCCTGATGTCCAATCTACATTGATCCTTTACTAATTTTACCTCATGTCCTCTAGTTCTGCTATCCTTCTTGAGTGAGAAAAACATAGTTCTATCAATATTTTCAAACCCATTCAATATCTTAAAAACTTCAATCTGATCTCCTCTTAACCTCCTTGTCTCTAGAGTTGTTAAACCACATTCTCTCAGGCGTTCTTCATAACTAAGGTCTCTAAGTTCTGGAATCATTTTAGTTGCTCTCCTTTGTATGCGTTCAAGCGTATCTATATCCTTCTTACGACATGGTCTCCATGCTTGTATACAGTATTCTAAATGAGGTCTAACTATTGCTTTATAAAGAGGTATAATTAACTTTTTTCCCTTGTATGTTATGTTTCTTCTAATCAATCCAAGAATTTGATTACCCTTTGAAGCTGCAATACCACACTGCTCTGAAACTTTCATATCAGCGCTTATTGTAACTCCTAAGTCATTTTCTTTTACAGTAGTACCCAGAACAGTATCTCCCATTTTATAGTTTACATTCAAGTTCCCATGTCCTGTATGTAGGCATTTACATTTCCCAAAATTTAACAGCATCTGCCATTTCTCAGACCATTTCACTAATCTGTCTAGATCGTTTTGTAAATATTGTTTATCACCATCAGTATTAACCTTTCTAAACAGTGTTGTGTCATCCGCAAATTTCAGTACGTTACTTGTTATACTGTCGTCCAAGTCATTGATATAAATTAAGAATAATATAGGTCCTAATACTGATCCTTGAGGTACCCCACTCAAAACCGATTTCCAATTTAAAACGTCTCCATCTACTGCAACTCTTTGTCTTCTGTCAGTCAGCCATTGTTCTATCCAGTCAGTTATGCTATCCCCGATACCATGGGCTTTTAATTTAAGTAGTAATCTTTGATGTGGCACTTTGTCAAAAGCTTTCTGAAAATCTAAGTAGATAATATCTACTGGCGATCCCACGTCTATCCACTTAGTGATTTCTTCCAAAAAACATAACATATTTGTTAAGCATGACCTCGCTTTAAGGAATCCATGTTGAGATGAATTTAATAATTTATGCTTAACGAGGAAGTCCACCATATGGTGTTTAATTAACCTTTCTAATACTTTACAAATCACTGACGTTAAACTCACTGGTCTGTAATTCTCTGACTTATTTCTCGAACCCTTTTTAAATAATGGTATGATGTTTGCTTCTTTCCATTCAAACGGAACAACTCCCTCTTTTAATGACAAGTTGAATACTCTTGCAAATGGTATACTGATTTGATCTACTGTTTCCATTAGTAATTTTGGAGGAATCCCATCCACTCCCGGTGATTTGTTATCCTTCATTGCCTTTATTTTCTTAGCTACCAATTCTGGAGTTACAACTAACGGACATAAATAATCAGATTTAGCCCCCTGAAATTTAGCATCAGCAACTGGTAATGAACTAATATCTTCTTTGGTAAACACTGAACTGAAGAAACCGTTTAGGTCTTCCGCCATTAAAAAACCCTGTGATATTATATTTCCAGCACTGTCTTCTAGAGGTCCAACCTTGTCTTGTACGTTTTGTTTACTCCTGACATATGCATAAAAACTCTTGCTGTAATGTTTTATGTTACATGCCAGTTTTTGCTCATAGCTTCTTTTAGATTGTCTGATTTCAGTTGTAGCTGCATTAAGTGCCTCTTTGCATTTTGCATAGTCTTCATCCTTTCTGGTACGCCTATAAACCCTCCACATAGTTTGTTTTAGCATTATTTTTCTAATTGCCTCTTTTGACAAGTGTTTCTTTCTACACCGTTTTCCTTGTTTTTGGAAGGGAACATATTTAAATTTAGTTGAACTAGAAAAAAAATAACTCTTAATATAAGTTTCAGCATGCAAAAGCAGTTTAACAGATTGTAACATATATTTTAGGAAGACGAACAGCACCCTATATTCATTTATTTAGCTGGATAATGCGCGTTGGTGTGAATAAAATATTTAAGTAATACATTTTAAAAACTTTATAAAACAGGTATGCGATTCATATTATATATATATATATATATATATATATATATATATATATATATATATATATATATATATATATATATATATATATATATATATATATATATATATATATATATATATATATATATATATATATATATATATATATATATATATATATATATATATATATATCAACAAAACAGCAAAACGAATTAATTGAAGTTTTTCAAAGATATTAAATGGGTATGAAAATATTGATAGAAATATAATCTCACTTAAGAAAGGACACAAAGTCACATGTGAAGGATCAGTGTAGATTGAATATCAGAAAGTGCTCGTTCTCTCGGAGGACAATAAATTAACAATGGAACACATCGAGTGCTTGGAGCACAACCATGATATGTAAATTTGTCAAGTTCCGATAAAATCAAATTTAAAGGTTTTTAAGTTTTGTATAAAATCAGGTCCTTGTTCAATCATGGTTATTCTTGGCTACATTGTAGATGGTATTACTATCTTCTAGTACATGCTTTGTAATCACTGTGACCATTACCAATTTCTAATGTATGGTCTAAAATGGACATATAAAGTTTGTGCTCTGAAATACGCAGCGCAGGAAAGCCACAGGGAGGACACATCAGGACACATCAGGATATGTAAATCATTATCTTACTAATAAATCTAGGTATTAAAAGCAAACCAGTGTTGTATTTCACAAATTGATTAAATAAAAGGCTGCTCTACTTGCTGCACAGCAAATTACTGCCAGAATCCAACCACATAATCTCTTCTGCCAGACAATCCTTACACAAGTAAATAAACATTAATATGTGCTCCCGTCCGATTTGAAACTCCACAATCGAATTACGCCTGTATACTCGTCGTTTACTCGTCGCAATATAAAATGTTCAGTCAAGTAATGCATATAGTAACTGCGTACAAGGCATAAATGACTATTCACCATCTCCATCCACGATAGTAGCAACACGCCTTGACGACGGTAACCCCTCATAATAAGCTTCATACTCGGCAGGTATGACGCGGCTGCTCAGGATACTCATGAAGTCATGAATTTTTTTTCTGAGATGGGAATCCGGCTCTTATAGAGTTGCTGAACAGTAAGACTCCCAGTGGACTTTCGTCTACCACGCTCAGTTGCCACAACTAGCTCCATGAATACTTCACTATGGATTCTGTATTTGTACTTGATGGTGTACGGAGTGGACTCTTCAAATCTTAGCCACTTTATATTCAACCAGTTGACGGTGTCCCCTTCAGTATATTTGGTCCTGTTTTTTTTTATTATGTTTCTAGCGAGTTCTTTATAATCAAGGAAGTCGGTATGCTTCAGAACTTTGCCATCATAAGGATGTGGCCTCTTCCTTGCCCCCATGATAAGCACTTCCCATTCCCCAGGTGTGTATATACCCTCTAGAGCTCAATATATATCTAACAAAGTTGGCTATGACATATCACGTATGTGAAATATATGTACACCGGAAGGTTAGATTTAAGCTGGTAATCGTTTACTTAACTGGCCTAAATTATTAGGGCATTATGCCGACGGTTGTTCCAGCATTTTTGAACCTGAATGCGTTCCTTGCATCATTCCGCATGTGTTCCAATAAAAATTTCATATATTCTTTTAAAATGTTTTGTTTTAGGCCACTTTTAATTAGTTATACACATCGAAACAGCGGAACCGATCGCACGATAAACATGGCGCGTGTGCGATTTGCCTCGGTGCCATCAGAACCGCGAAGGCGATCTTTGTGTGCATCGCGCGTACAATTACGCATCTTAAAAAAAGTAAAAGAAAAAAAAAGAGAAAGTAAGCTCAAAACATTTTTCAAACGAAAGAATGTAAAAAAAATTATTTCATGACAAACTCTTATTGCAAAAATAAAAATACGTGGTCTGTCCCGCCTTTGTGAAAGGCACTGTCATAATGAATGGTCACGCTATGCTAATCAAAGACCAGCATCACATATATTTCAATATATTTTTTTACAGGTGAACCGGAGTCAACTCACGCTGATGATATTTGTGAGAGTTTCGGCAGCTACGTTTACGTTGCTTTGTTAACACAATATATAGACACATCGGTTTCACTGTCTCTTCAGTAACGAATTGGTGTCGCCTATTGCTGATATTTGTGATATTTCTGATAGCCGTGTGTTTATATTGTTGAGTATCTATCGTCAATATAAAACTACACAAATTGTAGTTATCGTTGTGAAGAATGGCGAAAGTTGCGGACACAGGGTTGTACTGTGATTACGATATCGTCAAAGGAGACGGTCTATATGGCGACCAAACGCCTACGCATCGGGCAATGGTGGAGAAGGCTTGGCCAATAATTAGGAATTCATTGAGTAAGTACATTACTCTTCTTTAATGTCAATCACAGTTTCATATTTTCCCATTTTTTCCGACTTTTTATATGAAACAAAATAAAAGTACGTTTTCATCGCATCCATTGCTTGTAAATGCCTATGCAACTCTCTATTGAGGAATGCTACCCTGTGTTGCCACCCTTTTCTAGTCTACTTCTTCATGGTTATCCGCGTCGTATAACCGAAACAATGATTCCGATAAATATATTCCTTATATCCCACAAGTAACTATGAGCCAGGCATTTACTACCCACTGGAAAAAATAAGCCTCCCTTCTATTCACCCCTGTTAGCTGGCTGAAAGCACAGTCCACTTGCTCCTCGAACCTCTTGCGACTGACGGGAAGAACCTGGTTTTAACCACAAGTATCAATTGCACCATTTTACTTGAACAATATTTATAACGATTGCAATCTTGCTTATTGAATTACGACCACCACTGTTTTATTCAGAACAATGATGAGAAAGCTTTCAGAAATTATGTCTCAACAAATTCGAAGAGCAAATACAGACACGCGTTTAAGTAGCAACATAAAAAATATGCTGCTTAAACATGTTAAATTTTTTCTAATGACAAATTCGATGCGTCGTAATATTATCGAAGTAAGGTTTTCACAGTGCTATTGTGATAATACATCACTAATTTTTAGACTTTTGGCTTACAGTTTTGGGGAGAGACGAGAGCAAATTTATTGCACTTCAGAATAATAAAGACTATTACAAAAAGGTAAAACAACGAGATGTAAAGTCCACGCTGCATTGTGTCAACTGTTCAGCACCCACGCACAGTAATCTAACACCATGGTATGGGGACAGGCTTTGCAAGGAGTTGTCGATGTTCTCTCCACTTCTTCACAAAAGAGAAAACTATGCAGCAAACTGAGTACTAAATACTTTGTAGTGACATTCTTCTGACGCAGACTGGCAGACTGTGAAACAAGCAAGCAAGTCAAAGCTATGTGTCACACAGCTCGTTTGTTGACGTCACGGTATAAAAGTGGCACTGTTCGGGTTCCTCATTGGTCATGTAAGTGCCAGACCTCTACAGAGAACATGTGACAGCACGTTAAGGATAACGTTGCTACAAAGCAACCAAGCTCAGTTGATTGAAGCAGTCAAATATTTATGGGTCTTTAACATATAACGCCAGTACTTTACAAATCTTACTTCGAAAATATCACGACGTATGGGGTCAGCCATCAAAAACAAAAGTTACGGCTGCTGATACTGAAGCAGCATAATTCCTCTTTGTGTTTACACACGTGTCCGTGTTATCTCTTCACAGTTTGTGAAACCCAACAAAATATATACTCTATTAAAAGCTCTCATAACTGTTCTGTATAAAACAGTGGGCTCGAACGCCAATGACAGGAAAGTACACGCACCTTCTACATGCGCACCAGAAACTCATGTGTTATCCCCAGAAGGGGCTGTGTAGAGAATAAAAACCCATTATAAATCAGGGGCAGTGGTTAACATTTGTCACTCATGACTGTTGCTAGTGCACAACGGTCGGATATCAGGCTACAAAAAAAACGTTCTACTCCGCCAAAGCATTTTTAAACCATCCCATGTTAGCTATGTAGAGTCTAACGGATGTTAGTGTCATTGTTTCTTGCGAATCTGCTTGGCAGTATAAGTGATCTTACGTCTATGAAGTCACCTGGCAGCACAAGTAGCTGGTGTGTGCAGTGACACCAACATCGGGCTTAATAAACAGCACATTTCAGGAACATCTTCTGGTATCCGTAATACTTGGCAAAACATGCCTGAGTCATGTTGTCCGCCATTCATTCTTCCAAACTGATACATCTATGTAATATATGTGAAGAAGGTGATACTGATTGAGGTGATTAAGCATTTATAAGATTGGTTGATAGTGTAGTTAAACATAATGCTGTTCGCTTTAAGAATAGTTAAGCAGTCAGGGAGAACATATAACTCAATTGTAATTTCAAATATTCTTCAACCAGGTTCCATTCGGTTTACGCCTGGACATGGTCCGTTTGTCATATGTGACTACGGGACAGCCGACGGTGTCAACTCACTTGGCCTGATGACAAACTGCATAGGTAAGTAGTTAAGTTAATTTTATTCCGTTCACAGCAAGACATCATGCGACATCCAAATGTAAAAACTGTGATATATAACACGCACTTAATATTTTAATAAATCCAATATATTTTTTCGACATTGTTTATCATGTGTACTTAACAGACTGGGTGCAGAAGACGTACGGGGAGGATCAGCAAGTTCACATCGTATACGAAGATCTCCCAAACAACGACTTCAACGCTTTGATTCGCTATATCGAAGGTCTGTAACTTAAAAATGGTCGTACATAATAAGTATGATCATGCGTGCATGATGCATTCATAAGTCAAACAGTTTGTAAGGGTTATATGAAGTGTAATTATACATATGTTCATATCAGCGTGATTGTCAATAAGGTTACGGCGTATGAGCCCATTTAATTATAAGATTTGTTTTCATAGAACCACATAAATTTATTGGTCCCTGTTTACAAAATAATTTATAAAGCTTATTATTAACAGTCATGTTCAATGTGTTGACTAATTTGTTTTGTGGCAATATGTGTTTAAGTTTGCTCAAAATTCCAATTGATTTATTCACTGTGTTAATTATTTTAATTGCATGATTCTTTGCATGATTCACTTAAAAATATAATTAATGTAAATTGCACAATTCCATATTTTAATTTCACGGTATCTACCCTATGAAAATGTCGTTACTTAGGACACTTGCTGTTTTCGAATCAGGCGAAACTGCTGGATCCCACAGTTATCTCCAAGACCACAAGAACATATTTGTGACGTGCTGTGGAAGAAGTTTCTACAAACAGTGTCTGCCGGACGCGTCCGTTCATCTCGGGTTTTCGACGACGGCCCTTGCGTGGTTTTCTGATCTGTGATTAAATTTTCTTCACTAAATAGTTCATGTATCGCAATTTGTTTTTAAATTGATACGTTCATCTCAGTTAACATCGGTTTTGGGATTTCAATACATATTCAATATGTTTTGATTTTTTTCTCGATTACATTCCTACTCAAGCGTTTATATGTTAAATTATATTCCAATTTAATTCAGAATTGACTCCAATTAAGTTACCAGAACTGAAGTTAACTCAACGTTACAATTCGTTACCCAAAGTTTCATTGAAACGCTCCTTGTAGTCTTTGCTTAAATAAATGACATTGAAATAAATTATATTTTCATGAACCACAACACATCGAACGAATTATGATGTGCGCTGTTGAACGTCCACAGGCCAAGTGTAACGTCACAAGAGGTATTTTACTTGCATTTCGCTGAAGGATCAGACGAGCAACGTCAGTTTAAAGTGCAAGCCGCTAGAGACTGGGACAATTTCTTGTTCTACAGATCCAAGGAACTTGTGCCTGGTATGGTTCTAGCTTTGGTCGTGTCTCAGCCCCACAATGCTAACTAGCAAATTGTACGCATATGGATCCTTAGCAGAAATATTATGTTAATAAAACATGTGTTTTATATTTGCTGGAAATTGAACAATGTACTGAATTATGGTTTTGAAAACCAAAACAATATTATATACATCACATGTTTTTTTATTGCAAAATGTGCTTTGCAGTCGATATCATGTATGTGGTTGTGATGGCATTTATGTAGAAAATAATATAACCTGCCATCACTAAATCATTAATCCTATTAATAATCAAGTCATATATACAGGCATGTTGAAAAACATAGCAACATGTTTAACTTTATTAAATGTGCCGACGAAACCACATTATTTACCACCATCAAATCCTTTAATGACAATATAAAAAACACTGAATTTGTAGTAAATGATGAACTCCTAAAATAGCGGAATGACTTCGTATTAATAAATTATCATTAAACAAACACAAATCTAAATATATGACCTATCAAATGCATAATGAAATCAAATACATATATTCGCTCAAAATCTGTAATATCAACATTGAACGATTGTAAGAATATTTTTTTAGGACTGACTTTAGATACAAACTTAAATTGGAAAAAGTACTCTGAAAAGTAGCAAACAAGTGTTTCGAAATTGTTGGCGTTTTAAGCAGATTAAAGGATGTGCTATCTCTAGAAGTTAAAATTATTTTATATAATACATTAATGTATGTCACATAAACTATTTTATCTCATATTAAATATTGCACGTATCATGGCATGGGGTTACCAAGGTAGCAGAATTATTTTTGGCCTTAAATAAATAAAATTCACATACATAACCACTTTTTTTAAGAAACTCAATAATAAAAAATATATGATTTATTAAAGCTACATAAACTTAAATTATATGTTATGCGTATGCATCAAAATTGACCTGCCTACTTATTAAATTGGAAAATAACCCCAAATATAAAAATAATAAAACCCGGAGTACAACTGATATAATACACCTATTAAAAATTAAACATGAATTAGCAAAAAGTTGTCTTTGTAATAACTCGCCATACGTTATTAAGAATACCCAAAAACTGTATTCGTGCACGCTCTTTCTCCTTCTGCATACACGCAATGTCATAAACTTTTGCATAATTGAATTAGTTAATATTCCATTAATAGCTCCTATGAGATCGAATGTAAAATATTTTTAGGAGTAACTGACCCCTCATTAAGTTATATTGTGTTCGAATTTTTCCATGTCAACATATTAATGCATATTTTGATTCTATCGCAAAAATTGTATTGGTATTGTAAACGGTTTAAAAAAATATTTTTCTTTCTTCAACATTTTTGTTCTTGTTAGGCGGTCGACTGGTGACAGCGACAGTAAGCGATACAAGTTGCCCGTGCGCTAAGACTGGGACAAAGGTGTGGTGCTGGATGAAGAAGATGACGGATCTATGGAGAGAAATGATGCATGAGAAGATAATATCGGAGGTAAACAAATTAAAATTAAGTGTTCCATCAATGCGTTGAACTATTATTATGACAAGGCATATACAATTATTGTTAAGCAATAAAGAATAAACTTCATGCAACATCTACATAAAACCAAACCCAACATAGTATATTTTGGTTTAAATTCAGGTTTGAAACATCAACTCACAATTGATTCTTCTTTGAATTCCTGATTTTATACGTGACCCAATGTATCACTCTTCAAAAATATAAAAAGAGTAGTGGGTATGTATATATATATATATATATATATATATATATATATATATATATTATATATATATATATATATATATATATATATATATATATATATATATATATATATAATACCCCCGGGACTATACCCACTACTCTTTTACTCTTTTGATACTTATAATGAGTGATACATTGGGTCAAGTATAAAATCAAGACATCAAAGTAGAAGCACTTGTGAGTTGATGTTTAAAACTTGAGTTCAAACCAAAACATCCTTTCTTGTCTGTGGTTTTATGTGGATGTCATATGAAGTTTATTATTTATTGCTTAACAATAATTGTATATTCCTATGTTGCATAGTTGTCATGTACACCGCTTTGACGGAACACTTAATTTTAATAATTTTTTAAAATATAATTTATATGTATTTATATCATGCTGAGTCTTAATGGCAGAACCCTGAGCTCGTTTGCTAAATGAAAACGCAAAGAGTAATTGTTGGTAAAGGTCATTTACTAAGTGTACCAACGTAGAATAATACCTTTATATCGATGACATAGCTTAATCGCTAACACATGGTCATCGAAAAACACAGATAGTAAATGACAAATTAAAATTAGCAAAGGTGGGGGCAGTCATTTGTCCCAACCATAGTAAGTTTACGCACTAAAACCTTCTACAAAAAACCCCTATGGGGAAAATTACACTTGAAGGAAAGCGTCAAATCAATTGGTGTTAACCCAAAATTGTAATAACATATGCACCAGTCTTGTAGAACAAACATCAATTAAGATTAAGTAATAAGAAAAATTGTATAGATACATGCATACATATATGAACAATACAAGGCAGCATGAGAAACAGAGGTGGTAGTCAGGGGAGGATGGTGGGAAGAAAAACTTCCAATCCGCTGTGACATAGGACACGTCCGGCTTTGATAAATTCAGCAGCAGAAAGGGACGAGGTAGTGTAGCCTCGTTATGGTTTACGCATCGCGGAATGCGGACCGGTTCACGTGCAGCAACCCGGTACTTTATAACTAATAACAATTTCAATTAATCACATTTTCACCTCACATTATACAAATACTATTTTAACATGCGTAAAAATATTCATTTATATCATGCTGAGTCTTAATGGCAGAACCCTGAGCTCGTTTGCTAAATGAAAACGCAAAGAGTAATTGTTGGTAAAGGTCATTTACTAAGTGTAATAACGTAGAATAATACCTTTATATCGATGACATAGCTTAATCGCTAACACATGGTCATCGAAAAACACAGATAGTAAATGACAAATTAAAATTAGCAAAGGTGGGGGCAGTCATTTGTCCCAAGAAGCCTCCAGTAATAGAGGCCCCCACCCCACCCCAGGCTACTCTGTGAAGTGTACCACAATACAACATATGCCACAGCATTTAATAAGTGGCTGAATATATTGTACCCAACAATATTGGCATGTTATATATGTATTCAAAACAACAGCACATAAATGAAACACAACAGCACATAAATGAGAACTTCATTATTAATGATCTCGGAAATCAAATATGAACGTGCTGCATATAAAGGAGGCCAGCTATGCTGCAACCTCCATTCCAAACAGCTTGGACATGTAATGAGTTAGATGGAATAATGAACAAGATGCAACATAAGTTTGAACTAGGCATGCCATATTGGCAAGAAACAAGAATCACAATGCATAAAATGAATGCCAGCCATGCTGCATCATCCACCCCAGGCAAAAAAAAAAAATATATATAAATTAACTTTAAATGTGACACATTAGGGACTGGTCATTCGTTGTATGGGTATATGAATAGAACGTTGAAAAAGCTAGCTTGAACTAGATGCCAGGCTGGGACCAGTCGTGCTCCAGAGGACAGGAGAAAGCATGCCACATTGGCAAGGAAAAGCATCACAATGCATAGAATGAATGCCAGCCATGCTGAATCATCCACTCCAGGCAAAACAATGCAAATTCACTTTAAAATGTGAACATTAGGAATTGTTCATTCATTGTATAAATAGAATGAAATAAAACGTTGAAAAGCTAGCTTGAACTAGGTGCCTGACTGAGACCAGTCGTGCTCCAGAGGACAGGAGAAAGCATGCCACATTGGCAAGGAAAAAGCATCACAATGCATAGAATGAATGCCAGCCATGCTGCATCATCCACCCCAGGCAAAACAATGCAAATCCACTATAAAATGTGATACATTAGGAACTGTTAATTCGCTGTATGGGTATGAATAAAACGTTGAAAAAGCTAGCTTGGACTAGGTGCCAGGTATTGGCAAGAAACAAGCATCACACAATGCAGAGTGAATGCCAGCCATGCTGAATCATCCACTCCAGGCAAAACAATGCAAATTCACTTTAAAATGTGAAACATTAGGAATTGTTCATTCATTGTATAAATATAATGAAATAAAACGTTGAATAGCTAGCTTGAACTAGGTGCCAGACTGAGACCGGTCGTGCTCCAGAGGACAGGAGAAAGCATGCCACATTGGCAAGGAAAAAGCATCACAATGCATAGAATGAATGCCAGCCATGCTGCATCATCCACTCCAGGCAAAACAATGCAAATTCACTTTAAAATGTGAAACATTAGGAATTGTTCATTCATTGTATAAATAGAATAAAATAAAACGTTGAATAGCTAGCTTGAACTAGGTGCCAGACTGAGACCAGTCGTGCTCCAGAGGAATGGAGAAAGCATGCCACATTGGGAAGAAACAAGCATCACAATGCAAAGAATGAATGCCAGCCATGCTGCATCATACACTCCACACAAAACAATGCCACCTGAAAATGTGGCACATCAGGGACTGTTCATTCGTAACATGGGTATACGAATATAACGTTTAAAGGCTATAGATTTCCACCTGCCCATTGACTGGATTTGCGCTTCACTCATCCCCATATCAGCTGCTGTGGTAGCTGCACCTATTCTGAAACTGTGGGCTTTATATTTACTAGGATCCAAACCTGCCCACTGTAAAGCTTTACTCAGATATTGACAAAAGTAATTCCTAGATACCGGGGATGCATTCGCAAATGCAAACAGTGGGCCCTTAGACGGGCCACGCACCTTTAAAAACTGTGAAAGCGAATGCACTGGACAGTATCTATCTTTTGTTGGTAGAATCGATAAGGTAACTGGGCGTCCAGAAGCGTTGTGCTTGAATTGCGACATGACTAACAAAATACCTGTATCAGAAATGGACACATCTCCTAACTGTATCACAGAGTCACATTTGTTACGAGAATGCACAGTTATTTCGCCTATGCGGAGAAATGCATGAAATGCCAACAAAAACATACTTTGCAGCATATGGCGCAATGAGACAATAAAGAGGGTTGAATCAACAATTTTGTATAGGACAGCAGGACTAATCGGAAGACGAGTGTCGGGTTTACCCGACAGTTTCTGAGCTCCTGCTAATAGCTTCTTGATTACAAAATGCTGGGCCGGATGGGGCATACCAGCTAGTTTGTGAACATATGACAGGGCAGACATGTATGTAAACAATGTCGTCGGAGCATAGTGCTTAGCGTATAACTGTGCTATAAAGGCAGCTAAAACACCAGTCGGTGCAGGAAAAATAGGGCTAGTTGGAAAATTAGCCTTACTGAAGTCTGCATAAGATGTTACAGCTCTTCTATAGGCTTGCTTAGTACCCTCTGATAAAGCTGCATTAAGAAGGTGTACCATTACTGGTGCCAGGGCTGGAGTGATGCAGGAAGTTGGGCTGGCTGTGCTTGGAGCCATGGTGCCGTCTGCCGTGCTATTCCCTCCTGAAACCGTGACTGTTTATCGGCAATGATATTAGTCTTCCCTGGTATATGTTTGGCCTTAAAATAGACATTAAATTTCATGGCGGCCACGACCAACCTTCTGATCAAACGCATAAGGTGAGAATTCTTCGCTGACTGCTTATTGATCACTTCTACCACTGCTTGATTATCAGTAAGGAATAAGACTGAATGGTTTGCCATGTACCTCCCCCAAAACTCCAATGCCGCTACAATAGGATACAATTCCAGCACTGCAATGTTGTAATCTTGCCAAATAATAGGAAATACACCATTAAACCATCGTGAACCAAAAACTGCGGCAAATCCCTGAGTAGATGCAGCATCTGTGTACAGCTTAATGGATTCTGAAGAAATCCATTTACTGTTGATAAGCATTGTCACGCCATTGTAAGAAGACAGAAAGCAATGCCATGCGGCTAAGTCGGCACGGGCTTCACTGTTCAACCTGACATGGTGGCTAGGTTTAGAAATACCAATGGTAAGGTTAATGAGGCGGCGAAGAAAGGCTCTCCCAGGTGATATTACTCTGCAGGCAAAATTTAGCAGACCAATGACAGATTGCAGTTGCCGCAATGAAATAGAGCGGCATTTACGTATGCCCTCAATGGCTGACTGCATCTTCTCTACCTTATCACCAGGAAGACGCGCCTCCCATTTGACAGTGTCAAGCTCAATGCCATGTACAGTAATGCATGTAGATGGCCGACATGTCTTCTGATGTTTTATAGGAATTGATAGTTCCTCAGCAAGGACAATGAATTTGTTGAGATCATGGAGGCATGTCAATGAATTGGGAGGACCAATGAAAATGAAATCGTCCAAAATATGTGAAACGGCCAAGGCGCCATGGGTCTGTACTATCCATTGTAGTGCACAGGACAACCTTTCAAAGATACGACACGATTCAGCACAGCCCATGGGCAGACATCTGTCATAGTAAAATTGTGACTCCCAGGTGAAACCAAATAGACGATAGCACGATGGGTGAATGGGGATGATACGAAATGTATCCTCAATGTCAGTCTTACCGATTAATGCTCCCCGACCGAAGTGACTAACCAGGGAAATAACATGGTCTAAAGTCTCATAGTGTACCATAGTGAATTCCTTTGGAATATATTCATTAACAGAGCTTCCCACAGGATACGAGAGGTCGTGGATAATACGGAATTCATTTGGTTCTTTCTTGGGCACCACACCAAGTGGGGACGATTGATAATTATGAAATGGTGGTGCAACGAAAGGACCAGCTATGCGTCCCATGTGAAGTTCTTTCGACAGCTTCCTTTCTATTATGTCTGTATGATGTGATATTGATGGGTGGTTATAAGAGAAGCGTAGAGAAGGGGTTCCATGGTAGTTAATCCTGAATCCTTTTCTAAAACCGTCAAGGAGAAAAGCAGCTTCTGTTTGATCATAGCCGATCAATGCTTGCTGTAACGCATCAGGGTTTATTGGGGTTGAGAGTGTTACGTTGCCGACAAGAACGGGCAGGATGGGGGGCTTGGCACTTTGAGCACACATGCTTGTAACGGCATGGTCTGGATGTGCATTTGTTGTTGCGCTGGTACATCCAGCAGTAACCGGCTGGAAAGGGCTGGGAGGGACGGGTTGGTTTGTTGGGAATAGTGGCTGGAGCACGACACATCCCCATCTGGACTTGTCTAGTGTACATACACCGGAAGAATAAGTCCCACCTAGGCTGGTCCCAAGGGAAGTTCATAGGGTTTGATTGCCTAAATGAGCGAAATTGTTCGTCATACTGCCGCCAAGCAAACGGTGGCCCCGTTTGGGTAATATCACGAACAACCTCACAGTACTTAAACATACCAGGGGCTACTTCCGGAAATCGCTGAGTGTACACAGCTCCAAACACCAAGAAGGCAGAAGTCCACTGGTCAATGGTGGAAATCTGCCTTCCCTTGCTCTGGGGCATGACGGAGATAATTTGCTGAGAGGAACCTGTTGACACAGTCAATTGCTGTGGTTGCACCTTATTGACTAATTCAAAAAAATCTACATATTCGTTAGCCCAGATTTTGGACCGTATGCGGTCGGACGGATCAGCCCCCAGTTCGGTAGTGTGCACGGGTAGAGATTGGGGTGTGGTCTGCTCACCAACATCACCACGTAGCAGAGAGTTGATAGCCCCTGCCACCGCACCTTCCATCTGATCGTCAGCGCTGCTGGTCAGTGGATGCCCTGTCAAAGGCGCATGCGTGACAACATCCGTTGCTGGCAACACGTCATCCCTCGGCACAGGCAGCTGGTCCCTGGTGCCTGGAGATGCAGAGCGGTCTTCGCGGAGTTGTCGGAGAACCTCGCGTGTGACCTGAGCGATGATCTCGGTCGTCTGATGTACACCCTCGGTCGAACCACCAGGTTGAGTAGAGGGTAGTGGCCCAGTCACAGGATTCCCCACATCATCAGGACGTCCCGCTGCAGCACTGACGACTCGGCGACGCCTTGGCGGTGGTGTCAATGCTAGTGCCGTCTCAGCAGGGCGTTTCTTCTGGGCTGCTCGGCGCTGCGATGGCGGTCTAGTCGCTGAATCTCGGGTGGTGGACGGGCGTCGAGGTGGCATACTACAACATGGGATACAAAAGCCAGGCACTGCATCCAGACTGCAACAACCATGCCATTACAGTGTGATAACTGGTGCAGTAACCCACAGAGACACCACTCTGACTGCTCACACGGCCAAACCAGTGGTACCAAATATGCAATCATAACCGGTACAGAGATACTGCTCTGAAATTGCTGATACAGAAGGCATAACTAATGGCATGATTGTGTAAATAGCAAGTGTGCAATACTTACAGGACAGAGGTACTACTCCGACACTGTTCGCATGAACAAATGTATAAACAAGCACCAAACCGTTGCAATCATAACTGGTACAGAGATACTGCTCTGAGATTGCTGGTGCAAAACACATATGAATGGCATATGTGAACAAACAAAACAGCAAACCGTTGCAATCAAAATTATTACAGAGATACTGCCCTGAGATTGCTGGTGCAAGCAGGTGTCATAAAACTGGAAATGTCAACCAGAAACATGGCATAAACATGTAATAGTAAACAAATACATTACATACTACTGAATTAAGGTTTTAACTGACATTATCGTGATCGATAATAACCAGGTGCACAAGGCGAAATAGTTAAATAACAGTCTACTAACGTCAGCCATTGTGCACACATTAGCATCGGGCAGCAGCAAACAAGGCTGCACCCCTGATGCTACGGAAATATTTACGCATGCCAGCTTCATTGAGATGCACCGCAAACCTATCAAAGTATTGCTCCCAGTTGGCGTGCATGCCTCGGTGCCGCCAATAATGGATATGGGGTAGATCTTTAGTCAAAGCCTCGATCGAACGGTTGACCGAGAATCTAGCGTTATTGAAGTCGGCACGCGTAGGTTTACAACGCCGGCAGTGGGGCCGAAACGTCACCACACGTGGAAGTATCTGGCATATCAACACTTCCGCAACCGAATCGACTGCTGCTACAAACTTAGCACATTCAACAATGCGAGCAGCAAGAGTAGCTGGTAGAACGTTATCACGAGACAAATTGTTCGTACCGATATCGATGATGACAACCCGTGGAGCTAGCTCGCGAACAAGTGGGATTTCGTGAAATAGTTTACTCAAAGTGAGGCCCCCAATGCCGTGGTAAAAAACATGTTTATATTGTGCCTGAAGTCCCAAGTCTGCATCAAAATCATGTCTAGGACTGCGTACATATTCACATAAGCGGCGAACAAAGCTTTGACCAATAATTAAGAGGTCAGAATCGCCATCAGCAGAACGAACATCCATCATGTAAGCAACTGTCGTTAGGAAATTCAAAATGGCGGAGAAAACGAAGACAAAGGAAGGAGGGAAAACAACGTGCAACTTAATCAAGTATAGGCAAGGGCTATAAAGCAATAAAAGCGTATCAATTACTGAACCGTACTGTACTGGTAATCCCAGACAGAAAAATAGTAATATAAAAAAAAGCAATGCCAACCTTTACCTTTTCTCGAAAGAAAAACTTCCAATCCGCTGTGACATAGGACACGTCCGGCTTTGATAAATTCAGCAGCAGAAAGGGACGAGGTAGTGTAGCCTCGTTATGGTTTACGCATCGCAGCAACCCGGTACTTTATAACTAATAACAATTTCAATTAATCACATTTTCACCTCACATTCTACAAATACTATTTTAACATGCGTAAAAATATTCATTTATCATTTTTCTCAACCACAACTATTCATTTTACTTACTCAACGTTTCGACTGCCATTGACAACCTTCATCAGGAATTCTAAACGTTGAGTATGTAACCTAAATAGTTTCGGTTGAAGCATGTGTACTGTTCATAAAGTTATATATGTGATTGTATAATTTCACAATCTGATATACACACTTTTATTCAATGTATGACATCAGCTCAGTCTAGCATTCATAAATGTATTTACCCATGTCACGATGACTGGTTGACAAACATTAATGTCCTTATATTTCCCAATGTCGTTTTCAGGACGAGTTTTTCGCGACGGTTGATCCCAATTTCTATCGTACAGCGGAAGAGATACATGTTCCGTTTAATGACAAGAACTCTCGCGTGAGCAGCTCTGGACTACGTCTAGTTGACATGGAGACGCATAGCTTTAAATGCGCCTGGCGAGAAAGTTGGTTAATCTCAAACAAACCAGGTGAGAAAACACCAAACACCGCAGGTGTCTTAGTAATCGCAGCTGTAGCCCAACTTCTTCTGGACTGTGCAAATGTACTCGATAACTGGCAGTGCCATATTACCAATGTGTGTGGGGTGGGGGGGGGGGCGGGCTGGTAGAAACTGATTGTGGTGC
This sequence comes from Lamellibrachia satsuma, assembly GCA_033239005.1. NCBI lineage: Eukaryota > Metazoa > Annelida > Polychaeta > Sabellida > Siboglinidae > Lamellibrachia > Lamellibrachia satsuma. The sequence continues at coordinate 8,658,451 of BSQZ01000014.1, forward strand.
CCTCAGCGATTCCATGAAAGACGGACATCGATACACACTGTATTGTCTATTGAAGTAACCTCATGGTTTAGCGTTTATTCATTTACCTTCGAGTAGAAACATTCACAAATTATAGTTGACGACGGGATACCAAGATACATAGAAAATGCAGCATATGACGACATGCAATAAATCCAGCCTGCAATGACACACCAACAAATACCAAAAAATACAGCGTAAAATATAGACCATACAGGTTCTTCTGAGCAAACTAATAGTGACGTCCAAATACTTTCCACAATGTTAGTTACCAACGGTTCTAGATATGTGATACTGTGAATAGTTAGATATAGTTCTTCTAACCTGATGATTGCGCGCTTTTGAACACAACTGAAGTCCCACAAAATCTTTTCAATATTAACCCGACGCATGGTGTTCCATTATGTACTGAACATAGTCGGATGAACCAGTTTGTCCTGGCTCATTGTGTACTGGTGCTCATCCTTGATCAGTCTTAACTTTGAACATTATCTCTCTGCACAACAGTTACTAATTGTCAAAGTAATATATTTGCATAGGGATATTTCTATATTGGGGAAATCATCCCTGCTATTTATCTTCATCAACAACTGATACATCGTCGCCCCTAGTATGACTTCATGGAGTCTAATTAAAGGAAGCGAATCTAAGGGGCTAATTAAATGAATTATGATTGATTTTTATCAGGGTCTGGTACAAGTGAACCACTTTTAACATGGCTAATGTGTCACTGATAACATGATTGTGTTAGTTCCTTACTTTTTGTTTTATAGACGATTCGGCTGCTGCAAGGTCTCACGCAGTATCTTTTGTGCAATCTACACGCACTTGGTCGAATCGCATTTTTGTGACTGGTCTTTCAAATGAGAGAAACGTCGAAGGGCGAGAGAAGATACTCGACGAGTTCTACAGTCGACTGGTCGACCAGGTGGCGATGGCGCCCGCTGACTGGGGCATTGGTGCTGCCGAACACTTCGTAACAGCTGCGAAAACAGGCTAGCTTTGAGCAGGAACTAAGAATGATAATCACGGCCTCTTTTACTTGTCGTTCTATTTTAGTTGTCGCTACTTGGTTATTTGTTGGTAATGGAATAAAGCATGGAGTGGTCAAACCTTGTCTCATACGTTTTGATTGCTCCTAAAAATACGTAAAAATACATTTCAACTTGTGGAAAGCGATGTCGAAACTTGTCCACAAGATTTGTCACAGACTGCTTCTTCACATCCTGTCGCTGATCAGCTCCACCCCTGCGTGCTTCCATTTGTTGGGTGATCCCCTTGTAACAGCCTGGTAAGCATTGTTAGTGTTGCCTCAAACATGGACGTGTAGGGGCCGTCTTGACTTTGTAGGGCATCGACAGTTGTGATGCAATCAACAACATAAGCAAAGAAACATGGTCTAACAATTGTATCGACATATAATTTATGAAACTACGCTCGTCAGAACAATATTTAACGCAAACACATCTAGTACTATATTATTTTTACAGCATATAGTACAGCAAGGTCGATACTCATAGACATATACTGGTAACATTATATTTAAACAATCGAGATTTTCCTGGTATAAAACTTGATTTTAGAATATATACAGTTAATCTTGGTACCTTTCAAATATGAAATTGTTACGTTTTCAGAAGCATATATCATTAGTATTATTACGTGCTAACATTAAGCAAGGCACAACAATATTGAAAGAAAAATAGCGTGATATTACTGCTGACCATACTTTAAAAAAGTTGACGTCTCTGCTTTGGAACTGACAGCTTAGGTGGTTTGTTGTGCTCAGAATATCGACAACGACGTGTAACAGAGCAACGTAAGTGAACTGCGATAGCTGGACGCTGAGGCCAATTGCTTGGGAATATCCAGCTACAGCGTGTTCTTCAATCATAGGCATCAGCGACTCAAAGTTCTTCTTCACGGCAGCAAAACTGTTGCCTAAACTCAGCCACTGTATGTAAAACAATCGTTTGAACTTCAGCACCTCAATATCAATCACTGCTGCCATTTCGTTGATGCACATGTAGAATCGATTCGTGCTCTGTTGCACGAATGATTATACAGCACTGATGACCGCTTGTAGTGCCAACATGTCTGCAATTCTAGCACAGGTTCAGTCGATTGCAAACACAATGGACGAACACAATGTGCGGATTATCATTTCTCACCACACCATTGATACCCCGTTGAGGTAGCTAGCCATAACACTGGCGCCATCTGTCCGCAGACCGACGATCTTTGTCAGGGAAATCCCATATATTTGTGCAGTGTCATGCAATGCCTGGCAAATAGTTATTGCTCGACCATCATGTACTGTCACATACTCAAGGAAACACGTCTTCGTGATCAACATGTACCGCTCGATGAACACCAGATCCTTCTCAGATGACCTGTTGGTTGACTTATACCAACGAACGGATTCCCCTCACTTCACGCATGACCAGTTCCTCAATGACCCACTTAGGCATACAAGCATCTGATTAAAGATATCCAGAGAATCATAACGAGCATTTCCTCCTCGCAGCAGGTACATACCATTGCCATGTATTGTACTTACCATTGCCATGTCTTGTACTTAGTATGGTTCATGTCTTGCATGCGGAGGAAATTGAGCAGCAACTTGAATTTAGCGTTCGGCAATTCCTCCGTTGCGAGCCAATAGCATGTTTGTAGAGCGAAGCTGATGGCGTCGCTTTTCTTTTCCATTTCCTCCAGGCAGCGACAACGTGTAGATGATCTTCCCGCTGATCCGGTTAATAAAAACGCATCAATGGCCGTTAACGTTAACAAATCACCTAGTTCAGCTCGCTTCCGTTTGTCTGGTGCCACTTCGAGTTCCCGCTACGACGTCCGGGTTATTTGATTATTTCTGCCAATGAAATTGCCGATAGAAACGCATTTCCCAACTAATGACGTAACTGGCGATTACTGTAAATAGAGATCGGCGTTCCCAACAATGGCCGCGGTGTCGTTTGCCAACGATGTCAATATCGAAAAAAATCGTAAAGAATTTAAAAAGTTGTTAAATTTCTATGTTACAAATCCACAATACAGTACTCCACTAACAATTACCCTGCGTTTTGCCATCATTTTAGGCAAGTTGCAGATCTGCTATTTCTACATAAGTGTGTGCACTCTTATCTATATCCATCCTATCTGGTAGGGAATATCCAATATAATTGTCCTTCATCACGTCTACGAAACTACACTCTTTTTAGAATTTCCAATAGCAGAATCAACATTAGGACATACTCAGGTTTAAATATATATATATATATATATATATATATATATATATATATATATATATATATATATATATATATATATATATATATATATATATATATATATATATATATATATATATATATGACTACTTTCAACACATTGTATATAACTGAACCCCCTTTTGATATATTATAGGAGCCAAAACCTTCAGATCTGAAATTCCAAAACATGTATATTCATAATGCCAATGTCGTAGCTTGCTATGTTAGTAATGTCGGTATTGTGTGGTTGTATACCCTTGTTATAATGATTGTTCTTACTGTTTTTATAATTTATACATATTTCTCTTATATTTTGTTATCAGTCCTGTTACTGGGTCTTCGGACCTGTTGGAAATGATTACAATACAGATAGATATAGTCAGAAAACAGTTGGAGTATTGCAGTGTTATTTGGAATAAGTAGCAAAGTTTTTATCGAAAAAATCGAAACGAATTCAAAAAGTCAACAAATTTCAACCGCAATTAAATGTTGGAACATTCTAAAATATTAAATTGAGAGTAAAATTTTTTTTATTTGTTCCCTTGAAAAAAACTAAGAAAACGGTCTAGAACATTATGTTGAGGGTTCATACGAGTACTAGAAAGGATGAACACTAAACAAATTACAAAAAAAGGCATTTAATGCAGCTACAACTGAAATTCGACAAACTCAAAGAAGCTATGAGCAAAAATTAGCATGTAACATAACAAATTACATATATAGTTTTACGCATTTTTCGGGAGTAAGCAAAATGTACGAGACAATAATAAATGCTCTATTCCATTACCAACAAAGAACTAAGCAGCGACAAATAAAATAGAAAGACAAGTAATAGAGGCCGTGATTTTCATCCTTATTTCCTGCTCAAAGCTAGCCTATTTTCACAGCTGTTACGAAGTGTTCGCTCATATCAATGCCCCAGTCAGCGGGCGCCATCGCCACCTGGTCGACCAGTCGACTGTAGAATTCGTCGAGTATCTTCTCTCGCCCTTCGACGTTTCTCTCCTTTGAAAGACCAGTCACAAACATGCGATTCGTCCAAGTGCGTGTAGATTGCACAAAAGATACAGCGTGAGCCCTTGCAGCAGCCGAATCGTCTATAAAACGAATAGCAAGTAATCAACACAATCCTGTTATCAGTGACACATTAGCCATGCTACAAGTGGTTCTCTCATACCAGACCCTTGCAAAGTCAATCATGATCGCTTCCCTTGAATTAGGATTTGAATTTGCCCAATATGGAGGTATCGCTATGCAAATATCTTACTTTGAAACATTAGTAACTGTTCCGGAGAGATAATTTTCAAAGTTAAGACTGATCAAGGATGAGCCCCAATAAAAGGTAGCTGGGACTGACTGGTTTATCTGACTATGTTCAGTACGGAATGGGACACCATGCGTCCAGTTAACGTTGACAAGATTTTGTCGAACTTCAGTTTATCAAGCTTTGAGAACGTTCAACACATGAAGAACCATATATAAATATTCACAGTATCAACTATCTTGAACCGTTGGTAACTAACATTGTGGAAAGTATTAGGATGTCACTATTTGTTTGTTCAGGAGAACCTGTATGGTCTCTATTTTACGCTGTATTTTCTTTTATTTGTTGGTGTGTCATTGCAGGCTGTTTTTATTGCACATCATCATATGCTGAATTTTCTTGCATGTATGTTTGTATCCCGTCGTCAAAAATAATTTGTGAATGTTTCTACTCGAAGGTAGCTGAATAAATGCTAAAGCATGGGGTTACCTCAATGGTTAATACAACGTGTCTCGATGTCCGTCTTTCACGGAATTGCTGAGGGCCCCAACAAACATTTTCTACCAGCCCTCCCCCACCCCACACACATTGGTAATCCTGCACTGCCAGTTATCGAGTACATTTGCACAGTCCAGAAGGAAGTTGGGCTACAGCTACGATTTCTAAGACACCTGCTGTGCTTGGTGTTTTCTCACCTCGTTTGTTTGAGATTAACCAACTTTCTCGCCAGGCGCATTTAAAACTGTGCGTCTCCGCGTCAATTAGACGTAGCCCAGATCTGCTCACGCGAGAGTTCTTGTCATTAAACGGAACATATATCTCTTCCGCTGTACGCCAGAAATTGGGATCAACCGTTGCGAGAAATTCGTCCTGAAAACGACATTGGAAAATATAAGGACATTAATGTGTGTCAACCAGTCAGCGTGACATGGGTCAATACATGAATGAATGCTAGACTGAGCTGATGTCATACATTGAAGAGCAGTTTGTATCGTGGCTTGTGAAATTACACAATCACATATGTATTTTTATGAACAATACACATGCTTCAACCACAACTATTTAGGTTACATACTCAACGTTTAGATTTCCTGATGAAGGCTGCCAGTGACAGTGGAAACGTTGAGGAATTAATATATATATATATATATATATATATATATATATATATATACACACACATGTATATACATATACACATGCTAAAACGATTCTAGGACATTATCCCCTCGCACGAAACCATCTGAGAAAGTCCCCACCAATATATCCAGGGACTATACCCCCTACTCTTTTTATAGTTTTAATAAGTGATACATTGGGTAACGTATAAAATCAGGAAATCACAGAAAAAGCAATTGTGAGTTGATGTTACAAACCTGAGTTCAAACCAATACATCCTTTCTTGCTTTAGTTTGATGTTGATATTGTATGAAGTTTATTCGTTATCGCTTAACAATAATTATATATGCCTATGTTTTATAACCATTATAAGAATAGTTCACCGCTTTGAAGGAATACTTCATTTTAATTTGTTTTACCTCCGATATTATCTTCTCATGCATCATTTCTCTCCATAGATCCGTCATCTTCATAACCCAGCACCACACGTTTGCCCCAGTCTTGACGCAAGAGCAATTTGTATCCCTTATTGTCGATGCCATCAGACGACCGCCTACCAGAACAAGAACAAGAACAAGAATGTTGAAGAAATAAAAGTTTATTTTTGATCCAGTTTTCAATACAAATAAAAATTGAGCGATATAAACAAAATATGCATTAATATGTTGACATGGAAAAACACGAACACAAAATAACTTAATGAGGGGTCAGGGACTCATATAAATATTTTATAGCCGATCTCATAGGAGCCATTACTGGAATATAATTATTAACTAAATCATTTATGCAAAATGTTATGACATTGCATGTATGCAAAAGGAGAAAGAGCGTGCAAGAATATAATTGTTAGGTATTATTAACAACGTATCGCAAGTTATAACAAAGACACCTTTTGGCAAATTTATGTTTAGTTTTGAATGAGTATATATCATTTGTACTCCTTGTGTTGTGATTGTGTATATTTTTGGGGGTTATTCTCCAATTTAATAAGTAGGCAGGTAAGTCTTGATGCACGTGTTTAAAATATAATTTAAATTCATGAAGTTTCAATAAGTCATCTATTTTTTTCAGAGTGTTTTTTCCAATTTAAGTTTGTATTTCAAGTCAGTCCTAAAGATTATAATTCTTACACTCGTTCTATGTTGATATTATTGATGTTGAACGAATATGTGTACTTGATTTCATTAGGCATTTGATAGGTCATATATTTAGATTTATCTTTGTGTAATGATAATTTATTAATATTAAGTCATTTCATTATTTTAGGGGTTCATCAATTACTACACTTGCTTTTGGTGTATTGCCATTAAAGGATTTGATGGCGGTAAATAAGGTGGTTTCGTCGGCATACATAATACATATAAACATGTTGCTAACGTTTTGAAAAAAGTGTATAAGCATGTTATAAATAACAAGGGACCAAGGATATATTCTTGCGGTACACCAATGTTTCTAGATAAAATATCATATTGAGCATTTTTAAATTCAACATATTAACTTCAATTTCTTATATAAATTTTCAATAAATTAAAAAGTACATCCATCTAAACCGTAATATCCTATTTAAAAAAAATAACATTGAATGATCAATAGTGTCAAAAGACTTTGAGAGGTCATGAAAAATGTTGAATGGTACATCATATTTATTCATTTGTGGTGTGATTGTTATGTCTGCTAGGTAAAATAATGCATATTCAGTCGAATGTTATGTCTATAGCCATACTGATTATTAAAACAAAGTTTGGAATCGTTAAAATGTGCATATTTCTTATTATAAATTGTTTTCTCTAAGGAATTTGAAGAAATGGGAAGGAAAAAAATGGGTATATGATGTTTAAATAGTAAGAGATCATCTTTCTTGAAAATAAAAATAACTTTTGCAATTTAGAGTTTGTCAGGGAACATGCATGTATGTATGACTTTATTTATTTATGGTTTATTAATAGGATTAATGATTTAGTGATGGCAGGTTATATTATTTTCAACATAAATACCACCACAACCACATACAAGAAATCGACGGCAATGCACATCTTGCAATAATAAAATATTTTTGTGTGATGTATATAATATTTTATTTTGTTTTCAAAACCATAATTCAATACGAAGATTCTCATTTCGCCAACATCCATGTTAATCAGAAAACCAAACGGTTGGGCAATTACATTGTTAAATTTCCATCAATTATAAAACACATGTTTTATTAACATAATATTTTTGCTAAGGATCCAATTTGTTAGTTAGCATTGTGGGGCCGAAACAAGACCAAAGCTAGAACCATACCAGGTACAAGTTCCTTGGATCTGTAAAATAGAAAATTGTCCCAATCTCTGGCGGCTTGCTCCTTAAACAGACGCTGCTCCTCTGATCCTTCACCGAAATGGAAGTAAAATACCTCTTGTGACGTCACCCTTGGCCTGCGGAAGTTCAACAGCGCACATCATAATTCATTCGATGTCTTGTGGTTCATGAGAATATCATTTATTCCAATATCATTTATTTTAGCAAAGACTAGAGGGACAGTTTCAATTAAACGTTGATTAGCGATTTATTGAGGTAACTTCAGATGTGGTAACTTATTTGGGGTCAATTCTGAATTAAATTGGAATCTAAATTAACAAATAAAGGTTTCAGTTGGAATGTAATCGAGAAAAAATCAAAACATATTGAATATGTATTGAAATCCAAAAAACTATGTTAACTGAGATGAAATGATCAACTTTAAACAAAATGGCGATACATGAATTATTTATGGAAGAAAATTTAATCACATATCAGAAAACCACGAAAGGGCCGTCGTCGAAAACCCGAGATGAACGGACGCGTCCGGCAGACACTGTTTGTAGAAACTTCTTCCACAGCACGTCACAAATATGTTCTTGTGGTCTTGGAGATAACTGTTTGATCCAGCGGTTTCGTCTGAATCGAAAACAAGTGTCCTGAGTAACGAGACATTCATATGGTTGATTCCGTGAAATTAAAATGTGGTATTGTGCAGTTTACATTAATAATATTTTAAACTGGCATAATCATACTAATAACATTATTAACACAGTGCATAAACCAATTGGAATGTTGAACACATATTGCCACAAAACATAGTATGTATTATTTAGAATACCGTCTGCTTCAGTCTTCTTCATATTAATTACGTTAGAGTCGTCAAGCACATCGAACTTTTAAACTACATAAAAATAATACAAGAGCAAATACAATGCACACAAAGAGCCTGTTTTTTTAAGAAACCTAAATTAATAAAGCTGCATGACATGCATCTATTCAAGTAACTTAATTTTTATTACAAGTTAGTCAATGATAATCGACCGAAATAAATTAACCATATCCCTTACAGATGTCATAATTTTATTTTTATAGTTACGCCTTACTAACCTTGAGAACACACAACACATTAAATATGACTGTTAATAATAAGCTTCATAAATTATTTTATAAACAGGAACCAATAATTTTTCTGTGGTTCTATGAAAACATGTCTTATAATTAAATTATTTCAATACGCCGTATCCGTATTTACAATTACGCTCATATGAACATACAAACAATTACACTTCGATCATATAACCCGTACAACCAGTTTATCTCATGCATACATCATGCATGCATGATCACAGTTATTACGCATGATCATTTTAAAGTTACAAACCTTCGATATAGCGAATCAAAGAGTTGAAGTCGTTGGTTGGGCGATCTTCGTATACGACGTGAACTTGTTGATCCTCTCCGTACGTCTTCTGCACCCAGTCTGTTAAGTACACATGATAAGCAACGTCGAAAAATATATATTGGATTTATTAAAATATTAAGTGCGTGTTATGTGTCACAGTTTATACATTTGGATGTCGCATGATGTCTTGCTGTGAACGGAATAAAATTAACTTAACTACTTACCTATGCAGTTTGTCATCAGGCCAAGTGAGTTGACACCATCGGCTGTCCCATAGTCACATATGACAAATGGGCCATGTCCAGGCGTAAACGGAATGGAATCTGTGTGATAAATATTTGAAAATACACTTGAGTTATATGTTCTCCCTGACTGATTAACTTTTCCTTAAGCGAAGAGCATTATGTTTAGCTACACTAACAACCAGTCTTATAAATACTTAATCACCTCAACCAGTACCATATTTTATATGTATCAATATCAAAGAGTATATGGCGGACAACACGATTCAAGCATGTTCCGCCATGTATTACGGATGCCAGAAGATGTTCCTGAAATGTGTTATTTATTAAGCCCGATGCTGGTGTCACTGCACACACAAGCTACTTGTGCTTCTAGGTGATTTCAAAGACGTAAGACCATTTACACTGCCAAGCAGATTCGCATGAGACAATGACAATAACATCCGATAAACGCTACATAGCTAATATGGGATGGTTTAAAAAATCTTTGGCGGAGTAGAACATTTGTGTGTAGCCTGAAATCCGACCGATATCCACTAGCAACGGATCATGAGTGACAAATGCTAACATCTGACCCTGATTTGTGATGGGTGGACGGTAACCCCATTAAGTAATGTACAAAATGCTAATGTATTACTAGTAAGAACTGACATTTTCAGATCTCACCCTACCTAATTTAATATCATTGCTCTTCAGTTATTGTCTTCAGTCTCTATTCTCCACAAAGCCCCTTCTGGGGCTAACATATGAGTTTCTGGTGCGCATGTAGAAGTTGTGTGTACATTCTTGCTCATTGGCGTTCGAGCCCACTGTTTTATACAGAACAATTATGAGATATTTTAATACAGTGGATATTTTGTTGGGGTTTCACAAACTGTGAAGAGGAAACATAGACACGTGTGAAAACAGTAAGAGGAAAGATGCTGCTTCAGTATTTGCAGTCATAACCATTGTTTCTGATGGCTGATCCCATACGTCGTGATATTTTCGAAATAAGATGTTCACAGTACTGGCGCGATATGTTAAATAAATGAGCCAGAAATGTTTGACTGCTTCAATCAACTGAGCTTGTTTTGCTTTGCCGTCTGTCAGTTCTATCTGCGTCAGTAATGTGTAGTAAAGTTATCCTTAACGTGCTGTTACATGTTCTCTGTAGAGGTCTGCACATTACCCGGCCAAGGAGGAACCAATACAGTGCCACTTTCTTGACATGATATCATTAAACGAGCTGTGTGACACATAGTTTTGACTTGCATGATTGTTTTACCGTCTGTCAGTTCTATCTGCGTCAGTAATGTGTTACTAAAAATGTTTTAGAACTCGGCTTGATTCTTATTTTTCTCTTTTATGAAGAAGTGGAAAGAACATCGACCACTCCTTGCAAAGCAACGCCCCATACCATCTTGTTAAATTACTGGGGGTGGGTGCTGAACAGTTGGCACAATGCAGAGTGGACTGTACATATCGTTGTTTTACCTTTTTACAGTATTATTTGTTGTTCTGAAGTGGAATAAAATAGCTATCGTCTGTCCACAAAACTGTAAGCCAAAAGTTTCAAAATTAGTGATGTGTTATCACAATAATACTGTGAAAACCGTTCTTCGATAATATTACGACGCATCGAATTTGTCATCAGAAACAATTTAACATGTTTAAGCAGCATATTTTATGTTGCTGCCTAAACGCCTGTCTGTATTTACTCTTCAAATTTATTGAGATATAATTTCTAATAGCTTTCTCATCACTGTTCTGAATAAAAAAGTGGTGGTCGTTCTTCAATAAGCAAGATTGTAATCGAGATCAATAATATTCAAACAAAATGGTGAAATTGATACTTGTGGTTAAAACCAGATTCCTCCCTTCAGTCGTAAGAGGATGGTTGATGATACAAGTTGGACAGTGCTCTCTGCCAGAGAGGGGTGAATATTTGTTTCAGTGGGGAGTAAA
>BSQZ01000014.1:8672500-8710000 GCA_033239005.1 Lamellibrachia satsuma
GAGAACTTACCTCAGCTTGGGAGGAAGCTGAGAGGAAGGAAGTTGATAGGTCGTAGGGAGACAGGACGTAAGGAGACGGGAAGGAAAGGAACGGGAGGGAAGACAACCGGATTGAAGGAGAGGGGAGAAGTGGAGACAGGAGGGAAGGAGAAGGGAGTGGGGGAGACGGAAGAAAAAACAACCGGAGTGAAGGAGAGGGGAGTGGGAACTGTAACAACGTTGTAAATGAGTAACCAAATAAACTCACTTTGATTGATTGATTGATTGATTGATAGATATATAGATTGATTGATTGATTGAATGATTTAATCCCATGCGCGATTCACTGCAGCTGACGAGTGACTGCATCGACCGTAGCCACCGACTTGGCCACAGACACAACAACGGAAGCTCGAATGGAAAGCCACGGCCGATTATCGTGAAACTGAAATCGTATGATGCGAGACGCTCGATCTTCGGTGCAAAGCGCAAACTAAAAGGTATACGATTGGTGATTACAGAGAATTTGACGAAACAGCGAATGGAGTTATTACAAAAAGCACGCACACTTGATGGAGTCAAATCGACATGGACGATTGACGGACGGGTTATATGCCTACTGACCAGCGGCAGAAAGGAAACAATCGTGCACGAAAGAGATTTTGTTAACTTAAGTGAACTGTGTCGACAGTGAATAGGAAACCCCATGTAAAACTATACACATACAACAGTACTTGTGTGTGAAATTAGACTTAGACATGACTACCGAAAACAATCCATGCTTTAACATAGACGGTATTATAGAAGACACTGATGGAGGATGTAAGACAAACTATCTAGGTAATGTACAAGACTGTTTAAGAAAGTGTAATTATCACACCGACTCTGAACTTTACAACCTACAATGTAAATGTGACACAAACAGTATGTTATCTACATTGAAAATAAATTGTAGAAGTTTATCAAACAATTTTTACAAATTTGAATACAACCTAAAATCACTAAATGTTAACGTCGACTGTATAGGTATAACCGAAACCTGGATAAAGCCGATGGGAAGCATTGATAGTTATAATATAACATATTACACATTTCTATCAAAACCTAGAATGGAACAACGAGGAGGAGGTGTTGGTATGTATATTGCTAACAGGTTAAAGTTTAAGGAAAGAAATGACATAAATACAAACTATGAGAATTGTCTATATGAATCATTATTTGTAGAAGTCGAAACAGAAAAAACACTAAATTGTTATTGGTATTATCAATAAACCGCCTGACACATGCATAAATACATTTAATATACAATTTAATTATATATTAGGAAGAATTTCAAATGAAAGAAAGAAATGCATATTAATGGCAGATTTTAACATTGACTTACTTAGGTCTGACACAAACCACCAAACAACAGATTTTATCCATAATATGTTTGCCAATGCATTCTATCCAACGATTAGCAAACCAACAAGGGTCAGAAAACATATACAGCTACACTCACAGACAATATTATAACCAACATTCATGAATATTCAATAACATTTGGTATCCTTTATAATGACATATCAGGTCACTTCCCGATATTTACCTTTCATGAATTAGGGGTAAAAAGAGAAAATAAACACACAATTGTTTACAAACGATTTGTAAACAATTGTGTGCTTATTTTCTAGCATGGCTAGCTCAGCAAATATGAGCAAATTAAAAACACAATTACAAACTTCAAACTGGGAGGAGGTGTACAAGGATCAAAACCCCTGCACTTCATATGATACATTTCCTTTCTGGAAATACTAAACACACAAATGAAAGAATGTTTACCGTGGAAAATATTTAAGATGAAAATCTGCAAAAGCGAATGGCTCACGAAAAGCATATTAATATCCTGTAGGAAAAAAATTACCTGTTAAAAATATTTAAGTGCAAACCTTCGACCGAAAATGAGATTATCTACAAAAATATTTTAAAGACAAATTTTAGCTATATAAAAATTATTGCAGAAAACATGGAGCACCATAAATTAAGTTATAAAGTCCAAAGATAGTAAATATGTAATAAATGATCAATTTATTACATTAGATGGCACCCACTGTACAGACAAAAGGGAAATAGTGGGCCATTACAATAATTATTTTACCAACATAGGTCATCGCCTTAATGTAAACTTAACACAAACAGATAATGACCCAACACGATTTATAAAAAAAATGCATCAAGTTTTTCTATACACCTACATATTCTTAGGAAATAATTAACATAGTAAAAAAAAAATTCAAAGAAATCAAGTAGATTCGACAATGTTGATCCACACATTATTAAACAAATTATACCACAAATTGCAAATCAACTTGCACACATTTTCAACAATTCACTTATGACTGGCCCAGCAAACTAAAAACATAGGTTATCCCCTTGTATAAAACTAAAAACCCTGAACTATTATCAAATTATATACCTATTTCTATCCTTCCATGCCTCTAAAAATACTGGAACGCCTAATGTACAATAGGCTTTATAATTGTTTAGCAGAACAAAACATAATATCAAAAAAACAATACGGATTTATGAAAAACTATTCTACGTATATGGCACTGAATGATTTGGTTGATAAAATATCAAGTAACATGGACCATAAAAAGTATAACATAGGTGTTTTTCTTGGTCTCTCCAAGGCTTTCGATACAATAGATCATAACAGTTTAATAAATAAACTTCAATGCAACGGTGTACGAGGTAATGCCTGCAACTGATTTAAAAACTAAAATGTTAATAACAGAAGACAGTATGTATCGTATAACAAAGCAGACTCAAAATATATGACAATTACATGTGGAGTTCCACAAGGATCTATATTAGGTCCATTACTCTTTATTTTATATATAAATGATATTGAAAATGTATCAGATATCGTAAATCCTATACTGTTTGCAGATAACACAAATCTCTTTCATGCTCATACATGCTTCAAACCTCTCATCGAAGAGGTAAACATAGAAATACAAATCTCAACATGGTTCCATACCAACAAACTTTCCCTAAACACCAAAACGTCAAATTTTATTATATTCACACCAAAAGGAAAAAAATACAATATCAACAGTACCATAATACAAGTAGATGGAAACAAAATAAAGCATGTCAAATTCATCAAATTCCTAGGGATATTTATAGATGAGCACTTAAGTTGGTCAACACATATTGACAACCTATCATAACAAGTAGCACGGAATGTGGGAATGCTTAACAAATTAAAACATTTTATCCCTATGTATATAATGAGAACTATTTATTGTTCATTGATCTGATCACATTTACAATATTGCACTCTATTGTGGGAAAATTTATATTGTACAAACTTAAACAAACTAAGAATACTATAGAAGAAAGCTATTAGGATAATCACAAATTCTCATTGCATCGCACACATTGATCCTCTATTCTCAAAGTTAAAACTATTAAAATTGGATGATCAATATAAACATCAACTAGGTATTGTTTGATGTATAAAGCAACAAATAACAAACCCCCAGATTCTATGTCACCAATGCTTACGAGAAAAAACAAAATATCCACAAACATAATCTAAGAAACCAAAATAGCTATTATATCCAAAACATAAGACCAAACAGCAGGAAATGTACAATAAACTATTCAGGACCAGTATTCTGGAATGCATTACCTAGTAAATTAAAACAGCTTGTGTCCATTAACCAATTTAAAAAATAAACTGAAAGAATTGTTACTCCCTAAATATCAATGACTTTACAGTAAACAATACAAATAAGAAACTTTGTATTTGTACAAAATGTACCCTATATCTACATTTATTTTCACATGGTGGAGAAGACCATGTGTTTCATGCTTATGTAATATTTAATGTAGTCAGGATCATGTATTATTTAATGTATTCATGCTCACATTTAATGACTACATGGCAATTGTGTAGTTAGTGTATTATTTGTTCATATAATTCAAAGTACAAATTGTATGTTGATATTTAAGCAACATTTTGAGACTCAATTTGTATTTGTATAACAATTACTTTACATGTACCGTTATTTTAACATGGCAG
The DNA here is from genome assembly GCA_033239005.1 of Lamellibrachia satsuma. Taxonomy (NCBI): domain Eukaryota; kingdom Metazoa; phylum Annelida; class Polychaeta; order Sabellida; family Siboglinidae; genus Lamellibrachia; species Lamellibrachia satsuma. The sequence goes on from BSQZ01000014.1 coordinate 8,676,552, forward strand.
AAGCAAACATGAATTGATGTTCGCGTAGTATTTAATGTATTCATGGTTCCTGCATTACCTAATGTGTTCATGTTCACATTGTAATATATTCATGCGCAATAATTAGTTAGGTTATTAATGTAGTATTTGTTCATAAAATTCTAATTACAATTTGTATGTACATATTTAAGCAATTTTTTATTTTTTTTACATTATAGTGTATTTCACTTACAATGATGTTGCTTAGTATATGTTTTTGGCTTAAGCCTAAGGAAACAAAATAATTATGTTGATTTATTTCTGGGTGGTCCTCGTCATAAGCCCTGCGGGGTTTCTAGAGGATCTCCTGGGTTGCTCCGCTATTTGTATAATCTGTGACTCACATCATATTGTAAGTTTCTTAAAATGTATGCGCCGCCAAAATTAAGTTATTCATTCATTCATTCACTGACATGAATGGCGCGATGACATGAAGTGACTGACCAATCCCAGGCGCGCTTCATTGACAAGGATGGCGCTTCGTAGACGCGACTGTTGACCAATCCCATGTGCGCTTCACTGACATGAACGGCGCGACGCGGTGCGGTGATTGATCAATCAGTTGCGCGCTTCACTGATTTGGATGACGCTTCATAGGAAAGTGTACAAATTCGAAAAGCGTGCAACAATATTTCCATTGATGAGACTATCAATCTGATGTCGTCGCAATCGTTGCGCATGTGTGGTATTTGTTATTTTCTGTCGTATATTCAGTCAAGAAAATGACAGCAAAAAAATAAACGCGGTTAAAGAAAATAACAGAGAAAGTTAAAGAAAATGACAGGGATATATCACTTTGTTAAAGAAAATGACAACAACAAATATCACTTTGTTAAAGAAATTGACAGCACAATGTCACGCAATTAAAGAAAATGACACAAAAATGCTCCGCATTTAAAAAAACGACAGAGAAATATCACACAGTTAAAGTTAAAAAAATCACAGCAAAATGTCACACAGCTAAATAAAATGACAACAAAATTACACATATTAAAAAAAGAAAATTTCATGCAGTTAAAGAAAAATAAAAAAATACACACGGTTAAAGAAAATGACAGCAACATATCATGTTACTCCAGTGCTCTTGACTTAATCCTTTTCAATCCAAGCGGAGCAAATACCTTTAACGAGTCCTTTCTACTAGACACTAGTTTGGATCTGATTTATCCAGTATTTTTTCACATTTACATCCTGTTTTTACTATCTCTTCTTCCACACTTCTCTACATGAAGTGTGTTAGACCTTCTATTTTTTCCGTTGCCATGGTGCTTCCAATGCTCAGTAGGTGTGTGTGTGTGTGTGTGTGTGTGTGTGTGTGTGTGTGTGTGTGTGTGTGTGTGTGTGTGTGTGTGTGTGTGTGTGTGTGTGTGTGTGTGTGTGTGTGTGTGTGTGTGTGTGTGTGTGTGTGTGTGTGTGTGTGTGTGTGTGTGTGTATTGCAAAATAGCACAATAAGTAAAACAATTTTTTTTCTCATTTATTTGCCTTTTACTTGTTGCAACATTTCAACGTGTTTATTAAATCTAAGCTACATTATCGATGTGAGGCTACGGTAGGGTCCACTGCGTTGACCAATAAAGAACTGCCAAATTATTCAACAACCATGTCAGTATAAATGAGGAGGAAATTGTAATGACAGTGTTACAGTACTAACATAATTACAACGTTGATGACATTACCGAGTCAGAAAGTATTCCCTTCTACTGGCCACGACAGTGCAGGCGGAAGACACAAGCACTCTTCGTCAGCTCTACGCTGCGACTTGGCCAGTCTGGTGGGGCACTCCATGCATACGATCAGACATCCTGTCACCTTGGGATCGAGTGTACCACTGTGTCCTGTCTTCTCGACACGCCGGATTCTCTTGGTCCAGGCAACGAATTCATCATGTGGCAATGGATTGAGCGGTTTATCCAGGTGCCACTATGTCCTATCTTCACGACACGCCGGATTCTCTTGGTCCAGGCAACGAATTCATCATGTGGCAATGGATTGAGCGGTTTATCCAGGTGCCACTATGTCCTGTCTTCACGACACGCCGGATTATCTTGGTCCAAGCAACGACTTCATCATGAGATAATGAATTGACAGGATTGTCTATGTTAATGCAGCCACTTCTATGCATTACAACGATCAGAACAAAACTTGCAAGTTCCTGCCACTTAACAGATCCTGCCCTTGTCTCAACAGCGCATACCAGGGTAAATTTCAGTAGATTCTTACATTCCTTATGTAAGTGAACATTATGTTCCTTATCTGACTGAATCCTGGATCTCACATAATGCGCAATAGCAGAATCATGATTAATAATTATGCATTTATTGTATTAGGTCATTATGCTTTCGACAAGGTCCCTTTTGGTTTTAATTGAGCTCCACGTTTCTTTCAAAGAAAAATAAATAATATATTGGCTGATTTGATTGGCAAATGTGTCTTTGTATATATCGACGATATGCTGGTGTATAGTGAACAAGATCAACTCGTCTTTGAATAACTTAGGGATGCAGGACAAGCAAAGCCGACCAATGCGCATTTCGCTTACCAGAAGCAAAACGGTTAGGCTATATTTTTCGTGCTGACGGAATAAAAACCTACCCGGATAAAGTATATTTGATATTTTGGCAATTAAGCGCCTGTATTGGTGACAGCGCCTGAGTGTGTAAAATCAGAGTTTAAATGCCCCGGAAGAGGCATTCCAAAGGGCCGACAAGACTATTTAAAATTCACACTCTGAAGGTCCCAAAATATGTTGCAAAATTAAGCTAACATATATCAAATACCCACACCGAAAGATCAGCAACATTAGTTGGAGGTAATTAAAGACGGTCCCCATGCATATGTGACAAGATGGTTACAATGTCTTATCCCGCACGCATACAGTCATAATGTATAATATGTATTACACATGACAAATTATGTTAAACACATTTAATATAATATTAACGTTGCACAATGTACGTTCTACTAAACTGGAGGCTGTAATTATGATCGAATATTACTAAGCCGATATTATATTATGTATTAATTACAAGGTGTATATTATGTTAACTGCAATTTAAATTTAACAACTTTACTAGCTTAATATAGCGCTATAATACCATTTGCATGTATACATTTCATGTTTAGGCAGTGGTTCTTTAAAATAAGCGAAAATCACGGGGACGGAGCTACAGTGCAACACGCTTATAACGAACTACTTTGTGGGTAGCCAACGAGTTCGTTATATCCGTGAATTTGTTATATGCGTTTACCCGCTAGGTGGCCGTGTTGTGTGACAGTTTTTAAACTATTCGCCAGGTGTCTATCAAACGCAAAGATATTTTGTTGTATAACATGTATTTAGATGACACATAAAACAGTTACAAATGTTACCATTAAGTGTAGTTATACTATAACATCGCAGTCCACCGTCTGTTAAAAAGTAACGAAATATGAAGAAAACACGTGGCGAGCACACCGCACTATTTATACAGGATCACATATCCCAGCTGTCGTAACAACGTTTGTAATAACAAAATGTGTGAAATCTGGTTTTGCTTATTGTCATCGATTCGCTGATGAAATAAAGATATTCTGTAATCAGCTCACATAAACTGAGTACATTATTTGTTGTTCACACATTTACAAGCACCAATGTTTTTTTTAAAACATAGCTTAGTGGACAGCTAACAATCACCTTTGATGATTTCCCTCATTGACCTAATTACTTTGTCACTGGCGCTCTGCGCGGCAACGGCATGGCTTCCAGGTCACGGGCGGGAAGTATTTGCGAACAACCGAGCGATTTTCAGTTGGACGGAAATTCGTTATACGGCGAAATTTGTTCGGGAAAAGGTGTTCGTAATAACCGTGAATTCGTTATACCCGTGTTCGTAATATGCGTGAACGCTTACTATCGAAAAGATAGGGAAAAATCAGTACGTAAGAAATTGTTTCGTTATATCCGACAATTCGTTGTATCCGTGTTCGTCCCCGTGTTCGTCCCCAATCAGGGAGTACCATATTAATTTTAGTCGGACTTTTCACTTGATGATCATGATTTAATAATTAGTGGATATAGTCAGAAGCTGTAGATGACACACAAAAATGTGTTTATATGTTTATTGTGCTCAAGAAAGTTTAAATTACAGTTACCACACAAATTATATTTTATTAATTTTCGTGCTTTTCATACCTTAGGCTACAGCATTATTAGTGACATTAAATAATACCACATTTGATCCCGGAGTTCTATATAATATTTTTATACATCCATTGATTACGATACGTTATTTAATTTCAGATCTACTGCAACGCATTCTACAATGTTGTCCACTACTGAAGTCATGCTTTGAATTGATATAGAATCGGTTCAGATCCTAATGTCTACTACTACTGATGTATATAAAACATAAAATGATACCTAAAATAATCTTGTATATTAAACACATTTCCTATAAACTTTTTTTTAAATTGAAGTGAATCATAAACATTGATTATCTAATGTACTTTTATTTGAAAGCAAATTGCGATTCTCTATACTAACAATCGCCTACATTAATATTATTTTAATCGTTTTTACCAGGATTGGTGCCATTATCACATTTACACTCTGTGAATATTCTGAATGGGCAAAACTGTTGAAGTCAAACTTTTTGTTCATGCAATTTGTGCCATGACTTATTGTTTTGAAGTTTACAAGCATAGCATCATTAAATTATGTTAACAATCGTATTAATAAACCAATGTTGGCACACTCCTCTACCACCATAGCCCCGAAGATTAATCATTCATATGTAACAATCCTCAATCTGCGAACTCAGCATGAACCACCCATCAATATTACATCAACATATTAGGATCCGGTATGTCGCAATTCATTGAATATTAAGACTGGGTTTGTGTAGGCTACGGGTAGTAAGATTATGCCTAAATTAAGGATAGACCATTGTAAGGCAAGTTTGTAGTATACAATTGCATACATTACAGCTTAATTACTAAAATTATTAGTTTCTCGTTCCTTGCACAATTTACAATACTTATCTAACTTTATGTTAATGCTCTACAAAAAACATATCGCCTACCTGATCTGTATGACCGCCGCCGACCGAAATGGAATATCTACACTCACCGGAGACGCGAGCAAGAGTTACCAATGATGTTCCCCCTTGGCCGAGTTCGACTTGCCGACTAACACCCAGTATGGTGCAAGCCAGTTTACAAGGAATAATCCGGAGTGATCAAGTGCACGGCTGTCACATCAGTCTCCCAGATGCAGGAAAACGGGTGTTATGTTACATCAAGCGTATTTTGTATCAACGATGCGCGAATGCAGTGCTACTGGCCTGCGCCCAAAATATCTGCTTCATGATCAATGTCTACATAATTAAATTATATATTTTAAGTAGGAACTCTCCGTCCCCCTCTCTCTCCGCACTATATATCTTTTCTGCTCTCCCTCTCTCCCTCTCTTCCTCTCGATCCCTCTCTTCCTCCATCCCTCCTCGCTATCTACCTCGTTCTCAACATCGCTCTCAACCCTCTCTTTACCTACCTCCCTCTCTACTCCCCCCCTCTCTCCCCCTCTCTCTCTCTCTCTCTCTCTCTCTCTCTGTACACACACACACACACACACACACACACACACACACACACACACACACACACACACACACACACACACACACACGCACCCACGCACCCACGCACACACGCACACACGCACGCACGCACGCACGCACGCACGCGCACGCGCACACGCACACGCACACGCACACGCACACGCACACACACACACGCACACACACACACACACACACACACATATATATGTTAAAAAATTTCCAAAAGAGTGAATGACATTTCCAAAATACGGAACGACCGAGGATTCGAACCCGGCTACTCTCTATTTAAAGTCCGATGTTCTAACCACTACGACACGACACTCAACATGGTGACTAAACTGATATAGTGAAAATGTTGAAACATAAGCAAAATCAGTGATGGTCAGCGTCTAGAGCATGGCTATGCACATTTTTAATAAGGCACGGTTTAAAATTTGATTTCCCCGTTGTGTTATGATAAAAAGAATTCCATATTATGTCATTTGAATAATCGTCGGCCAATTTTCAGAATTCAAAGTGATGTTTGCATTATTTTGTTATTGACAATGTTTTGTTAATACTGTTATCGTGATATATGTGCATTAGCTTGCCACTAAGAAATTATTGTGGTACTCCTCCGATATGACTAGAATCGATGTCGATGGACATAAATGGAGGCGTTACTTATATCACTGGATTGTTAGCCTCTGGGTTGTTAGCTCCTGGATTGTTAGCTATTGGGTTGTTTGCTTTTGGGTTGTTAGCTCCTGGATTGTTAGTTCCTGACTTGTTAGCTCCTGGGTTGTTTGCCCCTGCGTTGTTTGCTCCTGGATTGTTACCTCCTGTATTGGTAGCTCCTGTGTTGTTTCCTTTTGGGTTGTTAGCTCCGGGATTATTAGCTCCTGTGATGTTTGCTCCTTGATTGTTAGCTCCAGGGTTGTTTGCTCCTGGGTTGTTTGCTCCTGTGTTAAAATAATAACAACTAATTACCTAAACAATAGTAATAATACATACATAATTAATATATAATATTAGGGAGGGAGGGTGGGATTTTTCAAACGGAACGGAATAAACCGAACTGATCTTGCAATAAAATCAACAAATTCACCGATAACGATTAACCAGTCACAATAGATATTCGGAAATATTTGCAGCGTATAGGTCTCACAATGACACAAGCTGACTTGGAAATCGAGAGAGACTGGCTCTAGGTCACGTGGTTGATGTATCCCTACGCGTGAGCGAGTAATTCGACTAATACTATCTCTACCATAAAAGGTCTAACCTCAAATCACCTTCATTGCCTTGTTATCGCGCACAAAACCCTTTATGCTCCACTATCACTTACATTCATTTATGCAAAATAACAACACAAGTCCAGCGTAGATTTAAAAATTACATTTAGATGTATTAGTTAAGGAGCAGGAAATTAGGCAAGCATACATCATCAAAATAAGATACATCAAATAATCTCAGCCAGCATGCCGGCCCCCAAAAGTTGTTTACACATAATTAGTAAATCATGCCTCTCACCTACCCACTACCAGTATTATCTGTACCACTACTGACTTATATACAATTTACATAATATATAATAATACACTTTATTTATTCACCATCAAATCCGGGACTAGTGCCCCCTTCACGGGTGATTACAAATCGGCAAACTTTTAAGAGACATAAAGATGCTTTTAAGATAAATAAATAAAAAGTAAAATTAGGAAACAACATGCTAATATGTATACATACGTATATATAAATAAACCTATGTATAGTAAAATTGCAGGTAAGTGCAATGATAAAGCAAACGATTTGCAAAAGTGCTGAACATCTGATCATATTAGATAACAAATAATAAAAGCCTACATTATATTAAATACGTTAAAAATATACTAAAAATGTAATTAAACCTAAGATAAATAAAACTATACATTAGTAAAACTGTCTGCATGAATAATACCAAGGTTAAATGAGGTCTGATTAAATTAGTTTAAGAACATAAATGTCTTCAATAGTTTTCCAAACTGCCTGGTGTTCTGGATCACGCTTAGTTCCAGTGGCAGTGAGTTCCACAATGTCAGCCCAGCACAAACAAACGCCCGGCGAACCTAACGACCCTTAGGTTTACGCGTGGAACATCAAGAAGTAAACCACCACCAGAGCGTAGGATCCTGCGTGGCAAGTGACGATATAGCAGTGACGCAAGATACACTGGCGTGCCTGCATACAGTGCCGTCTGTACAACCATAAGTAATTTGTACTCGATACGCTTTCTCACTGGGAGCCAGTGTAGGTGTTGTAGGACAGCAGTGATAGATCGCCGATCATCTCGTCGAAGTTGCATCACAAAACGAGCGGCTGAGCGTTGAACCCTCTCTAGACGGTGCAGCAGACGGTCAGATAAGCCAAAGAGCATAGCATTACCATAGTCGAGTCTTGATGTATCAAGTGCATGGACAAGGCATTTGCAGACACTGATCGTCATTGCCCCTCGTGCCCGTGCAAATCACGAGAGATGGCAGCAAGCACTTCGGAATGCATTTGCCACCTGCGTCACCATCGACAAATCAGCATCGATTGCAACGCCAAGGTCACGGACGATGGTCGATGTAGCTACATATTGTCCGCAGACGTCAACGTGCACAATGTGTATTGGTCTGCGCAAGCTCGATGAATGTATGACGATTGCTTCCGTTTTGCTCTCGTTGAGAACCAGTCCGTTGTCATAGAGCCACGTTTTAACTTCACTGATGCACGCCTCCATTCGGATAAGAGCATTTGTATGGTCAAACGGCGGGAAATCAACTTATAACTGCGTATCATCGGCGTACATATGGTGGTGTACGTCGTGTCGTTTGAGTAAATTCGTTAGAGGCGCAATGTAGGCGTTGAAGAGCACCGACCCAAGAACCGACACCTGTGGAACTCCAGATCTCATCACGGTACATTCAGACACTTCTTTCCCGACACGCACGGCAGAGGTACGACCATATAAGTATGACGCCAACCACGCATGCGCTTCGCCGCGTATTCCGTAGCCATACAGTCTACGTTGTAGGATATCGTGATTTACTGTGTCGAAGGCTGCTGTTAAATCAAGAAGCACAAGAAGTACTCCACGTCGAGCATCAATCGCTTGCGCCACATCACTGTGAATACGTAGGAGTGCTGTCTCCGCACTGTGGCGTGGTCGACAGGCACTCTGGTAGACGCCAAGTCTGCCATTCTCATTCAGGAAACGTTGCAGTTGTCTCGAGACGAAGCGCTCCATTGTCTTAGCGACAAACGAAATGTTAGATATTGGGCGGAAGTTATACAACACATTGACATCAGAGCCTCGTTTTTTCAGTACCGGTGTCACAATGGCGTGCGTCATCGACTGTGGGACAATAGCAGTGGAGAGCGACGCATTAATTTTGCGTGTAATGTTGATATAGAGTGGTATCGGTGGGGGTAATTCCGCCACTAGGTCACCTTCTGTGAACGAACCCCACCATAATTATAATCTTAGTGGACTAGAACAGGCAGATTCAGGGTTAAAGTAAAGTGGACACAGACGGGTGCCCGAGTGCCAGACGAAGGACACGTGTGAGTCAACCACTTGTAAGAAAAAAACGTGTCTACGCTCCCCCTGAAGTTAAGAAGTAACGTGTGAAACGTGATAAATGTACACACAAAAAACTAGCCGAGATACGCAATAGATATCGAAGCGGCGAGGCGATGCTAAAACGCCACTACCAAGACGACACCCCTGTTGCGAAGAAAGACCGTGGCCTGGGGCGGAATGAAAGTAGGAAAGGGAACTGTGCAACCACCATTCACGAGCATCGATTTATAGAAATGGAGTTTTCCAACTTGACCTGAGCCATACTAATGAACGGAAACCCCGCCAATCCGTCACACACACACACACACACACACACACACACACACACACACACACACACACACACACACACACACACACACACACACACACACACACACACACACACACACACACACACACACACACACACACACACACACACACACACACACACACACACACACACACACACACACACACACACACACACACACACACACACACACACACACACACACACACACACACACACACACACACACACACACACACACACACACACACACACACACACACACACACACACACACACACACACACACACACACACACACACACACACACACACACACACACACACACACACACACACACACACACACACACACACACACACACACACACACACACACACACACACACACACACACACACACACACACACACACACACACACACACACACACACACACACACACACACACACACACACACACACACACACACACACACACACACACACACACACACCCACACACACACACACACACACACACACACACACACACACACACACACACACACACACACACACACACACACACATACACCACACACACATATATATATATATATATATATATATATATATATATATATATATATATATATATATATATATATATATATATATATATATATATATATATATATATATATATATATATATATATATATTATATTCGATCAGATTTGGAACCGGATCCTCATTTACTCAAGGAAAGTAAAAATCTACTGAAATGTATCCCTGGTATGCGCTGTTGAGATAAAGGCAGGATCTGCTAAGTGGCAGGAACTTGAACGTGTTGTACCCCTGTGACAATATATCAACTATGTTCATTATAATGCTTATAAGTGGCTGCAATAACCTGGATAAATATGTCAATCCATCACTACCTGATGAAGAAGTCGTTGCCTGAACCAAATAATCCGGAGTGTTTGTGTTTTCAAACTGTTCTGGCAGGTAAATAACTCGGAGAAGGAAATTCTTCAGGTACGACTGTGTGAATTAATAATTACATAAACTTTGTAATGCTGTCAATTCACTAGTTGGTCATCTTACGTGTCACCATAGTTACATGGTTGTCCACTATATTTGACAATTTTTGTGGTCAACACAGTGAACCCTTTTGTACCTTCTCATCGCTAATGTTACTCATATTAAATATATATATATATATATATATTTATATTTATATATATATATATATATATATATATATATATATATATATATATATATATATATATATATATATATATATATATATATATATATATATATATATATATATATATGTATATATGTGTGTGTGACAAAAATAAAACAATACTTGTCTTCATTTAAGTTATTTATGCAAGTGATACACTATAAAATCATCTAAATATGTATTGATACTTATATATTAATTTTCATTTGTATTTTGCATATATGTCATTAACTGAATAATAATTGGATTGAATAATTGAATAATAACAACAAATATTGTGTTGATATATTTGAAGAATTAACCATAGCTGTGCTTTAAAAACCTAAGAGCAACACAAATATTCACTTTGAGACAACAATGTACATTGTGAAATTATATTAACATTAGCTGACAACATGTGCTGTCATTGTAGAATATAAAGTTGCAAAGTGTTTATTGGTTTCAGCTGCAGCTGCATCCGGCCGTGAGTCGTAAGGCAGTACTAACGTTGAGGCATCATCCATGTCAGTAAAGCGCGCATTGGATTTGTCAGACATCGCATCGCATCGCGCCGTTCATGTCAGTGAAGTATGAAGCGCCATCCATGTCAGTGAAGTGTGCCTGGGATTGGTCAGTCACCGCTTCGAATCGCGCCGTTCATGCTAGCAAAGCGCGCATGGGATTGATCAAAGGTCGCGACGTACTTCCCTCACGGTCCCGAAATAGCTGTACGCGTTGAAAGGGCAGACTACAGTACAACATTGCATTGGTGGCCATGTTAGAGATTTGTCTGATTATAAGGAAACGTGACGATAAAAAATCAGAATTTGTTTCACAGCAACTGCCATCATTCCGTTGATATGCTGATCAAGTTTTGTCAAAACCACATACCTCCAGCTCTTCTAAAACTCCCCGATGTGCGATGCCCGTTAATTTATAAAAAATAGCCGTGTATTCATGTGCCCATGTGGCTCATAGCAGAACAATTCCCTTAAATCCCCCGGCTTGTTAAACTCTCAACAAATGCAATTTTTTCAAATTAAAATTGGTGACTGACCAATCCCATGCGCGCTTCACTGACATGGCTGGCGCTTCATACTATGAAGCGCCATCCATGTCAGTGAATTATTACTTTCCTTATGTAAGTGAACATCACGTGCCTTATATGACTGGATCCGGTTCCTTATCTCACATATTGCGCAATAACAGGATGATGATTAATAATTATGCAATTATTGTATTAGGTCATTATGCTTTCGACAAGGTCCCTATTGGTTTTAATTGAGCTCCAAATTTAGGGAAGGGAAGAACCCTTGGAAACATGGATGGGCTCAGCTACACAAGTTTAATTTGCCAATATGGCAAAGACACTTCCGGAAGACGTCACTACCAAGCGGTTGAGACGGAAGGTTGTTTAGAAAGCTGACCCAATGGTTAAGCATATTTGGTATTTCTGCAATTATAACGTCTCTATTGGTGACACGCCTGAGTTTGTAAACCCAGAGTGTAAAAGCTCCTGAAGAGCGATTCCAAAGGGCCGACAATACTTTTTAGAACTCACACTCTGAATGTTCCAAAATCTGATGCAAAATTAAGCTAACGTGTATCAAATACCCACCCCGAAAGATCAGCAACAGGAGACGGAGGTAATTAAATCAGTGTGTTTTCTAACTTTTATATGCACTATTACATGATTTGATGTAATAGTTTGGCAATAATTAAATGGTGCAACTCATTGCACTGCGATATTAATCATGAACTTAATTGGTGACATAATAATATGTATTATTATTAATCAATTGACACCTAAAACTATAAGAAATGGGCAACGGAATTTTGCATTTTGTATATGTCGTGTTAATACATGCTCCTTGCCTTTAAACACACGCATTTATAACCAGAAATGATTTCCATATATGTTGTTACTGGTTTGGTGCACTAGTGGTGTCTTGCCCTGTTTGAGGCACCTCTAAGTAAACACCCTGTGTTTCTAGTTTAATATGAGGGTCAGTTAGCACAGCGACATTGACATAGACACAACAACCATCGGCGCAACGTTGTTGTAGTGGTACCTTATATTGGTGGTCCAACGGCATCATATATTGGTGTTGCAATTGGACCATATTTCGGCAGTGCAACGCACCACATGTTGCATGTGCAACAACACGATATATTGGCCATGCAATGGCGCCATATATCGGCAGTACAACGGCACCACATATTGGTTGTCAAACGGCAATGTGTGTATCGGTATATTCACTGTGTGAATATTATTAATGTGCACAATTGTTGAAATCAAACTGTCAATGTTTCCATTACACTTCTTGCATTGACGTGAATCATGAAACATAATGATCTAATGTTTGCTTATTTGAAAGCACATTGCGATTCTCTGTAGTAACAGTTGTCTACATTAATATTATTGTAACCGTTTTTACCAGGTATAATTATCACATTCACTCTGTGAATATTCTGAATGGAAAACACATTTTAAGTCAAAATGTGGTATGTTTCTTGCAATTTATGCAGTGACTTTTTGTATTGAAGTTTACAAACATAGCTACTTTACATTATGTTAACAGGCGAATTAACATCGCCACAAAAGATTAACCGTTCCATATGAAACAGTGCCTCAATCTACGAACTCAGCATGAACCACCCGTCAACATTACACCAACATCCCAGGATCAGGTATGTCACAATTCAGATAATATTACCACAGGGTTAACGTAGGCTGCGGATGGTATGATTATGCCTAATTTAAGGATAGGCCACTTTAAGGCAAGTTTGTAAGAAAAACATTATACAACATTACAACACAAAGTTTATACAACACAACGTTTATCAGTCCTTGTACAATTTACACAACTGATGTAACGTTATATTCACGCTCGACAAAAACGTCTCGCCTACCTGGTCTGTATGACCGCAGCCGCCCGAAATGGAATATCTACCACATGCCGGAAACGCGAACGAGTGTTATCAATAATGTTCCCTCCGTGGCCGAGTTCGACTTCCTGACTAACACAAAGTATGGCGGCAGCCAATTTATGAGAAATAATCGGGAGTGATCAAGTGCACGGTTGTCACATTAGTATGTTTCCCAGATGCAGCAAAACAGGTGTTATGTTACATCAAGCGTCTTTTTATCAACGACTCGCGAATGCAGTAGGCCCTACCACTGGCCTGCGATCTTCTTTCTTCACATAGCATTATAACACACGACAACAGCTGGGGTGTTTTTTCCAAGGCGCAGTGCCAGGACTTGAGATCGGGGGTATGGCATACTTTGATGGAGGGAGACGGCACTGCAACCTAGGCAACCAGGGAAACTGCCGGGCATTCCCGCATAGACGGGCTCCACAGCTGTTTTGTGTTTAAGACTAGGGCGATCATGTTACGTCCCATAGCATTATAACATACCACACGTCATCGATCAATAATGCAAGCCGATATGTGCATAAATGAGAATGTTAGCATGTGCATAGCGGGAAAATAAAATAATTAATCTTGAATGGCAGTTTTTAACATAATATAACAAGATTTAGCAATATTGCCATCCTAGGCAAAGGCCAAAATTACAAGTGCACAAAATAGCCAAGCATATCGAGAGCCCAACAGTTTTCACATGAGTGTAACCCGCCTTCTGAGATATGTGTAAAGCTTGTTTTTAAACATATTTTCGCTGTTAGCAGTTACTCAGTTTTACTATATTTCTTGAGTAAAAAAAATATATTGATATCAATATGTTCATACACATTTACTATCATAAGTACTTCAGTTTGACCATCTCTTAACCTCCTTGTCTATACGGTTGTTAAACCACATTCTTTTAGGCGTTCTTACTAAATAAAGTCTCTCAATTCTGGAATAATTTGAGTTGTTCTCGTCTGTAGCCTTCTTACGATGATCTTTAAGATTTTACACACTATTCTAATTATCTTTTTGTCCTCGTAAGTTATTTTTTTCCTAACCAACCCAATTATTTGATTATCCTTTGAAGCTTCAATACCACACTGCTCGGAACCTTTCATATCAGCATTTAATATAGTTAATACAATATCTAACCTGGTTGGATCTAGCACGCGTTGAGTAAGGAAGCAATCCTAAATTTAAAATATAAACAGTTGGTCTTCACTTCCTGTACTCTCTATAAATTGTCATTGTATGTGTTCGTGGTGAAATATCCCTTTATGATGCATTCCCCTTTATTCACTTCCTTTATTGCGTTTTGTATTTTTGGGTTATCCTCTTCGTTTATGCGTGAACTTCGGTAAACTAGTTAATACTGAGTTTATTTTAAGTATACTGCACCAAACAGCTTAATCGCAGTCGGCTTCCCTTTCTAATTTTATTTAGTAAGCCTGAATAGATTATGTTATATCACAAATAACTCCCCCTACCTTTTTTTCTATTCGATATCTCCTAAACAATACCTATCCTGTTAGTCCTAATTCAGGATCTGCAATGTCTCTGTTGGCTATACCAATTATGTTAGGGTCAATATCTTATACAATAACGTTTAATTAAGTTTTTGTATTTGCTATATTTCTTGCCTTTAAACACACGCATTTATAACCAGTTTCATAAATGATTTACATATATTTCGTTACTGGTTTATGTGCACCAGTGGCTTTCTGCCCTGTTTGAGGTACCTCAAAGTAATCACCCTGCTCTTCTTGTTTAATATGAGGGTCAATTAGACAGTTAGAACAGCGAAACTGCCAATGTCACACTAACCATCAGCGCAACGTTGTCGCAGTGGCACTATATATTGGTGGTGCAACAACACCATATATTGGCGGCGCAATGGCACCATATATCCGCAATGCATCGGCACCACATACTGGTGGTGAAACTACAATGTGTTTATCGGTATGTTCACTGGGTGAATATTCCAAATGGGCAAAACTGTTGAAATCAAATTGTCAATGTTTTCTTTAAACTTCTTCAATTGAAGTGAATCATAACACAAATTATGAACTAAACAAAGCAAATTGCGATTCTATGTAGTAACAGTAATCGACATTAATATTATAGTAACCGTTTTTACCAGGATTGGTATAATTATCACATTCACTGTGTGAATAAACTGAATGGGCAAACATTTTTGAAGTCAAACTGTGGTATGTTTCTTGCAATTTATGCAATGACTTTTTGTTTTGAAGTTTACAAGCATAGCTACATTAAATTATGTTAACACGCGTATTAATATGGCCACAAAAGATTAACCGTTCCATATGAAACAGTGCCTGAATCTGCGAACTCAGCATGAACCACACGTCAACATTACACAAACACCTTAGGATCCGGTATGTCACAATTCATATAATATTACGATTCGGATAATGTAGGCTGCGGATGGTAAGATTATGCCTAATTTAAGGATTCAACACTCTAAGGCAAGTTTGTAAGATACAATTGCATTTATTACAGCTTACTACAGAAATCATACAACACAAATTCTCACTCCTTGTACAATGTACACTACTGATCTAACGTTATGTTCATGCTGTACAAAAACCATCTCGCCTACCTGGTCTGTATGACCGCAGCCCCCCGAAATGGAATATCTACCACATGCCGGATACGCGAACGAGTGTTATCAATAATTTACCCTCAGTGGCCGAGTTCGACTTCCTGACTAACACCCAGTATGGTGAAAGCCAATTAATGAGAAATAATCCGGAGTGATTAAGTGCACGGCTTTCACCTTAGTATGTTTCCCATATTCAGCTAAACATGTGTTATATTACATCAAGCGTATTTTTTATCAACTACACACGAATGCAGCACAACTGACCTACGATCATCTTACTTCACATATCATTATAACACTCTACAACAGTTGGGGTGTTTTTTTCCAAGGCGCAGTGCCACGACTGGAGATCAGGGTTATGGCATACCTTGATGGAGGGGCCAAACGTGGAGACGACACTGCAATCTATGTAACCGGGGAAACTGCCAGGCAATCTCGCATAAAGATCCACCGCGCAAGTTGACGGGCTCCACAGCTGTTTTGTGTCTAAGTCTAGGGCGATCATATTACATCACATAGCATTATAACATACCACACGACATCGATCAACAATGCAAGCCGATATATGTATACATGAGAATGTTAGCATGTGCATAGCGGGAGAATAAAAAAATTAATATCGAATCGCCGTTTTTAACAAGATGAAACAAGATTTAACAAATTTACCCTGACATATGGATGGTAATTTGTTAATATCTAGATATCTAAGACATCCATGTCATGACTAAGTTTAACAGCGACATGTACAAAATTTACATTCGTAAAGGTAACATTTTGTGTGCTTTAATGCCGTTTTGACTGGTGGACACTTATGTTTAATTTCATGTCGGCGCATTTAGTTCCTGATATATTGCGTGCTGTTGAACTTAAGGCTCATGAGAGTGAGCATAGCTCACTTGAAGTGCAAAAGATTGTACTTGTATCGCCGATTTAAACCTTTTCAATTGGTTCCGTTTATATTTTCGACTTCAATGTTTATATACATTGTTATGGTTTTCCTTGGATATGTATATTGTAATGCGGACCTTGAGCAAGATTGGACACATTTGACCCATTGAGGTATTCTACAATGTGCGTAACGTAACCACATATCGACTTCTTAAAATTCTTAAAACTGCTGCCACATTCCAAATAGTTTGCCTAATGTTCTGAAATATATGTATCCTGATTATAATAATTATGATGCATTAAGTGTTTGATGTTGACAATATGTTAAATACTAAATATAATTATTCATTGTTTCCGTTATTTTTAATCTGCTTACTTAATAATGTTATTTCGTTTCGTTTGCATGTGTTTCAGATTGATTGTGTTGGATTGCCCCACAGCGAGGGGAAGTGGTAATTCATCTAAAATCTGCTGACGAATTTGCAGAAGTCACAGATCGGAAGTTAGCAAAAGAGTTGGCATTGGGTCGCATACTTGGGCCTTACGAAGTTCCGCCAACTTGTCTACGGTATAGGATTTCACCCCTAGGTGTTGCGCCGAAGAAGTCTCCCGGAGAATTTAGGATGATACACCACATATCATATCCTGTATGTTCCTCGGTTAATGATTTTATTCCTAAGGAGATCTCGTCGGTTCAATACGCAACGATCCAGGATGCGATTGATTTTATACAGCATTCACCGAAGCCTGTTTACATGGCTATGGTGGATGTGTAATCAGCATTCCGTATTATTCCGGTCTCTCTAGCGGACAGGCCTTTGTTGGGTTTTCAGAGGAAATGGAAGTTTTTTGTGGATGTTGTCCTTCCTATGGGACGTTCGAGCAGTTGTGCGATCTTTGAATATTTCAGTACCGCGTTTGAGTGGGCTGCTAAGGTGAAATTAGGTGTGACGGGAATGGTGCATGTCATTGACGATTTCCTGTTGTTGGCGCACTCAGTTGACAAATGCAATCACGATCTCATGGCTTTTGTTGCTCTTTGCAAACAAATTGGGGTCTCACTTACACCTAGTAAAACGGTGGGCCCATCCTCTTCCATCCCTTTTTTGGGCAATATCTTGGATGCTGTCCAGATGGAGGCACGGCTTCCTGACGATAAGTTGGAGAAGGCCAGGTCATTGCTTTTTGCTTTCAAGAGTAAACAGAAAGTTACTCTTAAGGAACTTCAATCACTAATTGGTGTTCTGAATTTTGCTTGTTCAGTTGTCGTCCCAGGCAGGGCCTTTCTGCGGCGGCTGATAGATTTGACGATGGGTGTACACAAGCCACATCATCATATCCGCTTGACCCGGGAGACTGAACTTGATATCGGTGTATGGTGGGAATTTTTTTGGTATTTCAGTGGCAGGTCCTTCTTCTTGGACGACAGATTTTTGAATGGTGAATATCTCCAGCTGTACACGGATGCAGCAGGTGGTATAGGATATGGTGCACTCAGAGCGGTTTTGTGGTAAGTGGCCAGTGGCATGGCGATTATTCAATGTAGTGGCATTGGAGTTGTATCCTATCATGGCAGCAGTGCATGTTTGGGGTGAGGCTTGGGCAAACAAAAGTGTATGTTTTTCCACGGACAATGAAGCTCTTGTACCTATAATTAATAACCAGACATCGTGTGAACCACATATCATGGCATTACTGCGCACTTGTATTGGCATGCTTGCGTTTTAATACTAACTTTTCAGCAGGTCACACACCTGGTCGAAATAACACTCTGGCTGATAAATTGTCACGTTTACAGGTGGACGAATTTCGACAACTGGAACCCTTGGCGAAGGTCAACCCGGTGGAAGTACCTTACAGTGTTTCCCAGGCAGGCTTAGGGAATCTTTAGACAAGTTGTTGCAGGCCTCCTGAGCTCTATTATCAAAGGCCCATTATGAGCGCGCTTGGAAGAAATTGGTAAATGTTTATGTATCGTTGGGCTTACCAACTCGTCTGCCAGTTTCGGTTCCGATGGTGTTTTTATTACACATTTGTATGCCAATGGCTGTGCCCCAGCACCCATAGTTTCCACTGTATCAGCGGTGGCTTATTAAAAAAATCAATGGTTTCCATGACCCATATAATTGCTTTATGGTATCTAAGTTGTTGGCAGGAGTTGGCAGGAACAGACCCTGATGTACGCCTGCCTGTCACACTCCCTGTACTCAGTCGCTTAGTGCATGCTTTACCCACCGTGTTTGCATCTCGTGTTTATGTTGAGAGCGAAACGCTTACAACCGCTCGCTGCTCCTGATGTTGTTCTCAAACTCCTCTGCAGCTGTCTTGGCGGATCAGGGCTGACAGAAGCATACACCCTGAATTATAGATTATCTAAGGGCAAACCTGATAACTTGGTGTGTGCACTTCACAAAAGACTATCACGATGATAATTAACCATAAAACGTGTTGTTTTTAACACAACTATTAAAACAAATTAAAGGATAGGTCAGTTTGATTGTGGCACCGCGCGCCTAAACAATGAAGTTGCTAGAATACAAAGAAGAGTATACCTTCACGAAAACAGACAGTATAAATGTATTTGACATACCGGAAATATAAACGTTAATACTTATACATATAATAATAATTAATAAATAATAATAATTAACTTCTATGGCACCTATATTATCAGGAATATGAGCTCAGAGGCGCAACAAAACAGAATCATTAAGCATAATCGTGAACAGGGACGCGCAAAAGTCAGTATCATAACTAGGGACAACCGAACATTTACGGTGGAAATGCAAGTTGGAATAGATATGTCTAGAGTTTTTTAGTGTGACTGTTTAAATAGTGATAGTGACGATTGAAACTGAGGCGCCAAGAGAACCACACGTGCCAGACAATGTGGTATACGTTGGAGTTTAGCCAAGTCTCTTTTAGCTATGTTATTTAGTAGTTACTTACAATAGTCAAGGCGGCTACTAATTAATGCTGTTGATATTGTTTATATATATATATATATATATATATATATATATATATATATATATATATATATATATATATATATATATATATATATATATATATATGTAAGTGTGTGTATGTGTTTGTGTGTGTGTGTGTGTTTGTGTGTGTGTGTGTGTGTGTGTGTGTGTGTGTGTGTGTGTGTGTGTGTGTGTGTGTGTGTGTGTGTGTGTGTGTGTGTGTGTGTGTGTGTGTGTGTGTGTGTGTGTGTGTGTGTGTGTGTGTGTGTGTGTGTGTGTGTGTGTGTGTGTGCGAATTGGACGGAGATCACGAATTTGATAGAAACAGGATTTACATACTTGAAAAATATGCTTGTGAAAGTCATTGTCAAAGACTACACCAAGATTGCGAACACTATCTGATGGGAATGTATCACTGCCACGCAGTTTAACTGGAAAATGATTGGTGACTCTATTTCTTTGTTGTTTATTGCCAATAATTATAAGGTTTGTCTATGTGGATTAAACTTTAGCTTAGTTGATTCCATCCACAACAAAATATCAGTAAGACAATCACTAAAAGTAGAAACAGATTGTTGTGCATGTGATCGTGAAAGTGATATGTAAACATGTGTGTCATCAGCTTGCAAGTGATGACTGAGATTATGATTAGTAATGACTTGGCTGAGCGTCGTAGTATATAAGCTGAACAGAACAGCGCCAAGGACGGATCCTTGCGGCACTCCAAAGGGAAGGTGTTGTGCCAGATATATTAATAATTTGATATCTGTCTGAAAAATATGATTTGAACCACCGAAGATATGGGCCAGAAATGCCAAAATATCTATGGAGGCGTTGTAAAATGATTAAATGATCAGTTGTATCGAAAGCAGCTGAGAGATCAAGTAAAGTGAGCGCTGCGACTTCGTCATTGTCGATGTTGTCAACTATATCATTGTGTATATTGAGAAGAGCTGTTTCGGTAGAATGGAATCGTTTAAATGCAGAGTGTAGATCATTTGATAAGTGAATGTTGTAAATATGTTCATGAAGGCGATTAGCAAACACTTTTTGCAATATGTTTGACAGAAAACTGACACTGGAGATACGATGATAATTATTAAGGTAATTTTTGCACAAAGTTTGTTTTTTTAATAAGAATATTTACAAGAGCTTGTTTGAAATCCCGTGGAACAACTCCACTCTGCATTGAAAGGTTTATTATAGTAGTAATGGGAAAGACGAGTTGATCGATACAGCTTTTAAGTAGAAGTGTTTTGAAATGGGTTAAGATCACACGATTAGTTGGTATTTTTGTTAGTAATAATGAGTTGCAGGTTTGAAACTCTGTAGTGTTTTTCAGAAAGTGTGGGCTCAGGGAAATCATAGTCATTATCATTATCAAAAATGGTCGAATAAGAGCAATCTTACATGTATAGTATTTTTAAAAAGAATTACACAATGTATCCAATGACAAATGTTCAGGCAGTGTTTTTAATTTCTGCCGATACATAATTGTATTTACATATTTCCACATCTAGCGAGGGTATTCAGAGTTTATTGAGATAAAATGTGTATAGTAATGAGACTTTGCTTTTGACATCATGTGATTGATATATATATATATATATATATATATATATATATATATATATATATATATATATATATATATATATATATATATATATATATATATATATATATATATATATATAGCTGTTTAGTATAACAGGATCGATCAATTGGAGAACGAGTTCGTCGCCACATTCTTTCAAGATATCGACGAGGACGTTTTGTAACAATTATTTCATTAGACATCCTTGCTGATGGAGGGCGAACTTGTACACTTTTGATTTGTTTAGGAGCATGTTTATCTAGGAGTTTATTTAGTGTTTCATTGTACTGATTAACAAGCTCGCATAATGATGTAGATATAAGTTTTATTCAAAGATCGGAATTCGCTAGATCGTCATGAATGGTATTTATGTTAATTTTATTTATTTATTGGTCAAAATATGATATTTTTTTAGATGTTGAACCAACTTGCAACTACAAATCAATAATTACACAATGGTGATCTGACAAACCATCAGTAGAAAATATTGCTTTAATATTAATGCAAGTAGATCTAGTATGAAACAAGTTAATTAATAAATTCAATGTACCATACAGTGTACCAATAATACAGCATCTGTAGTCACATGCATTTTACAAGGTACCGTAGAACAAATGTCGGTACATGCATGCATTACACAAAGTAAAATAATAAAACATGTATAATCACATGCATGTTACAATATACAAGAAAATACGTCGGCACTTAGCAAACACAAATGATCATATAGAATATACGTTCTACTCTATCCAGCACTGATACAAATGTCGATGGAGCAAATCAATGTCCGATGGCATATAATCCAATTCGCGTCAATAATACACAGCTGTATGTAAAACTACACAAACTATCATCATATGATGCTTCACAGTGCTAGAATAAAAGCAAGAATACATCAGCAATTCACAATTTTAATTGCATCAGGCCCTCAGCCAGAGACCCTTCTGCCTGTCTTCAAGACGGACAAATGTCTGACAACGACGGGTAAGATAAAAATTATAGACGAAATTGCATTACATCTCTTTTTCTAACTTAGTCTTAGTGCACGCGGACGGGATTCGGCGAATGTCATCTATGGTAGAAAAGCGCATACCGCTGATCTATAAGACTATATATTTTAAAACTTTTTTATATTGACATCGTTGGCAAACGACACCGCGGCCATTGTTGGGAACGCCGATCTCTATTTACAGTAGTAACCAATTACGTCATTGGTTGGGAAACGCGTTTCTATCGGCACATTCATTGGCAGAAATAATCAAATAACCCGGATTTCGTAGCGCGAGGTCGAAGTGGCACCGGACAAACGAAAGCGAGCTGAACTAAGTGAGATGTTAAAATTTACAGCCATTGATGTGTTTTTGTTAACCGGATCAGCGTTCCGATGGAACACTTTGGAAAAGAGGCAGTTTGTGAGTGCGACGGAGGTCCAGAGTGTTAACTCTAGTAACCAGGCCGGCTCAGACGCTACTGGCACTGCATTATCGCCCAATGATGGCTCACATTGCAGTGGATCGTGGGTGGTTGCTGTTGACAACGAAATAGTATCGGGTTCAATCGCCGATTCTCATCCACAGTTGGCCGAAAGAAAAGGCAAACCACAGCTAGCAAACCAGAAACGATCAGGCTGTACTAGTAAAACTACAAGGAAGGAGCACCATCTGTTTCCGAAGAAGTGGATAGCACGTTATCCCAGGATCCAGTTTACTGAATCAGACGGGAGCATGTCTTGCCAGCTGTGCATGCAGCAAGGCAAATGTGGTGCAACTTTCGACTAAAAACTGTCACCGACCACATTACTTCAAAGGACCATCTACACGTTGTCGCTGCCTGGAGGAAATTGAAAAGAAACGCGACGCCATCAGCTTCTCTCTACAAACATGCTATTGGCTCGCAACGGAGGAATTGCCGAACGGTAAATTCAAGTCGCCGCTTAATTTTCTCCGCATGCAAGACATGAGCAATGCTAAGTACCTGCTGCGAGGAGGAAATGCTCGTTATGATTCTCTGGATATCTTTAATCAGATGCGTGTATGCCTAAGTGGGGTCATTGAGGAACTGGTCATGCGTGAAGTGAGGGGGATCCGCTCGTTGGTATAGGCTTGGATGAGTCAACCAACAGGTCATCCGATAAGCATCTGGTGGTCATCGTGCGGTACGTATTGATCATGAAGGCGTGTTTCCTTGAGCATGTGAAAGTACGTGATGGCGAGCAACAACTCTTTGTCAGGCATTGCATGACACTGCACAGAAATATGCGATTTCCCTGAAAAAGATCGTCGGCCTGCAGACAGATGGCGTTATGGCAAGCTTCCTCAACGGTGTCCATGGTGTGGTGAGAAATGACAATCCGCACATTGTGTTCGTCCATTGTGTCTGCAATCGACTAAATATGTGTGTTTCACAGGCATGTGCTAGAATTGCAGACATGGTGGCACTACAAGCGGTCATCAGTGCTGTATAATCATTCGTGCAACAGAGCACGAATCGATTCTACATGTGCAACAACGAGATGGCACCCTGCTTGATATTGAGGTGCTGAAGTTCAAACGATTGTTTTACATACAGTGGCTGAGTTTAGGTAACAGTATTGCTGCAGTGAAGAAGAACTTTGAGTCGGTGATGCTTATGATTGAAGAAGACGCTGTAGCTGGATATTCCCCAGCAATTGGCCTCAGCGTCCAGTTATCGCAGTTCACTTACGTTGCTCTGTTACACGTCGTTGCCGATATTCTGAGCACAACAAACCACCTAAGCTGTCAGTTCCAAAGCAGAGACGTCAACTTTTTAAAAGTAGGGTCAGCAGTAATATCACGCTATTTTTCTTTCAATATTGTTGTGCTATGCTTTAAAAAAACCTATATTTTACTATAACATATAGACTGCTAAAATACGTTTAAATTAAATATTTTTTTTAATATACTGTTACCATTATCTGTCTATGAGTATCGACCTTGCTGTCCTATATGCTGTAAAACTAATATAGTACTAAATGTGTTTGCCTGAAATATTGTCTGACAAGCGTAGTTTCATAACTTATATTTCGATAAATTTGTTAGAACATGTTTATATGCTTATGTTGTTGATTGCATCACAACTATCAATGCCCTACAAAGTCAAGACGGCCCCTACACGTGGATGTTTGAGGCAAAACTACAATTCTTACCAGGCTGCTACAAGGGGATCACCCAAAAGATGGAAGCACGCAGGGGTGGCACTGGTTAGCGACAGTCTTTCCAGGATGTGAAGAAGCAGCCTGTGACAAATCTTGTGGACAACTTTCGAACTGTATTTTTACGTATTTATTTGTAGGAGTAATCAAAACGTACGAGACAAGTTTGACCACTCCATGCTCTATCCCATTACCAACAAATAACCAAGTAGCGACAAGTAAAATAGAACGACAATGTATAGAGACGGAGATTGTCATTCTTAATTCCTGCTCAAAGCTAGCCTGTTTTCGCAGCTGTTACGAAGTGTTCGCCAAAATCAATGCCCCAGTCAGCGGGCGCCATCGCCACCTGGTCGACCAGTCGACTGTAGAACTCGTCGAGTATCCTCTCTCGCCCTTCGACGTTTCTCTCCTTAGAAAGACCAGTCACAAAAATGCGATTCGTCCAAGTGCGTGCAGATTGCACAAAAGATACTGCGTGAGACCTTGCAGCAGCCGAATCGTCTATAAAACAGAAAGCAAGGAACTAACACAATCATGTTATCAGTGACACATTAGCCATGTTAAAAGTGGTTCACTCGTACCAGACCCTGATAAAATCAATCATAATCCATTTAGTTAGCCCCTTAGATTCGCTTCCCTTGAATCAGACTCCTTGAAGTCGGGAACTAGGGGCGACGATGTATCAGTTGTCGATGAAGAGAAATAGCAGGGATGATTTCCCCAAAATGGAAGTATCCCTATGCAAATATATTACTTTGACAATTAATAACTGTTGCGGAGAGAGAAAATGTTCAAAGTTAAGACTGATCAAGGATGAGCACCAGTACACAATGAGCCGGGACAGACTGGTTCATCCGACTATGTTCAGTATGGAATGGGACACCATGCGTCGGATTAATGTTGACAAGATTTTGTGGGGCTTCAGTTGTGCTCAAAAGCGCGCATTCATCAGGTTTTGAGAAAGTTCAACACTTGAAGAACCATATCTAACTATGCACAGTATCACATATCTAGAACTCGTTGGTAACTAACATTGTGGAAAGTATTTGGATGTCAATATTTGTTTGTTCAGAAGAACCTGTATGGTCTCTATTTTACGCTGTATTTTCTTGTATTTTTTGTATGTCATTGCTGGCTGGATTTATTGCATGTCGTCATATGCTGCATTTTCTATGTATCTTAGTATCCCGTCGTCAACAATAATTTGTGAATGTCTCTACTCGAAGGTAAATGAATAAACGCTAAAGCATCAGGTTACTTCAATAGACAATACAGTCTGCATCGATGTACGTTTTTCACGGAATAGCTGAGGGACCCACAATCAGTTTTTACCAGCCCGCCCCCCCACCCCACAAACATTGGTAATATGGCACTGCCATTTATCGAGTACATTTGCACAGTCCAGAAGAAGTTGGGCTACATCTGCGATTACTAAGCCACCTGCGGTGTTTGGTGTTTTCTTACCTGGTTTGTTTGAGATTAATAAACTCTCTCGCCAGGCGCATTTAAAGCTCTGCGTCTCCATGTCAACTAGACGTAGTCCAGAGCTGCTCACGCGAGAGTTCTTGTCATTAAACGGAACATGTATCTCTTCCGCTGTACGACCGAAATTGGGATCAACCGTCGCGAAAAATTCGTCCTGAAAACGACATTGGAAAATATAAGGACATTAATATTTGTCAACCAGTCATGGTGACATGGGTAAATACATGTATCAATGCTAGACTGAGCTGATATCATTCATTGAATAGCAGTGTGTACCTCTGATTGTGAAATTATACAATCACATATATAATTTTATGAACAGTACACATGCTTCAACAGTAACTACTTAGGTTACATACTCAACGTTTAGAATTCTTGATGAAGGCTGTCAATGGCATTAGAAACGTTGAGTAAGTAATCTAAATAGTTGTGGTTGAGAAAAATGGCAAATTCATATAAAATTGTATTAAATTTTTATATTAAAATTAAGTGTTCCGTCAAAGCGGTGAACTATTCTTATGACAACTATGCAACATAGGCATATACAATTATTGTTAAGCAATAAATCATAAACTTCATACAACATCCACATAAAACCAAAGCCAAGAAAGGATGTTTTGGTTTGAACTCAGGTTTGAAACATCAACTCAAAAGTGCATCTACTTTGATTTCCTGATTTTATACGTGACCCAATGTATCACTCATTATAAGTATCAAAAGAGTAAAAGAGTAGTGGGTATAGTCCCGGGGGTATATATATATATATATATATATATATATATATATATATATATATATATATATATATATATATATATATATATATATATATATATATATATATATATATATTGCCCTGCGCGGGCCTAGAATTTGATCCCAAGCCCGGCCCGCAATTTGCAGTTATATTCCAGGCCCGCAATAATTTTTCAAGAACGTCCCGGTCCAGGCCAGCAAACTAGAATTTAGGCCCAGGCCCGGCCCAGCCCAGGCCCGACCCAGACCGTGAATGTTTGGCCCAGGCCCGGCCCGGCCCGCAAGTTTCAGGCCCAGGCCCGGCCCATACCCGCGGGCCAAAGATGGGTAAGCCCGTGGCCCGCTAAAAAAACAAATAAACTGTAAAACAGACTTATTGTTTTATTAAATAAAAAAAAAAAAAAAAAATATATATATATATATATATGGGATGGGATGGGGCATAATATCCTTAGCTCTTAGTGGAGTACTACTCTTATGCTGAAGGTCCACCAAACTTACAAATATCGTGAAGAAAAATAAAGAAAAACTTCTTAGTGTCATTCCTAGTAAATATGATAACATTTGTTATATTTGGCTTTAATGTATTGGCTTATGGTTAGGGTAGGAGATTTGTTTATCTAACCTTGACTTAACCCATATGCAAGCCATAACCCCAATTTATATTGTTAATTGAATTAGCTCAACTAAATTAACATAATTTAATATGATATTTCAATTAAATGTCACCCACTGGCACTGACACCCAGTGGCATTTCCAGCAGGCCTGTAGCTAGCCTGAGAGAGAGACAGATTCAGACATGTGTGAATTAGTATAAGTGTGAATTAATTAGGACTGGGGAGAAATATCAATTACCAACTGGGTTGGGTACTGGGTAGTGGGCTATTGGCCTAGTGGGCACTTGGCAGTGGGCAGGTCATTCAGGTGGGCAATGTTTGGAGGAAAGACCTAGACAATAGAATGTCCACTGGTAGGTTCAAAGGGTGATAAGTTGATGGTTAATCATGGCATGATTGCCTCTGCAAATAGTTCTAAAGTAAACATTTGGGGCTGGCTACTTCCAGCCAAGTAAACTTATGGGGCTATTAGATTCCAAGCAAGGTCTCAATTTGCAACTATATAATACTAATGAAATAATATTAAGCTTTCATTAACCGGAATTACAATTTATGAACAGTTTTTATTAAACAATAAAGTAATAATCGGTGTTTTGGATGAATATTTGTATTATGTCCAGGCCCAACCCAGGCCCGGTCCGGCCCGGCCCGCTCACACTAGGCCCAGGCCCGGCCTAAGCCCGATGTGTTTAAATTGTTTTCAGCCCAGGCCCGGCCTGGGCCCGCAGTATGTAGGCCCAGATCCGGCCCGGGCCCGCAGTATGTAGGCCCAGACACGGCCCGGCCCGCAAAATTATGTAGAGGCCCGGCTCGGCCCGGGCCGCGGGCTGCGGGCCGGGCCAGGCTTGGACCCAAAGCCCGTCCCGCGCAGGCACTAATATATACATATATATATATATATATATATATATATATATATATATATATATATATATATATATATATATATATTTATACATATATATATATATATATATATATATATATATATATATATATATATATATATATATATATATATATATATATATATATATATATATATATATATTTATACATATATATATATATATATATATATATATATATATATATATATATATATATATATATATATATATATATATATATATATATATACAAACGTACCCACTACTCTTTTTATATTTTTGAAGAGTGATACATTGGGTCACGTATAAAATCAGGAATTCAAACAAGAATCAATTGTGAGTTGACGTTTCAAACCTGAATTCAAACCAAAATATATTATGTTTGGTTTGGTTTTATGTGGATGTTGTATGAAGTTTATTCTTTATTGCTTAACACTAATTGTATATGCCTTGTCATAATAATAGTTCAACGCATTGATGGAACACTTAATTTTAATTTGTTTACCTCCGATATTATCTTCTCATGCATCATTTCTCTCCATAGATCCGTCATCTTCTTCATCCAGCACACCTTTGTCCCAGTCTTAGCGCACGAGCAACTTGTATGGCTTACTGTCGCTGTCACCAGTCGACCGCCTAACGAGAACAAGAATGTTGAAGAAAGAAAAATATTTTTTTATCCCGTTTAGAATGCCATTAAAATTTTAGCGATAGAATCAAAATATGCATTAATATGTTGACATGGAAAAATTCGAACACAATATAACATAATGAGGGGTCAGTGACTCCTAAAAATACTTTAGGGTCGATATCATACAGTCGATCTCATATGTAATTAACTAAATCATTTATGCAATAGTGTAGTATATTGCGTGTATGCAGAAGGAGAAAGAGCGTGCACGAATACAGTTTTTGGGTATTATTAATAATGTATGGTGAGTTATAACAAAGATACCTTTTTGCAAATTCATGTTAAATTTTTAATAAGTGCATTATATCAGTTATACTCCGAGTTTTATTATTGTTTATATTTGGGGTTATTTTCCAATTTAATAAGTAGGCAGGTAAATTTTGATGCATGTGCATTACATATAATTTAAGTTGATGTAGCTTTAATAATCATATATTTTTTTATTATTGAGTTTCTTAAAAAAGTTTTATGTTATTAATATGAAATCATTCCATTATTTTAGGAGTTCATCATTTATTACAAATTCTGTGTTTTTTATATTGTCATAAAAGGATTTGACGGTGGTAAATAATGTGGCTTCGTCGGCATGTATAATAATGTTAAACATGTTCCTAAGTTTTTGAAATTTGTTTATATGTATATTATAAATAACAAGAGACCAACGATATATCCTTGAAATTCGACATATCGACTTAAATTTCTTATACAAATGTTCCATAAATTCAGAATACATCCATCTAAACCGTAATATCCAATTTTTGTAATAGCATTGAATGAACAATAGTGTTAAACGTCTTTTAGAGGTAATGCAAATGTTGAATGTTACATCATGTTTATTCATTCGCGTGATTATTATGTCTACTATGCCAAATGATGCATATTCATTCGAGTGAGAAAAATAGGTATGTGACGTTTAAACAATAATGGATCATCTTTCTTCAAAATATAAATAACTTTTGCAATTTTTAGTTTGTCATGGAACATGCCTGTATGTATGACTTTGTTATTAATAGGATTAATGATTTAGTGATGGCAGGTTATATTATTTTCAACATAAATGCATCACAACCACATACATGATATCGACGGCAATGCATATTATTTTGGTTTCGCCAACATCCTCGTTCATCAGAAAACCAATGGTTGGGCAATTGCATTGTTCAATTTCCACCAAATATAAAACACATGTTTTATTAACATAATATTTCTGCTAAGGATCCATGTACGTACAATTTGCTAGTTAGCATTGTGGGGTTGAGACATGACCAAAGCGAGAACCATACCAGGCACAAGTTCCTTGGATCTGTAGAACAAGAAATTGTCCCAGTCTCTGGCTGCTTGGACTTTAAACAGACGCTGCTCGTCTGATCCTTCAGCGAAATGCAAGTAAAATACCTCTTGTGACGTCACACTTGGCCTATGGACGTTCAACAGTGCACGTCATAACTCGTTCGATGTGTTGTGGTTAATGAAAATATAATTTAGTTCAATGTCATTTATTTCAGCATAGACTACAAGGAGAGTTTCAATGAAACTTTGGGTAACGAGTTGTAACGTTGAGTTAACTTCAGTTCTGTAACTTAACTGGAGTCAATTCTGAATTAAATTGGTATATAATTTAACATATAAACGCTTGAGTAGGAATGTAACCGAGAAAAAAAATTAAAACATATTGAATATGTATTGAAATCCCAAAACCGATGTTAACTGAGATGAACTCAATTTAAAAACAAATTGCGATACATCAACTATTTAGTGAAGAAAATGTAATCACAGAACAGAAAACCACGAAAGGGCCGTCGTCGAAAACCCGAGATGAACGGACGCGTCCGGCAGACACTGTTTGTAGAAACTTCTTCCACAGCATGTCACAAATATGTTCTTGTGGTCTTGGAGATAACTGTTGGTTCCAGCGGTTTCGCCTGAATCGAAAACAGCAAGTGTCCTGAGTAACGAGACATTCATATGGTGAAATTAAAATATGGAATTGTGCAATTTACATTAATAATATTTTAAAGTGACAGAATCATGCAAATCAAATAGATAACACAGTGAATAAATCAATTGGAATTTTGAACAAACATAAAAACATATTGCCACAAAACAAATTAGTCAACACATTGAACATGACTGTTAATAATAAGCTTTATAAATTATTTTATAAACAGGGACCAATAATTTTCTGTGGTTCTATGAAACAAATCTTATAATTAAACGGGTTCATACGCCGTAACCGTATTGACAATCACGTTGATATGAACATATATGCAATTACACTTCATATAACCCATACAAACAATTTGACTTATGAATGCATCATGCACGCATGATCATAATTATTAAGTATGACCATTTTTAAGTTAAAAACCTTCGATATAGCGAATCAAAGAGTTGAAGTCGTTGGTTGGGCGATCTTCGTAAACGACGTGAACTTGTTGATCCTCTCCGTACGTCTTCTGCACCCAGTCTGTTAAGTACACATAATAAACAATGCCGAAAAAAATATATTGAATTTATTAAAATATTAAGTGCGTGTTATATGTCACAGTTTATACATTTGGATGTCGCATGATGTCTTGCTGTGAACGGAATAAAATTAACTTAACTACCTACCTATGCAGTTTGTCATCACGCCAAGTGAGTTGACACCATCGGCTGTACCGTAGTCACATATGACAAACGGACCATGTCCAGGCGTAAACGGAATGGAACCTGGTTGAAGAATATTTGAAAATACACTTCAGTTAAATGTTCTCCCTGACTGCTTAACTATTCCTAAAGCGAACAGCATTATGTTTAACTACACTATCAACCAATCTTATAAATGCTTAATCACCTCAAACAACATCACCTTCTTCACATATATTACATATGTGTATCAGTATGGAATAATGAATGGCGAACAACATGAATCAGGCATGTTTTGCCACGTATTACGGATACCAGAAGATGTTCCTGAAATGTGCTGTTTATTAAGCCCGATGTTGATGTCACTGCACACACCTGCTACTTGTGCTGACAGGTGACTTCATAGACGTAAGATCATTTACACTGCCAAGCAGATTCGCATGAGACAATGACAATAACATCCGTTAGACTCTACATAGCTAATATGGGATGGTTTAAAAACGCTTTGGCGGAGCAGAACGTTTGTTTGTAGCCTGATATCCAACCGTTGTGCACTAGCAACGCATCATGAGTGACAAATGTTAACCACTGACCTTGATTTATAATGGGTATTTATTCTCCACACACACCCTTCTGGGGATAACACATGAGTTTCTGGTGCTCATGTAGAAGGTGCGTGTACAAGTTTGCTCATTGGCGTTCGAGCCCACTGTTTCATACATAACTGTTATAAGAATTAAAACAGTAGATATTTTGTTGTGTCTCACAAACTGTGAAGAGAAAACACGGACATGTATGAAAACACTAAGAGGAAATATGCTGCTTCAGTATCTGCAGCCGTGTCCTTTGTTTTGATGGCTGACCCCATACGTCGTGATATTTTCGAAGTAAGATTTGCACAGTACTGGCGTGATATGTTAAAGAGCCATACATATTTGACTGCTTCAATCAACTGAGCTTGGTTGTTTTGTAGCAACGTTATCCTTAATGTGCTGTCACATGTTCTCTGTATAGGTCTGGCGCATTACCTGGCCAATGAGGAACCCGTACAGTGCCACTTTCATACCGTGACGTCTTTAAACGCGCTGTGTGACACATAGCTTTGACTTGCTTGCATGTTTCACAGTCTGTCAGTTATATCTGCGTCAGAAGAATGTCACTACAAAGTGTTTAGTACTCAGTTTGCTGCATAGGTTTCTCTTTTGTGAAGAAGTGGAGAGAATATCGTTGAGACATAATTTCTGAAAGCTTTCTCATCGTTGTTCTGAATAAAACAGTGGTGGTCGTACTTCAATAAGCAACATTGCAATCGTGATAAATATTGTTCAAGCATAATGGTGCAATTGATACTTGTGGTTAAAACCAGGTTCTTCCCGTCAGCCGTAAGAGGTGATTTGGTGGAGCACGTGGACTGTGCTTTCAGCCAGCTAAGAGTGGTGAATAGAACCGAGGCTTTTTTTCAGTGGGTAGTAAATGCCTGGCTCATATTTACCA
>BSQZ01000014.1:8712500-8810000 GCA_033239005.1 Lamellibrachia satsuma
GCCCTCCATGCACACAATCAGACGTCCTGTCACCTTGGGATCGAGTGTAAGACTGTATCTTGTCTTCTCAACATGGATTGAGCGGTTTATCAAGGGGCCACTATGTCATGTCTTCACGATGTGATGATTTGGCAGGTTTGTCCAGGTTAATGCAATTCTATGCATTACAATTAAAAGAGCTGAGAGATTTTCGAATAAGTACAACACGTCCAAGTTATTGCCACTTAGCAGATCCTGCCCTTATCGCAACAGCGCATGTCAGGGATGAATTTCAGTAGATTCTTACTTTCATTATGTAAGTTGGTCCTTATCTGACAGATCCGGTTCCTTGTCTCACATATTTCGCAATAGCAGGATGATGATTAATAATTATGCAATTGTTGTATATGGCCATTATGCTTTCGACAAGGTCCATTTTGCTTTTAATTGAGTTCTTTTTTAAATTAATAATATATTGGCTGATTTGATTGGCAAATGTATTTATGTATATATCGACGATATGCTGGTTTCTAGTGAAAACTATCATGTCAATCATTTACAACTCATCTTTGACAAAGGTAGGGATGCAGGACAAGCAAAGCCGACAACTGTGCATTTCGATTACCAGAAGTAAAACTGTTAGGCTATATTTTTAGTGCTGACTGAATAAAAATCGACCCGGATAAAGTTGACTTCATTGCTAAACTGAAACCACCGACTACCGTCAAAACAATTAGATTAATAATTGGCATATGTAATTTAGAATAAGAACATCTTACCAAATTATGCAACAGTAGCTGAACCATTAATTGGTTTGACATGTTAACACTTTAAATTTTCGTGGGACGATGACAAACAAGCAGCGTCAGACGAATATAAACTATTACTGACGTCATCATATGTGATGATAGCTCCTAACTTGAATCTACTGTACCGTCTTTATACCTATGCATATCACTACGTGATTGGAGGGTTGCATGGATAGGCCAGTTTGATATAATAACTAATTGTATTAAACCTAGATGAGCAACATAAATGCAGGCTTGAAAAGTTTGTAACTAAACCTCCCAAGAGGATATTGACAGTCCAAAGTCCAAATTGTGCCAAAGATTGATGATAATATTAAAGCATGTCCACGCACACACACACACACACACACACACACACACACACACACACACACACACACACACACACACACACACACACACACACACACACACACACACACACACACACACACACACACACACACACACACACACACACACACACACACACACACACACACACACACACACACTCACACACATACACACACACACAATTTTATATGCAGATGACTCAACTTTATGTAGTACACTTGACTCTTCCAAAAATGTGATTACCCTTTGAATGTTCAACACTACACTGCTCTGAACCATTCATATCAGACCTTAATAAATGTAATACATGATCTCACCAGGTTGGTTCTAGCACGCGTTGAGCAAGGAAGCTATCCTGAAACATAAACTGTTGGTCCTCACTTCCTGTACAATAATTAATAAATATTTTCGTTGTCTCCGTGGTTATAATATCCCATTATGATATCAGTAATCAGGAATCAGGACATGTTTATTCAACAAGAAGGTTTGAGTTATGATCTTTATTTAGTTTGTTAAGAATGTCTTGCCTTATTTAGTGACTTAACATTAGTATCTTTATTTAGTTTGTTTAGGAATGTATTGCCTTATTAAGCAACATAGCATATTTTTAGAAAATTGTTTTCCTTATTAAGTCACTTAACATGTTTTCATAAGCGTCAAATCTATGCTTTGCTACGTTTTTGTATTTTGGCGACGGTTCGCGATGTAAAATTATGTTGATACATATAAAATAAGACTGGTGATCAGAACACGTTTTAATATAATTCCTTCAATTGAGTTTCAAGTGAAAGAAGAAAGTCTACAAAAAGAACTTATCTATTAATGTTCCATTTGATTATAAAGCTGGTAGGTAGAGTAATGTTAGGGTAGAGGCAATGAGTGGTAGAAATATCAAAACACTATCCGATTATATCTTTCTCATTTATTTTTAAAGATCATTATTATAGTATACAGCAATTACTAATTCACTGTTACAGTTTTCAAGCGATGTTGAGATAATAGTAAATTCGTCAATGAATTTTGTTTTAGATAAATTATTAAACCTCCCTTGTTTCTACACGTTTTGCCTTGTGATATACAATAATTACTCAAGTGAAAAAGATATATATCATAATTTTTGCTTAAACTACTTTCTTGAATGGATATAGCACCAAATTTAAAGCAATTTGTTTATAAATATAAAACAATGCATTCAGCTCATCAAAGTTTGCATTAATGCTCTCTATATCAGTGCTGAGTGAAATAATTTCTTTTAGAAACCAGGATATCTCTCAGTTTATCGTTTTCAATATATGACGAATGATGAATTACTTTTAGATTGTTATGACCATCATTATATTCGCCCAACCTTATAATTTTACACAAGGAGTTGGCTTAAAAACCACCACAATTCACAAGAATATTATCATCCAATACCATTGTATGTCATTGTGTAATAGTTACTGTTGTTCTTACTAAAGAAGTGAAAGCGAGCTATTGATAACGATGACTTAAATTGAATTTGGTTTGAAAACGAAGCTAAACAATAATATAAATAAAGCATGTTAGGGAAAACTTTACCATGTAAAATGGTTTAAATTTCGCAATTCGCTTAAACCTGATACCAGTATGAGAACGCCTAGGATGGCACAACATAAGAAGAAGAAGAAGAAGAAGAAAATGTATGAATATGCTTTTAACCATGTTCATTTGAAAAGGCTCCGAGATGGGAGTGTTATTTTAGAATAATGTATGCATTAGGCAATGGCAGAGTATATCGTTTTAAAGGCAGATTTAGATGCATTGTAGAATGGGATCACGTGTGCAGGCAAATCAAATAATACTAATAAATTATATAATAATAATAATAATAATAATAAATTGCATAAACATAGGCATAGCGTACATATGCGATATGCCTAGCACGGCATAACATAAGAAGAAGAAGACAATATATGAATATGGTTTTAACTATATTTATTTGAAATTTCTCCGAGATGGGAGTGTTATTTTAAAATAGTGTATGCATTAGCTCCTGACCTGAATCGACCGTTCTGTTGTTATATTTATGCATATCAGTGTGAGGGCTATTTGGATAAGCTAGTTTGATTTAATAACTATTTGTATGAAACGTAGATTAGCAACAGAAAAGCAGGGCTCGAAAAGCTTGTAGCTAAATCTCCCAAGTTTATATTGACAGAGTCCACATTGTGCCAAATATTGATTATAATATTAAAGAACTTCCTTCCTCTCTTGTGGAAAACAAATAAAGCCAGCTAATAATGATATTTGCTAAATTCCTTTGAACTCGGATGTCAACGAAATTCGGGAACATGAAGGACGAAGGACTCAGCTACACATATTTAATTGACCAATATTTAACAACATTTAACAAGATTTGCCATCCAAGCCAAAGGCCCAGATGGCAAGTAGACAAGGAAGCCATTGGCTTATCGAGAGTCCAACAATGTTCATCTACGTATAACCCGCCCTCCTGAGATACGTGTCAACCTTGTTTTTAAATATATTCACTGCAGTTACACAATCTGTAGACAATTTATTCCATTCATTTATTTTCCTCTGTGAGAACGAGTGCTTCCTGATGTCCAATCTACATTGATCCTTTACTAATTTTACCTCATGTCCTCTAGTTCTGCTATCCTTCTTGAGTGAGCAAAACATATTTCTATCAATATTTTCATACCCATTCAATATCTTAAAAACGTCAATCTGATCTCCTCTTAACCTCCTTGTCTCTAGAGTTGTTCAACCACATTCTTTCAGGCGTTCTTCATAACTAAGGTATCTCAGTTCTGGAATAATTTTAGTTGCTCTCCTTTGTATGCATTCAAGCGTATTTATATCCTTCTTACGATATGGTCTCCATGCTTGTATACATTATTCTAAATGATGTCTAACTATTACTTTATAAAGAGGTATAATTAACTGTTTTACCTAGTATGTTATGTTTCTTCTAATCAATCCAAGAATTTGATTACCCTTTGAAGCTGCAATGCCACACTGATCTGACACTTTCATATCAGCGCTTTTACAGTAGTACCCAGAAGAGTATCTCCCATTTTATAGTTTACATCCAAGTTCCCATGTCCTGTAGGTAGGCATTTTTCATTTCCCAAAATTGAACAACATCTGCCATCTCTCAGACCATTTCACTAATCTGTCTAGATCGTTTTGTAAACGTTGTTTATCACCATCAGTATTAACCTTTCTAAGCAGTTTTATGTCATCCGCAAATTTCAGTACGTTACTTGTTATACTGTCTTCCAATTTATTGGTATATATTAAGAATAATATAGGTCCAAATACTGATCCTTGAGGTACCCCACTCAAAATCGATTTCCAATTTGAGACTTCTCCATCTACTACTCGTTGTCTTCTGTCAGTCAGCCATTGTTCTATCCAGTCAGTTATACTATACCCGATACCATGGGCTTTTAATTTAAGTAGTAATCTTTGATGTGGAATTTAATAATTTATGCTTAACGAGGAAGTCCACCATTTGGTCTTTAATTAACCCTTATAATAATTTACAAATCACTGACGTTAAACTCACTGGTCTGTAATTATCTGACTTATTTATCGAACCCTTTTTAAATAATGGTATGATGTTTGCTTCTTTCCATTCGAACGGAACAACTCCCTCTTTTAATGACAAGTTGAATACTATTGCAAGTGGTATACTGATTTGTTCTACTGTTTCCTGTAATAATTTTGGAGGAATCCCATCCACTCCCGGCGATTTATTATACTTCATTGCCTTTATTTTCTTAGCTACCATTTCTGGAGTAACAAATAACGGTCCTAAATAATCAGATTTAGCATCCTGAAATTTAGCATCAGCAACTGGTAATTAACTAATATCTTCTATGGTATACACTGAACTGAAGTAATCATTTAGGTCTTCCGCCTTAAAAAACCATGTGATATTATATTTCAGCACTGTCTTCTAGAGGTCCAACCTTGTCTTGTACGTTTTGTTTACTCCTGATTTATGCATACGCAATTCTTGCTGTAATTTTTTATGTTACCTGCTAATTTTTGCTAATAGCTTCTTTTAGATTGTCTGATTTTAGTTGTAGCTGCATTATGTGCCTCTTTGTAATTTGCATAGTCTTCTTCCTTTCTGGTACGCCTATAAACCCTCCACATAGTTTGTTTTAGCATTATTTTTCTAATTGCTTCTTTTGACAAGTGTTTCTTTCTACACCGTTTTCTTTGTTTTTGGAAGGGAACAAATTTATCGATGATACTCTCAATTTCATATTTTAGAATGTTCCAACATTCAATTGCGGTCTTATTCATCAGCATGTTATTCCAATCTAGCTTTGCTAAGTATATTCTCATATCTTTGAAGTTACCTTTGAGGAAGTTTCTCTTGTACGTTTTCTTATTTTTACTTTTTGATTTTACATTGATGTCAAAATGTATTTGAATATGGTCAGTGTTACCCAATGGTTCAAGTATTTTTACATTGTCCACTAATTCCTTTTGTGATGACAAAACTATATCTAATAAATTTTCTCCCCTGGTTGGTTCTAGCACGTGCTGAGTAAGAAAGCTATCCTGGATTAGAAATATAAATTGTTGGTCCTCACTTCCTGTGCTCTCTAGAGAATTCCATTTGATGTGTCCATGGTTAACATCTCCCATTATGATACATTCCCCTTTACTAACTTCCTTTTTGGGACTTTGGACTAACATGTTAATTGCCATCCCCCGACAATTTCGATATTTGTGACCCTTCCCGCCCATTACTGGTAAAATCCCTGACAGCATTATTACCTGCTCAACCCGCGTCTGTTCTGACCAACTGCCTATATTTCCTAACTATGGAAGTTGTACCCTCCCTCTCTACGTTATTTGTCCCTACGTGTACTAAAACAGATTCACCCTTACCCGAACCTACGATGTTGTCAACCCACTCAGTTATCGCCTCTATTTTGGCTCCAGGCAAGCAGACCACCACGTCATCTCCCTTGTTTAAAACTCTGTCGGTCTTCCTAACTATCGAATCCCCCACAAACACCCTCGCTCTCTTCTTCTCACCCTCTATCACTGCTGCAGAATAGCTCTTCCGTTCGAACCCTTCCATCACATTCTATCCTGACCCCTTCCCTCCTGTCTCCCCCACTTCCCTCTCCTTCGCTCTTGTCTCCCCTACTCCCCTTTCAAGATAAGATAAGATAAGATAAGATAAGATACATTTTATTACCAAGTAGCAAGTACAAGGAATTTGTAGTGTTGTGGCGTTAGCACAAACATACACTCATGCACCTAATCACACACGGAACTAAAACATTACATATCACAATCGTAATGCTAAAAACAGTTGAAAACAATCGAGAGTAATATACTAGGTTGCAAGATTAAAAAATAAAAAAATTTAAAGATTAAAAAAATAAATAAATAAATAAAAAATTAAAAAGGCGACATTGCAACTACCTACCAGAGGCAAGACATTTATGATGGCTCTCCGTTTAAAAATTTCAGCGCTTGAGAATAGAAACTATTGTTAAATCGCGTCGTTTTAGTTTTAATGCTACGGTAGCGCTTACCGGAGGGAAGGAGTTCAAAGAGATGGTTGGCTGGATGATATTCGTCTTGTACAATGCGCTTGGATTTGCGCAAACTGCGAGATAGATAAAGAGATCTGATGGACGGCATATTTAACCCGATTAGTTTAGAGGCGTACTTGACGACTGATTCAATTTGATTAATTTCATCTTGGCTGGCGCGACCAAACCAGACAGTGATAGAAAATGACAAGACACTTTCAATAACTGCGCGGTAGAAACGTGTTAATATTGCTTGAGATAAGCCGAATCGTTTGAGGTGTCTAAGGAAGTACATGCGTTTTTGTGCTTTTTTAATGATGTCAATCGTGTTATTACACCAGGAAAGATCTTTAGAAATAGTCGAACCCAAAAATTGTACAGAGTCGGCTTGTAAGACTTCAGTACCGTCAATGACAAGGGGGTGGATGGGTGTTTTCTTTTTGCGAAAATCAATGATCATTTCCTTCGTTTTGGATATGTTTAGTACCAGGTTGTTGTTCTTACACCAGCCGACCAGTCTTTGAACTTCCTCTCTATACACAGACTCGTTAGCATTGTTGACACAGCCAATTACAGTGGTGTCATCCGAGAACTTAACCACGCGAACAGATTGGTTACCAGATACACAGTCATTTGTAAAGAGAGTGAAAAGGAAAGGAGAAAGCACGCAGCCTTGTGGGGCACCAGTGTTAAGAATAACAGGTTTGGAGAGAGAGTTTTTGACCTTGACAGATTGAGGCCTGTTAGAATAAAGTTAAGAGTACAGTGATAGATGGCAGGATGCACATTCAGAGATACAAGTTTATCAAACAACTTCACAGGAATTATGGTGTTAAAGGCCGAGCTAAAGTCCACGAAAAGAATCCTCGCATAAGTGCTCGGTTGTTCCAGGTGATTCATAACATAATGTAAACCTAAGGCAACTGCATCGTCCACTTCACTCCGGTTGTCTTTCCCCTCGTTCCTTTCCTTCCCGTCTCCTTACGTCCTGTCTCCCTACGACCTGTCACCTTCCCTCCTCTCAGCTTCCTACCAGGCTGAGGTGAGCTCTCCCTGGCATCTCTCGTGTCTTTCCCCACTTTATCATCTACTGTTCCCCCACCTGAACTACTGGCACAACCCCCCTGTTCCCTTCCCACCATTGCCACTACGAGAAGCCTCAGCTCTTCCAACTCCACCTCTAGTTGCTTCATCTTCGTACATCCCCTACACTAAAAACTAAAACTATCTGCCTGGACCTCAGCCCAGGTCTTATCGCACCCACACTTGGCGAAGTCCACTCAGTTACTGCATCTGCCCCAAATTAAGTGCATTGCGGCCATTAACTGCCGTTTGCACGGCGCCATCATACAATTTAGTTTTAATTAGTTTGCTACGTTAGCCTTGAATAAGGCTGTTTTTGTGTTCAAAAGAACACTTTAGGCTAATATGCTTGCTAGCTATGTCTTCTATTAAGCTCGCATGAGCAAAAAAAGCCTGCCACCTAGCGAATACGGAGAACACTGTGTAACAAAACAACGAAATCAGTGTGTACTAATTTACGCTAAAATCCTGCTGTTAGTTCCTTTTTACCGAAAACGTTTACTACCGCTATGTCAGATATTACCTTATGTATGTGTAAACGATAGTTCGATGCACCAGTTGAATTCACGACCTGTAAACAAACTCCCTTTTATCACTCGTTGAGTTTGAATCCGGGAAAAAATATTACATCTGTTAACAAAAACGGTTTCTTAATTTATGTCTACAAGAAGTTTGTGAACAATATATGTATAATAGTAATACTTATTCTAACCAATATTCCAATGTTACTGACTATTCACTATGTTATCTAAATTTTCGAATGGTAAACAACCCTATTAATGCTCTCTGACTTCCGTGACAGAGTCCGAAACTAACTTACGCTAAAATACTGCCTCTGACTAATAATTAACAAAACATGTTCCCTAATATAAGCCTACAATATGTTTATGTATAATATATATGCAACAGTAATTCTTATTCTATTCGATATTCGACGCTTTTCTATAAATTATCTTCACCAATTTCAAATCGCTGCTGCACCAAGTCAAGATCCGCCCATCAATAGAAACCGTTGCCGATGAAAACGTTGCTTTCTAATATACATACGCACGTTGCAATATAAACGTCGCAAGCAAACTAAACGTTTAACGTTCCCGTTCGGCTTTCCTGTAAAACCTCGAAGCATTGCTTGCTACATACTGCACACTGCTGTACTTGTCCAGGACACTTCCGGAAGACGTCACTGCCCAGCAGTTGAAACCGGACGTTGTTTAGAAACTTGACCCAATAGTAAAGCATATTTGATATTGTGGCAAGTATAGCGCCTGTATTGGTGACAGCGTCTGCGTTTGTAAACTCACAGTAATGCAAAATGAAGCTAACATGTATCAATTGCTATCATACCATTTGCATGTATACATTTTATGTTTAGGAAGTGGTTCATTCATATAAACGAAAACCACGGGGAGGGAACAATTGGCGGTGTTGCCCCAAGCGGAGGGCCGTAATTTTTTGGTAATCTTGCTATTTTTTAAATACAACTCATCCATGTTGTCAGTTTGCTGAACATAATTTTCAAACGGGTAACATGCAATGTGAACACATTAAAGACATGCTAACGTAGTTTAATATTAAACAGTTTGCTTTCCTTAAGGGGGCAGCGTATTTATTCAGTGTTATCTCTCTCTGGGTGCAGGTATTGATTTCTTGGCAAAAAAGTACCCTCATATATTAGGTGGCGATTCCTTATTTTGTAAACAACTACATATTAATATAACAGTGTAGCCTTTTTAGTCGTATTACAATGTTTTGTGTGTTACTGTGACATCCACATACATTACTACTGATGAGTCGGAGCAGCTTGACATCTGTGAGTGCAGGTATTGAGTTTCTAGCCAAAACACTACCCAAATCCGAAAGGACGTGAGTGCCTATTTTGTCAAACACATGCAGATTAAGATAGCATTGCAACTATATGTATATATGACATTGATTTCGTCTGTTATTATGACATCCAGTTGCGTTGTTCCTAGTAATCCTTTTGGAAAAAATGCATTCACGATTTTACAGGGCGGGGGAATGTTTTTGACTAGGAAATCAATACCAGCATCCACATGGAGATTCCAAATGATCCAAGATGACCATAAGTAATGCCAGTGGGCATCACAATAATAAAACAAAACAATTGAGTATGGTTAAAAAGGAACAATTAACGTGAATCAGGTGTAGGGTGTTAACATCGGCCAGATCCTTGTGCTGAATTGAAGAAATAACATTCCAAGGGCTGGTGTACCTCAGCGTTGCGGGCCTAAAACGGTATTAATTAACGTTTCCTTTGCAGTAAGCTGGTCTCAATCGATTCGAAATATTTTCTTTATAATAAGGACGGCGCTCCCATAATTAGCCAGGCAAGCAGGTCGGCCTCCTGGCTTTGACCTTTGTTCGTGTGGCTACACCGGCAGCTAATTAGCGTGAAAACAGGCCATGCCTGATAGCTCTTAAGAGGCCAGAGTCAAAGTACAACTATTCGTACAGGTCAGGCCAAAATCACTACAAGCTAATCAACTTGGCTTGGGCTAACTTACTGCATAATTGATGTTCGTACATCCGTTAAGGTCAGCACAAATTTGTTCGTGGATTAAGCTGGGGCATTGTGATTTTATGATTTATACTTTAGTTATTTTGTATTTACAATGCTATATAGTAGGGTGTTAACTTAGGCCAGATCCTTGTGCTGAATTGGAGTAATAACACTACAAAGTGTCAGAAACTGGTCGGAACAAATATCAACAAAATATTATTGTAAGTTAATAAATGCCAATAGATGTTGTCACAAATTAACGTTTTATGTTTACGAAAATATATCGTTCTCCCATTATTTCGTTAAGAAACTAGTATAACCTTTTAACTTAAATCGTACCTTCCGGTGTACATATATATATATTTCACATACGTGATATGTTATAGCCAACT
Organism: Lamellibrachia satsuma; assembly: GCA_033239005.1. NCBI lineage: Eukaryota > Metazoa > Annelida > Polychaeta > Sabellida > Siboglinidae > Lamellibrachia > Lamellibrachia satsuma. The sequence continues at coordinate 8,723,176 of BSQZ01000014.1, forward strand.
TTGTTAAATATATATTGAGCTCTAAAGGGTATATACACACCTAGGGAATGGGAAGTGCTTATCATGGGGGCAAGGAAGAGGCCACATCCCTACGATGGCAAAGTTCTTAAGCATAGTGAATTCCTTGATTATAACGAACTCGCTAGAAACATAATAAAAAGCAGGACCAAAAATGCTGAAGGGGACGCCGTCATCTGGTTGACTATAAATTGGCTAAGATTTGAAGAGTACACTCCGTACACGATCAAGTACAAATTCAGAATTCAAAGTCCACTCCGTACACCATCAAGTACAAATACAGAATCCAAAGTGAAGTATTCATGGAGCTAGTTGTGGCAACTGAGCGTGGTAGACGAAAGTCCAGTGGGAGTCTTACTGTTCAACAACTCTATAAGAGCCGGATTCCCATCTCAGAAGAAAAATTCATGACTTGATGAGTATCCTGAGCAGCCGCGTTATACCTGCCGAGTATGAAGCTTATTATGAGGGGTTACCGTCGTCAAGGCGTGTTGCTACTATCGTGGATGGAGATGGTGAATAGTCATTTAAGCCTTGTACGCAATTACTACATGCATTGCTTGACTGACCATTTTATGTTATGACGAATAAACGACGAGTATACAGGCGTAATTCGACTGCGGAGTTTAAAATCGGACGGGAGCACATATTAATGTTTTTTTACTTGTGTAAGGATTGTCTGGCAGAAGAGATTATGTGGTTGGATTATGGCAGTAATTTGCTGTACAGCAAGTAGAGCAGTCTTTTGTTTAATCAATTTGTGAAATACAACACTGGATAGCTTTTAATACCTAGATTTATTACTAAGATAATGATTTACATGTCCTGATGTGTCCTCCCTGTGGCTTTCCTGCGCTACGTTTTTCAGAGCACAAACTTCATATTTTTGGCCATACATTAGACACTGGTAACGGTCACAATGATTACAAAGCATGTGCTAGAAGATGGTAATATCGTCTACACTGTAAACCAAGAATAACCATGATTGAACAAGAACCTAATTTTATGCATCAATTAAAAACTTTATATATATATATATATATATATATATATATATATACATATATACATATATATATATATATATATATATATATATATATATATATATATATATATATATGTATACATATATATGTATATATATATGTATATATATATATATGTATATATATATATATATATATATATATATATATATATATATATATATATATATATATATATATATATATATATATATATATATATATATATGTATATATATATATGTATATATATATATATATATATATATATATATATATATATATATATATATATATATATATATATATATATATACACACACACACACACACACACACACACACACACACACACACACATATAAAATATATGTTACAATCTGTTAAACTGCTTTTGCATGCTGAAACTTATATTAAGATTTATTTGTTTTCTAGTTCAACTATTATTTTCACGATAATGTATTGTTTATATATTTATTTTATCGGATGAACTGCCCATCGAACGCCAACTCGTCTTAAATGAGAAAGCCACGGTGCAATCAATAAATACATAGCGCAGTCACTAAGTACATACCGCAATCATTAAATATATGGCAAACATACAGCAAGGTCACAGACGCAACACAACTGTGAAATACACTGACAATCCTACTTCTAGAACTTGCTCGTACAGTCTCTAACTGTATTAATTTTTTTCACCCAACAACAAACAATTGTTAAATTGTTATACCTAAATTATTTTTGCATCATTATTTGTTTGTTTTATATGTGTTTTATATTTACACCTGCACCAATAGAGATACGTAAATTACCCCCAAAAGGACAGAGAGTTTCAATCAAAGAGTGTCAATTGATGTCACAGTAGCAACAACAAAACATGTACTTGCATATAGGGTTACAATGTTATATTACTGTGTATATGTTTGGCAGAATAGGCACTTTTTGTAATTTCAGGGTGGATGAAGGTTTTGGCCACGAAATCAATACTTTTACCCACACAAAAGGGCCAAATGACTCAGTATGACGGGGATTAATGTGCATAGTTGTAGCTATGACAAATACAAATTTCATTTGAATAAAGTGCTACAATTCAATGCATTCATGTTTATTTTAGGATAAAAAATGCACTCGCGATTTAAAAGGGCGGGGGAATAATTTTGACAAGGAAATCAATGCCTGCACCACGTGGGTAATCCAAATGACTCGAGATGACCAGAGGTGATGTGATGCCAGTGGACATCACAATAATAAAATAAAACAATTGAATAAGATTAAAGGGGAACAATTACCGTGAGGCAGGTGTAGGGTGTTAACATAAGTCAGATCCTTGTGCTCAGTTGGAGTGGTAACACTACAAAAGCTGGTGTCAGAAACTGGTCGGAATAAATGACAACAAAATGTTATTGTAAGTTAATCAATGGGAAAAGATAGTCTTAAATGTTGTCACAAATTCACATTTATGTTTAGGGAATACATTCGTCCTCCATTATTTCGTTAAGAGACGAGTTTAACATGTTAACCTTAAATCTTACCTTCCGGTGTGCATATATTTCACGTACGGGATAAAGTACTATTTATTTCCACGTTGGGTCCATTTTTTACCTAATGTTACTGGACTATTATCCAATAGTGGCTCTTTAATATGACGGTGTCTTCTCGATTATATATATATAGGTCCTCGCATTGTTCAGTATTGCTCAACACAGTTTTTACACTAAACCTGGTTTAATTTTCCAAAGTCGTAGGAAGTGATCAGGACAGACAGGCTTGGACCTGACCGATATTTGCCACAAGGAGTAATTCATTTATCCATACGCATTTTCCAGTCAGGGAGTACCATATTAATATCAGTCCTTCTTTTAAATTGATTATCATGATTTAGTAATTAGTGGATATAGTCTGAAGCTGTAGATGACACACCAAAATGTGTTGTGCTTATATGTTTATTGTGCTCAAGAAGGTTTAAATTATAGTTACCACATAAACTATATTTAATTGACTTCCGTGCGTGTCATACCTTAGGCAGCAGCATTATTAATATCATTAAATATGTCCACCTTTGATCTCGGATTCCTATAAAATAATGTTACACATCCAATGATTACGATACGTTATTTAATTCCAGATCTACTGCAACGCATTCTACAATGTTGTCCATTATTGATGTCATGCTTTGGATTAATATAGAATCGGTTTATTTTTATACGAAAATGTTAACTCCTATACGTATTTAAATGTCTTGGCTAACATGCACATCTTCATACCCTTGTAATAGGAAACAATTAGATTAGGCAACAACTTCAAATGGATGTATATAAAACATAAAATAATACCAATATTTTTTTTTATTGAAGTGAATCATAAACATTGAAGATCTAATGTACTTTTATTTGAAAGCAAATTGCGATTCTCCATACTAACAATCGCCTACATTAATATTATTTGAATCGTTTTTACCAAGATTGGTGCCATTATCACATTTACACTCTGTGAATATTCTGAATGGTCAAAACTGTTGAAGTCAAACTTTTTGTTCATGCAATTTGTGCTATGATTTATTGTTTTGAAGTTTACAAGCATAGCATCATTAAATTATGCTAACAATCGTATTAATAAATCAACGTTGGCACAGTCCTCTACTAACATCGCCCCGAAGATTAATCTTTCATATGAAATAATCCCTCAATCTGCGAACTCAGCATGAACCACCCATCAACATTACACCAACATATAAGGATCCGGTATGTCGCAATTCATTGAATATTACGACTGGGTTTGTATGTGCTACGGGTAGTAAGATTATACCTAAATTAAGGATAGACAACTGTAAGGCAAGTTTGTAGTATAAAATTGCATACATTACAGCTTAATTACTAAAAATTATACAAAACCAAATTTCTCTTTCCTTGCACAATTTACAATAGTGATCTAACTTCATGTTAATGCTCTACAAAAACATCTCGCCTACCTGGTCTGTATGACCGCCGCCGCCCGAAATGGAATATCTACACTCACCGGAGACGCGAGCAAGTGTTACCAATTATGTTCCCCCTTGGCCGAGTTCGACTTGACGACTAACACCCAGTATGGTGCAAGCCAGTTTATAAATAATCTGGAGTGAACAAGTGCACGACTGTCACATTATTCTCCCAGATGCAGGAAAACGGGTGTTATGTTACATCAAACGTATTTTGTATCAACGACGCGCGAATGCAGTGCTACTGGTCTGCGCCCAAAGTATCTGCTCCATGATCAATGTCTACATAATTAAATTATATATTTTAAGTAGGGACTCTCCGTCCCCCTCTCTCTCTCTCCGCACTTTATCTCTTTTTCGCTCTCCCTCCCTCCATCTCTTCCTCTCGATCCTTCTCTTCCTCCATCTTTCGGTCCCTCCTCGCTATCTACCTCGCTCTCAACATCGCTCTCAACCCTCTCTTTATCTATCTCCCTCTCTACTCCCCTCCCTCTCTCTCTCCCCTCTCTCTATGTATCTCAAACATAAGCAAAAGCAGTGATGGTCAGCGTCTAGAGCATGGCTATGAACATCTATAATAAGGGACGGTTTAAAATTTGAGGATTTTCCCGTTGTGCTATGACAAACAAAATTCCGTAGTATGTCAGTTGAATAATCGTCGGCCAATTTTCAGAATTCAAAGTGATGTTTGCATTATTTTGTTATCGACAATCTTTTGTTAATACTGTTATCGTGATATATGTGCACTATCTTGCCACTAAGACATTATTGTGGTATTCGGCCGAGATGCCTAGAATCGATGTTGATGGACATTATTGGAAGCGTTATTTATATCACTGGATTGTTTGCCTCTGGGTTGTTAGCTCCTGGATTGTTTGCTCCTGGGTTGTTAGCTCCTGCGTTGTTAGCTCCTGTGTTGTTTGCTCCTATCTTGTTAGCTCCTGTGTTGTTAGCTCCTGTGTTGTTAGCTCCTGTGTTGTTAGCTCCTCTGTTGTTAGCTCCTGTGTTGTTTGCTCCTGTGTTGTTAGTTCTTGAGTTGTTAGCTCCTGTGTTGTTTGCTCCTTGGTTGTTAGCTCCTGAGTTGTTAGCTCCTGGGTTGCTAGCTCCTGTGTTGTTTGCTCCTGGATTGTTACCACCATGTGATGAAACAAATCCTCGAGTGACGAGATCTGGTCTACGCATTATTGCCAAGGAGACGCAGAACAATATATACGGCTGGTAAGACAGTTGGATAATGTGAAACGAACAAGGTGAGAAAAGACCAAACACCTCAGGGGTCTTAGTAATCGTAGATGTAGTCTTGATTTAAATAAAAACACATTCCACATATTCAGTTTTGATACTCATTTCTGACAATTCAATATAATCATGGGATCTACTAACACACAAATATACCCCACCTCTCATCTTGGAAGGTCTAGTCAAATGTATACTTTTGTACTCTGGCTCTTCTTCGTTTATGCTTTGACTTCGGTAAGCTAATTCAATAGTTAATGCTGAATTTCTTGTAACTATATTGAATCAAACAGGGTCAATATATTATACAATAATGTTTACTTCGTTTGAACAGTAGTCTACATTAATATTATTTTTAAAGTTTTTACCAGGATTGAGGTCAAATTGTTTTTTTCCATGCAATTTATGCAATGACCTGCTGTTTTGAAGTTGACAATCATAGCATCACGAATGAAAACTTATGCACGTAACCATACTCTTAAGATATGATTTTGTCCCTGCGCACTCAAACTTGATGGAGCAAATAACAGTTGGTGATGCCGTCACCTTTTTGCACTAACACTGGTCAGCTATGCATCTTCTCGTTCGTTGTCACTTCCGCCAAGTTGATTAGTCTGGAACCGGACACCCATGCGACCCATTTTTTTAAGTTTCAGGTGTGTGAACACTATATGAGAACAACTACAACGACACAAAACAAACTTAATATCTAGTCAGTATGATGTAGCGCAGTAATAATTCGTATTTGCCTAATGAAAGGCAAACAATGTTCTGTTTTATTTAAAAACATTTCATTCAATGTGCTCCCGGACCGAACACTACTTTTTATAATTAAACATGGCAGAACAGGGAAACAGCACTGGAACGCAGAGAGGAAAAAGTCCAACAGACAAGCTGGCGGGCTCCCCTGCTGCTTTTTCTGAGACTGGGGCGATAGTTTTACTTCACATAGCATCGTATCACACGACACCACATTGATCAACAATGCTAGCCCCTCATGCCTCCCATATGGCATGTGCACAAATAAGCTTTTGGCATATCGGTAGTCCAACATTTTTCATCTATGTGTAACCTGCCTTGATGATATATGTTTCAACCTTGTTTTTAAACATATTCACCCTAATAGCAGTTACAGGGTATGTAGATAATTAGTTCCATTCATTTATTTTGTTTTGTTAAAAGGAGTATTTCCTGATATCCAATCTACACTGATCCTTTACTAATATTACTTCGTGTCCTCTAGTTCTACTATCTTTCTTGAGTTAAACTTGTAAATCAACATTTTAATACAGCTTTAATATATTAAATAAATCAATACGAACTCCTCTTAGCCTCCTTGTTTATATGTTTGTTAAACCACATTATCATTGGCGTTCTTCATAACTAATATCTCTCACTTCTGGAATCATTTTAGTTGCTCTCCTCTATATCCTTCTTAAGACATGATATCTAAACTTGTACCCTGTCTTTTAGATGAGGCTTAACTATTGCTTTATGGAAATGTATAATTAGCTTTTGTGTCCTTGAAAACTATATTTCTCCTAATCAGCCCAACAATTTAACTACAAATGATAGCTTCAATACAACACTAATATGAACCTTTCATATCAACACTTACTATATATAATACATTACCTCCCCTATTTGGTTCTAGCACGCGTCGAGTAAAGGAAGCTATCCTGAATTAAAAATATAATCTGTTGGTCCTCACCTCCTGTACTCTCTAGAAATTGTCATTGTATGTGTCCGTGGTGAAATATCCCATTATGATGCATTCCCCTTTACTCATTTCCTTTATTACGTTTTGCATTTTTGTGTTATTTTCTTCGTTATCTTGGACGTCGGTAAGCTAAGTACAAATTCAATCATTAATCTTGACCTGGCAAGCAGGAAAACGACCTCCAATTAAAACACTTACATCTACTCATTTGATAAATTTATCCAGGACCATGGCATTTGGCCCAACAGACAATAAGAGGGAAGGTAAGTACTTCACTAAATGTTTGACCAAACCTGTGTAGATGCAGGTAATTATTTTCTGGTCAAATAACTACCCGATCCTATTAGGTAACGTGTCCGTATTTTGTCGAACAAATACATATTAAGGTAAAACTGTAATCCTTAAACTATACTACAATGGGTGTTTTGTCACTGTCATCTCTCTGTGGGTGCAGGTATTGATTTCTTCGAGAAAAACACTACCCCCAACATATTAGGTCGCGAGTCATTATTTTGTCAAATAACTACATATAAATATAACGTTGTAGCCATTTATCATTACTACAATGTTTTGATTTTTTAATGTGCCATCCGCATATATTACACATGTTGATTTGGAACAACTTGCCATCTCTCATTGAGTACAGGTGTTACTTTCCTAGCCAAAACACTACCCAAACCAATAATGTTGAGAGTGCATATTTTGTCAAACATATGAATATTAAAATAACATTGCAACCATGTATTTATATGACATTGATTTAATTTGCTACTGTGATATCCAATTGCTTTACTCCTTGTAATTTTGAACCATTTGATATATATCTGGGGGTACATGAACTGATAATCTGGCCAACACGTCATCCACCCCGTAATGTTGCTAGCGCTTTTATTGTCGAAGATGAGAGAGTTTTTTGCCAGGAAATCAACACCTACACCAATAGAGATACTTAAATTACCCCCGAAAGGACAGAGAGTTTCAATCAAAGAGTGTCAATTGATGTCACAGTAGCAACAACAAAACATGTACTTGCATATAGGGTTACAACGTTATCTTACTGTGTATTTGTTTGGCAGAATAGGCACCTTTTTGTAATTTCAGGGCGGATGAAGGTTTTGGCCACGAAATCAATATTTTTACCCAGAGAAAGGGGCCAAATGACTCAGTATGACCAGGAGTAATGTGCATAGTTGTTGCTATGACAAATACAAATTTAATTTGAATAAAGTATTACAATTCAATGCATTCATGTTTATTTTAGGATAAAAAATGCACTCACGATTTAAAATGGCGGGGGAATAATTTTGACAAGGAAATCAATACCTGCCCCCACGTGAGTAATCCAAATGACTCAAGATGACCAGAGGTGATGCCAGTGGACATCACAATAATAAAATAAAACAACTGAATAAGATTAAAGGGGAACAATTACCGTGAGGCAGGTGTAGGGTGTTAACATAGGTCAGATCCTTGTGCTCAGTTGGAGTGGTAACACTACAAAAGCTGGTGTCAGAAACTGGTCGAAATAAATGACAACAAAATGTTATTGTAAGTTAATCAATGGGAAAAGATAGCCTTAAATGTTGTCACAAATTCACATTTATGTTTAGGGAATACGTTCGTCCTCCATTATTTCGTTAAGAGACGAGTTTAACATGTTAACCTTAAATCTTACCTTCCGGGGTGCATATATTTCACGTACGGGATAAAGTACTATTTATTTCCACGTTGGGTCCATTTTTTACCTAATGTTCCTGGACTATTATCCAATAGTGGCTCTTTAATATGACGGTGTCTTCTCGATTATATAATATAGGTCCTCGCAATGTTCAGTACTGCTCAACACAGTTTTTACACTAAACCTGGTTTAATTTTCCAAAGCCGTAGGAAGTGATCAGGACAGACAGGCTTGGACCTGACCGATATTTGCCACAAGGAGTAATTCGTTTATCCATACACATTTTCCATTCAGGGAGTACCATATTAATATCAATCCTTCTTTTAAATTGATTATCATGATTTAGTAATTAGTGGATATAGTCAGAAGCTGTAGATGACACACCAACAATGTGTTGTACTTATATGTTTATTGTGTTCAAGAAGTTTAAATTATAGTTACCACATAAACTATATTTAATTGACTTCCATGCGTTTCATACCTTAGGCAGCAGCATTATTAATATCATTAAATATGTCCACCTTTGATCCCGGATTCCTATATAATAATTTTACACATCGAATGATTACGATACGTAATTTAATTCCAGATCTACTGCAACGCATTCTACAATGTTGTCCATTATTGATGTCATGCTTTGGATTAATATAGAATCGGTTTATTTTTATACGAAAATGTTCACTCCTATACGTATTTAATTGTCTCGGCTAACATGCACATCTTCATACGCTTGTAATAGGAAACAATTAGATTGTTTCATGAACTCACTGATGGCAACAACTTCAAATGGATGTATATAAAACATAAAATAATACGTAAAATAATCTTGGATATTAAACACATTTCCAATATTTTTTTTTATTGAAGTGAATCATAAACATTGATGATCTAATGTACTTTTATTTGAAAGCAAATAGCGATTATCTATACTAAAATCGCCTACATTAATATTATTTGAATCGTTTTTACCAAGATTGGTGCCATTATCACATTTACACTCTGTGAATATTCTGAATGGTCAAAACTATTGCGTTCAAACTTTTTGTTCATGCAATTTTTGGATGATTTATTGTTTTGAAGTTTACAAGCATAACATCATTAAATTATGTTAACAATCGTATTAATAAACCAATGTTGGCACACTCCTCTACCAACATCGCCCCGAAGATTAATCATTCATATGAAACAATCCCTCAATCTGCGAACTCAGCATGAACCACCCATCAACATTACACCAACATATAGGGATCCGGTATGTCGCATTTCATTGAATATTACGACTGGGTTTGTGTAGGCTACGGGTAGTAAAATTATGCCTGAATTAAGGATAGACCATTGTAAGGCAAGTTTGTAGTATAAACTTGCATACATTACAGCTTAATGACTAAAATTATACAAAACCAAGTTTCTCGTTCCTTGTACAATTTACAATACTGATCTAACTTCATGTTAATTGTTGATTGTTCATTGGGTGTTAGCTCCTGGGTTGATTGTTCATTGGGTGTTAGCTCCTTGGTTGTTTGTTCCTTGGTTGCTAGCTCCTGAGTTGTTTGCTCCTGAGTTGTTCCCTCCAAGGTTGATAGCTCCTGGGATGTTAGCTCCTGTGTTGTTTTATCCTGGGTTAATAGCTGATGGGTTGTAACCTCTTGGATTGGTTGCTCCTGGGTTGTTAGCAACTGGTTTGTTAGCTCCTGTATTTTTAGCTGCTGGGTTGCCTGTTGCTTGGTTGTTAGCTTTTGGGTTGCTCCTGGGTTGTTTTGCTCCTGGGTTATTAGCTCCTGGGTTTTTAGCTCCTGTGTTGTTTGTTCCTGTTAGCTCCTGGGTTATCAGCTCATGAACTGTCAGCTCCTGGATTGTTCGCTACTGTGTTGTTTGCTCCTGGGCTGTGTGCTCCTGGTTTATTACCTCCTGGTTATTAGCTCATGGGTTGTTAGCTACTGGGTTGTTTGCTCGTGGGTTGTTAGCTCTTGTTTTGTTTGCTCCTGGGTTGTTAGCTACTGGGTTGTTTACTCCTGGGTTGTTTGCTTCTGGGTTTTTTGCTCATGGATTGCTTGCTCCTTGGTTGCTAGATCCTGGGTTGTTTGCTCCTGGGTTCCTAGCTACTGGGTTGTTAGCTTCTGGATCGCTATCTCCTGGGTTGTTTATTCCTGGGTTGCTAGCTCCTGGATTGTTAGTTCCTGTGTTGTTTGCTACTGGGTTGTTTATTCCTGGGTTGTTAACTCCTGTGTTGTTTGGTCATGGGTTGTTAGCTCGTTGATTGTTAGCTCCTGGTTTGATGCTCCTGGGTTGTTAGCTCCTGCTTTTTTGGTTCTGGGTTAAAAGCTCCTGTGTTTTGGCTCCCGTTTTGTTAGCTCCTCAAGTAAGTGATTAATCTGCTTGTTATCTTGCCCCGGCTACAGCGTGGGAAGTAGCAGGTCCTGCTAGCGTTAAACGATGGCGTCACGCGTCGCCGTCCCGGGGCACTTCGACGTGCGAGAGCTAATCTTATTGCATTGGTCGGCTACTGCCAGCCACGAAGCTGCGCAACCACGTAGATGCTGAACCGCCATGGCCTGCCTTTTTCATTGGGTGTTTTTTAAGACGCCTTGTCTCAATAACTGTAAGCTAATGCTTCACAACTGTGTGTAGGGAAAATGTGATTCCAACAGTTTTGCCCATTCGGAATATTCACACATTGAATATACCGACAAAACCATTGCCGTTGCAACACCAATATGGGGTGTCGTTGCACCAACAATATAACGTGCCGTTACGCATCCAAATATGGTGCTAATGTGACAACGTTGCGCCGATGGTTAGTGTGTCGTTGGCAGGGTTAACTGACCCTCACATTAAACTAGAAGCGCAGAGTGGTAACTTAGAGGTGCCTCAATCAGGACAAGAGACCACTAGTGCAAACAAACCAGTAACAAAATATTCGTAAATCATTTCAGAAGCTGGTTATAAATGCGTGTGTTTAAAGGCATAGCAAATAAAAAACAAATTAAACATTACAAATTAAACAGGCAGGTTGACGGATGTTTACTGATGAATTCGCAGAATGAGGCACTGTTTCATATGGAACGGTTAATCTTTTTGGGGCGATATTAATTTGCGTGTTGACATAATTTAATGCTGTTATGTTGTAAACTTCAAAACAATAAGTAATTGCAAAAATTGCATGAAAAAACTCAATTTGACTTCAACAGTTTTGTCCATTCAGAATATTCACACAGCGAATGTGATACCGTTACAATAATATTAATGTAGAACGAATTAAACATTATCGTAGAATATTTTGAACCTGTTTGTTGCAATATTGTTGAATAAATTCAGTATTAGCTTTTGTATGTGTCTACCATTTGTAACATGGCGAAGTTGTCGCTGCTAATAGGATTGTGTTACTTCCTTGTTCTTCGAGTTGTAGACAACTCGGCAGCTGCAAGGGTTCACGCAGTATATTTTTGTGAAATCAACACGTATTAGGACGAATATTTCTTTTGCGAATGACCTTTCAAAGGAGAGAAAGGTCCAAGGGCGATCAAATATACGTTACGAGATATACATGCGTACACTTCGTCACGGTGGAGAAAACAGGCTACCTTTGAGCTGGGACTAAGGCGAATGACAAACACCGCCTCTACAACTTCATCATTCTATGTTATTTGTGACTAGTTGGTTATTATTTGATTAAGGGATAGAGTATATAGTATCATTACTTGACGTAAAGCTGACATATTTAGATCAATCCAGATTGTTTTTATTGCAGTAGGCTACTCTCCCTCTACGTGAAAGCCGCCAACAACCCAAGGAGATAACAAACCAGAAGCAAACAACCCAGGAAATAACAACACAAGAGCTAACAACCCAGGAGCAAACAACCCAGGAGATAACAATACAGGAGCAAACAACCCAGAAGATAACAACCCAGAAGCAAACAACCCAGGAAATAACAACCCAGGAGCTGACAACCCAGGAGCTAACAATACAGGAGCTGACCATACAGGACATAGCAATCCAGAACTTTGAGCTAACAATCCCGTGACAAAGAACACAGCAGCTAAAAATCCAGGACCGAACAACCCAGGAGCTAACAACTCAGGTGCTAACAATCCAGACGCAAACAACCCAGGATATAACAACACAGGAGATAACAACATATGAGCAAACACCCCATTATATAACAACAGAGTGGCTAACAACCCAGGAGCAAACAACCAAGGAAATAACATCATAGGAGCTAACAATCCAGGAGCAAACAACCCAGGAGCTAACCACCCAGGAGATAACAACACAGGAACTACACACCCAGAAGCAAACAACACAAGAGCAAGAAATTCAGGAGCTAACAACCTAGAAGCTAACAACCAGGAGCTAACAACCCAGGGGCTAACAGCACAGGAGCTAACAACTCAGGGCTAACAATCCAGGACCTAACCATCGTGGACATAACAATCCAGGACTTTACATTCCATGAGCTAACAATCCTGGATCAAACAACCAAGGAGCTAACAATCCAGGAGCAAACAACCCAGTAGCAAACAACCCAGAAGAAAACAACCCAGGATTTAACAACACAGGATATAACAATGGAGGAGCAAACAACCCAAGAGATAACAACCCAAGTGCTAACAACCAAGGAGCTAACAGCACAGGAGCTAACAACAAAGAAACTAACTATCCAGGAGCTTACAATCCAGGAGCTAACCACCCATCAGCTAACAACCCAGGAGCTAACAGCGGAGGAGCTAACAACCCAGGGCTAAAAATCCAGCAGTTAACCATACAGGACATAACAATGCAGAACTTTGCAATCCATGAGCTAACAATCCCTTGACAAACAACACAGCAGCTAACAATCCAGGAGCAAACAACCCTGGAGCAAACAACTCAGGAGATAACAACACAGGAGATAACAACAAAGAAGCAAACAAAAAAGGAGATAGCAACGTAGGAGCTAACAACCAAGGAGATAAAATCCAGGGCTAAAAATCCAGGGCTAAAAATCCAGGAGATAACAATCCAGGAGAGAACCACCCAGGAGCTAACAACCAGGATATAAAACACAGGAGCAAACTACGCAGGTGCCAACAACTAAGGTTATAACAACCCAGGACTAACAATCCAGGAGCTAACAACACAGGAGGTAACGACACAGGAGCAAACAACCCAGGATATAACAACAAAAGAGCTAAACACCCAGGTGCTAACAACCCAGACGCAAACAACCCAGGAGATAACAACATATGAGCAAACAACCCATGATATAACAACACAGTGGCTAACAACCCAGGAGCAAACAACCAAGGAAATAACATCACAGGAGCTAACAACCCAGGAGCAAACAAACCAGGAGCTAACAACCCAGGAGATAACAACACAGGGGCTACACACCCAGAAGCAAACAACGCAAGAGCAAGCAATTCAGGAGCTAACAAAATAGGAGCTAACAACAAGGAGCTAACAACCCGGAGCTAACAAAACAGGAGTTAACAACACAGGGCTAACAGTCCAGGAGCTACCAACCCAGGAGCTACCAACCCAGGAGCTAACAGCACAGGAGCTAACAACCAAGGGCTAACAATCTAGGACCTAACCATCGAGGACATAACAATCCAAGACCTAACCATCGAGGACATAACAATCCAGGGCTTTGCAATCCATGAGCTAACAATCCTGGAGCAAACAACCAAGGAGCTATCAATCCAGGAGCAAACAACCCAGGAGCAAAGAACACAGGAGATAACAACACAGGAGCAAACAACCCAAGAGCTAACAATCCAGGAGCAAACAACACAGGAACAAACAACCCAGGAGATAACATCACAGAAGCTAACAACACAGAAGCAAACAACCAAGGAGATAACAACACAGGAGCAAACTACCCAGGTACTAACAACCCAGGTGCTAACAAACCAGATGCTAACAACCCAAGAGCTAACAATGCAGGAGCTACAAACCCAGGAGCTAACAACTCGGGAACAAACAACCAAGGTGACAACAGCCAAGGGCTAACAATCCAGGAGCTAACAACACAGCAACTATAAACCCAGGAGCTAACAACCAGGAGCTAACAACACAGGAGATAACAACACACGAGTTAGCAAACCATAAGCAAATAACTCAGGAGATAATAACACAGGAGTTGTCAACCCAGCAGCAAACAACCCAGGAGTTAACAACCCTGGAGCTAACAACCCATGGCTAACAACCCATGAGCTAACCATCTAGGACATAACAGTCGAGGACATTGCATTCCAGGAGCAAACAATATGTGTAATGGTATAACCCAGACTTTGCAGTGGCTCCCATGCTGTGTATCGATACACTTGTCAATAGACCTGTCGGGTGAACATCGTTCAGATAAAGCTGTCGGGGAGAACATAGATAGGGAATGAGTGAGAGCGAAGTAGAGAAAGAGAGAGAGAGAGAGAGAGAGTGAGAGAGATGTGTATGTATATATATATATATATTATATATATATATATATATATATATATATATATATATATATATATATATATATATATATATATATATATATATATATATATATATATATATATATATATATATATATATATATATATATATATATATATATATATATATATATATATATATATATATATATATATATATATATATATATATATATATATATATATATATATATATATATATATATATATATATATATATATATATATATATATATATATATATATATATATATATATATATATATATATATAGCGCATAGGCATGTAAAAGACTCAGCCATTCCGCCCTGTCAGCCCTCCTCTGCGTCGCCTCTGCCCAACATTTCCACCCAAACGCTCTTTTTCCACCATTCTCTCTTTTGGTCTTCCGAACGATCTCTTTCTCACAGGTGTACAATTCATCACTATAAGGCATATATATATATATATATATATATATATATATATATATATATATATATATATATATATATATATATATATATATATATAGATAGATAGATAGATATATAGATAGAGAGGAAGAGAGAGAAAGATATATATATATATATATATATATATATATATATATATATATAGAAAGAGAGAGAGAGAGAGAGAGAGAGGTAGAGATATATAGAGAGATACAATTATAACAATCCCGGTAAAAATTATTTTAGTAATATTAATGTAAATTACTCTTACTACATAAAACCGCAATTTGCTTTCAAATAAAAAACATTATATTATTTTTGTTTATGATTAATTAAATCAACTTCAAAACAATAAGTCGATGTATAAATTCCATGAAAATAAACACAATTTGACTTCAAAAATGTTGCCCATTCAAAATATTTACACAGTGAATGTGATAATTATGCCAATCTTGGTAAAAACGGTTACAATAATATTAATGTACAATATTTTTAAAACGAATTAAACATTATGGCATTGATATTGACCCGGTATTGTGGAATGTAGTTAAAATAAATTCAGTATTGAATGAGCTTACTGAAGTCCAAGCATAAACGAAGAAGATAACACAAAAATGCAAAACGCAATAAAGGAAGTGAGTAAAGGGGATGAATGCATCATAATGGGATATTTTAACCACCAACACATACAATGCAAATCTCAAGAGAGTACAGGAAGTGAGGACCAACAGTTTATATTTTAAATTCAGGGGCTTCATTCAGGAGGGAGAAGGAGAGAACTTCCTTTACACAACCCGTGCTAGAACCATCCAGCGGAGATAATGCATTGGGTATAGTAAGTGCTTATATGAAAGATTCAGAGCAGTGTGGTATTGAAGCTTCAAAGTTTAACCAAACTATTAAGTTGATTAGGAAAAGTATAACTTATACGGACAAAAAGCTTATGATACACCCGTGTAAAGCAATAGGTAGGCCAAATAATGTGTACAAGCTGAGAGACCATATCGTAATAAGGAAATATAGGAGAGCAACTAGTATGATTCCAGAATTGAGATACCTTAGGTATGAAGGACGCCTAAAAGTATAAATTGTAACAACCGTATTGACAAGGAGGTTAAGAGATGGTCAAATTGATCTCTTTAATATTGTAAATGGGTATGAAAATACCAATATAAATTTATATTTTGTTCACTCAAGAAAGATGGTAGGACTGTGTAACTGCTAGCATCGTAAATATGTTTAAAAACAAGTTTGACACATATCTCAGGAGTATAGATGACATATGTTGGACCCTCGATGTGTTTGGCTTCTTTGTGCACTTTCCATATGGGCCTTTGCCTTAAATCGTGTTAAATCTTGTTACAAACTGCGATTCAATACTAAAATTGCTATTTTCCTTTGTGTACATGCTAACATTCTCATTTATACACATATCGACTTGCTTTGTTGATCGATGCCGTGTCGCGTGTTATAATGTTATGTGAACTAAGATGATCGCCCTAGTCTCATACACAAAAGTGTGGAGCGCTGTCAGCTAGACTGGTGGACTTTTTTATTCTTTGCGGGAATGCCTGACCGTTTTCCCGGTTACGTACGTTCCAACATCGTCTCCATGTGGTTCCCCTCCATCAAGGTATGCCATACCCCAGATTTCCAGTCTTGGCACTACGCCTTGGAAAAAAAACACCCCAGCTTGTATTTTTTCCCGGCTACAGCGTGGGAAGTAGCAGGTCCTTCTAACGTTAAACGATGGCGTCACGCGTCGCCGTCCCGGGGCACTTCGACGTGCGAGAGCTAATCTTATTACATTGGTCGGCTACTGCCAGCCACGAAGCTGCGCAACCACCTAGATGCTGAACTGCCATGGCCTGCCTTTTTCATTGGGTGTTTTTTTTTAAGACGCGTTGTCTCGAATACTGTTAGCTAAAGCGTAACGACTGTTTGTAGGGAAACATACCGACATTACAGGAGACTTGGGTCGAACGGACATTGTGTGGAAAAAGCAGCAGATAACAAGCAAACAACCCAAGAGATAAAAACACAGGAGCTAACAACTGAGGAGCAAACAACCGAGTAGCAAACAACACAGGAGATAACAACACATAAGCTAACAACCCAAGAGCTAACAATCCAGGAGCTAACAACACAGGAGCTAACAATCCAGGAGCAAACAACCAAGGAGATAACAACCAAGGGCTAACAATCCAGGAGCTAGCAATCCAGGAGCTAACAATCCAGGAGCTAACCACCCAGGAGCTAACAACCCAGGAGCTAACCATCGAGGACATAACAATCCAGGACATTGCAATCCAGGAGCTAACAATCCAGGAGCAAACAACCAAGAAGGTAACAATCCAGGAGCAAACAACCCAGGATATAGCAACACAGGAGCAAACAACTAAAAAGCTAACAATCCAGGAGCATACAACCCATAAACAAACAACCCAGGAGATAACAACATAGGAGCTAACAAACCAGAAGCAAACAACCAAGGAGATAACAACACACGAGGTAACAACCCAGAAGCAAACAACCCAGAAGATAGCAACCCAGGGCTAACAATGCAGGAGCTACCAATCCATGAGCTAACAACCCTGGAGCTAACAACCCAGGGCTAACAACCCAGGAGACCCAGGAGCAAACAATCCAGTGATATAAGTATCACCTCCATTTATGTCCATCGATAATCAACTGATTCTAGTCATATCGGCCAAGTACCACAATAACTTCTTACATGATTGCAATCTAGTGCACATATATAACGACAAGAGTATAAACAAAGCATTGTCAATAAAATAACAAAATAATGCAAACATCATTTTGAATTCCTAAAATTGGCCGACGATTATTCAACTGACATACTATGGAACTATTGTTATCATAACAAAACTGGGATATCCCCAAATTGGACGATTTTAAACCGTGCCTTATCAAAGATGTGCATAACCATGCTCCAGACGATGGCCATCATTCTTTTTGGTTATGTTTGAAATTGTCACGATGTCAGTTCAGTCATTATGTTGAGTGTCGTGGCATAGTGGTTAGAACATCGGACTTTCAATAGAGAGTAGACGGGTTCGAATCCTTTGCCGTATATGCCTATACGCAGAGGTAGATTTGTGATCGAATAGTCTTTGCACAGTAACTGCAGCGTGGTTGAATGCTTCCAAAGAAGCCGATAAACTTGGTGTTGTATCATTTTAGTAATTAAGCTGTAATGAATGCAATTTTATATAACAAACTTGCCTTTCAGTGGTCTATCCATAATTCAGGCATAATATTACCACCCGAAGCCTACACAAACACAGTCGTAATATTATATGAATTCCGACATACCGGATCCTAAGATGTTGGTGTAATGTTGACGGGTGGTTTATGCTGAGTTCGCAGATTGAGGGATTGTTTCATATGAATGACTAATCTTTAGGGCGATTTTGGCAGAGGGGAGTGCAAACGTCGGCTTATTAATTCGAGTGTTAACATGATTTAATGATGCTATCGTAATCATTGGATGTATACAATTATGATATAGGACTCAGGGATCAAATGTGGACATATTTAATTACACTAATAATGCTGCTGCCTAAGGTATGAAACGCACGAAAATCAGTATAATAATATTTATGTGATAACTATAATTTAAACCTTCTTGATCTCGATAAACATATAGGCACAGCACATTTTTGGGTGTCATCTACAATTTCTGACTCTATCCACTAATTATTAAATCATGATCGTCAAGTCAAAAGACGGACTGATATTAATATGGCACTCCCTGACTGGGAAATGTGTATGGATCAGATAACTACGACTTGTGGCAAATATCGGTAATTTCCAAGCCTGGACCCAACTTGGAAGTATATAGACCTAAGCTTATTTTGTCAGCATAGTTGCAAAATACCAAGTGTCCGCTGTGCGCCTTTGTCAAAACGATTTTACATGCGTGATAACTATCATAGAATATAGGCTATTGAACATTTCAGTTCAAGAATTCCGCTGTGCAGTCGTTGGAAATCTTTACAAGAAATTATTACCCATAACATCACAAATTACAAACTAAATTGTTCCACTAAACGTTATTAGTCATTAAAGATAACATTGATCAAAAGGTAACATTAACATTGTTCTTACTATGATATCGTGGTTGGCATAAATTTAGAGCTCACGAACTTTTGAACAAAGTAGGCTATGACCTATCGCATATGTGAAATATATGTACACCGAAAGGTAAGATTAAAGGTTAAAAGGTTAAACTCGTTTCTTAACGAAATAATGGGGGACCAACGTATTTCGATAAACATAAATCGTTAATTTGTGACAACTAGTCGGACTATATTTTGCCATTTATTAACTTACACTAATATTTTGTTGCCATTTGTTCGGACCAGTTTCTGACATCAATTGTTGTAGTGTTATTATTCCAATTCAAAACAAGGATCACACCTCTCATCTGCTTCCCAGAGAAGTTGAGATGGCCTTGGAATGAACAGGTCTGCCAGGGGGTGAAGTGAACAAGGATCTGGCCTATGATAACACCCCATACCTGCCTCACGTTAATTGTTCCCCTTTAACCTATTAATCTGTTTCGTTTTATTATTGTGATGCCCACTGCCATTACTTCTGGTCATCTTGAATAATTTGGATTCTTTATGTGGGTGCAGGTATTGATTTCCTGGTCAAATATATTTCCCCGCCCTGTAAAATCGCGAGAGCATTTTTTTTCCGAAAATAAACACTTTAGCCACATTAAATTTGGTATTTTGTCATAGCGACAACAAAGTTCCATTCGATGGATTGTTCCACTATGATTCGATGTGTTGCAATCTGGTCAGTACACGATCTGTCCTGCCTGAAGCCTGCTTGCTGTTCACAAAGAGAATAAGCAATTAATTAAATAATAATATTATGTTTGGCAACATGGCTTTGTTTTTGAATCGCCAACATGAAACCATCATGAACAGTTCTTCTGAAAACAGGAATGTCTTTCTTATTCAACGATTCGCTTCCAAAATATGTTCGTTGCAAATTACTTGTTATTATATCTACAGCTTAATCTAATGTTGACCTAATCATCAGTCACACAGTGCTGTCGTAGGAACGTTGAAAGAAAGTAGCGCTTAGTAAAAAAAATTGTGAATAATATATAAAGATTGTCAAAACTGAAAGTATTTTTCGTTACGAGACAAACCCATCGTTTTAGGTTGTGCCTTTAAAAATCGGCATGTTGTTTTGGTAATTTTTGCTGCGCATGTTCATACGTAAATTATTTTTTAAATGTAATTTGTCTTAATTCTGAAGAAATCGTTGTGCCAAAAATTTATATTCTAAATCACAAAAAATATTGAATTATTATTTCAAACAAATTGTTATAAAAAGTTGTTTTTGTGTTAAATATTTAGATAATCGAACGACGAAACGCCACTGCCACTGGCATTGCCGCCTGAGCGTTTTGCCAACAACAATTCACATGCATAGTTTAAGTTTCAGCTTCGTCCGTGTTGTAGCTTAGAAAATAATTATACTTCCATGGTCGCTAGTGATAGCACAAAACAAGTATATGTTTGAAATTACACTTGTTATACATTTCTCTGCGCCAACAATGCCAATGTTGATGAAACAACACGCCCGCGGACGCGGCTGAAAATGTAAACTAACCGTCAGTATGATTATAGCGTCTTGCATATTTTCTCAACCACGCATCATTGGTCGGCCACCCGAAGAACTTGCTTATCGCAGGCGTTAGTGGTTGGATCCTGCATCGAGAAACGGTATACTGTACTTATCATTTGAATGCATGTCAGCAATATGGCCGGATCTCCTTGGCAACCATACACCAGTGACGTCGCTCTGCCCGTCTGAAGAGCCAAGCTGTAGACAATGACCATCGCTGCCTTTGTTTCAGTTTGACATTGCCACAATGTCAATTCAATCACTCTGTGGGTGCCGTGGCATAGTGAATAGAACATCGGACTTCAAATTGAGCGTTTTCGGATTCGAATCGTCTGGTTGCAGTTTCGAAAATTGGGCAATTTCGTTCACTCCACGTTGCCTCAGTTATCTTAGCTATACAAATGAGCATATGGCAATAGACATTGGCGTATGTGTGAAAGAATATTCTTCGCGCAGTAATTGCAGCGTGGCTCAGTGCTTCCAAATAATTCGAGAAGGTGGTGAAGTGTAAACGCTTTCAGTGATCCTAGGACTTGACAATACGTTATATAAGAATATAGTTTTGCATCGCTTATGCATTTACTATCTATATATGAATATGCTACTTTTGGGGGTAGTCTCCCAGGCGCCGACATTCACTCGCATCTTCCTACGTTCATTCGCCTCCTTACACCAATGCCCTATGATCTACCAAATGGCGATGCATTAAAACACAAAGGCAGTTACTTAGATTTGTTTAATATTATGCTTTTTTCCTGTCGAACAACTATGGAAACAGTAGCCGAAATTTGCCCGAAATTAGTGTGAGCCACTCTCCAGATGAGATCAGTCCATACATGAACTTCCTGTTTTATTGTTTCATACGGATGTATGGCGTATTAAATCGTGATGTGTGGAATTAAGAAATTCGTATGATATAACATGAATGCAACTGGGCCGACATGTTGTCAGGTTTGTTTGTAGACAATATTGCCCGTCAAATAGTGCAGTTTGCTTAGAGTTTAACAAGTAGAGGGATTATTGGGGAAATGTTCTGCCATGGACGACGTGGATATGTGAATACATAGATAATCAGATAATTTTAATTTTGAACTATACTGAAGAATGTTCAGTAATAAAAGAATACATAGATATTTATTGGAAATTGAAGGGCATCACACATGGCGAGCGATTAGAAACAGCTAGATGTATGCGATATTGCCCAATATGTGGAAAGTGTATTAATTTTTTTATCAGAATTTGTTGATGTCCTGGTTTCCTTATAATCAGGCAAAACATTTCCACGGCCATCTATGTAATATTGCACTGTTGTCTGACGTCAGGTGGCGTGACCGTGACCCCACCATCTATGTATTAATTCGCTGACTTTAACTATAAGGGCAGTCATGCAGTATCTCCTCCCAGAATTCGACATCCACTCTCCTATTTCTACGTTCCTACACCCGCTTGCACCAGTCCATATGATCTATTAACTCACAACACGAATTCGTCAGTCACCAAGGACGTGGATAGTTGACGTCCATGCAACGTTGCAATCACATCGACTGTCCTCCCAAATAGAATCATATATAAATACAGATGAGCTAGTCTCTCCCGGTTCATTGGACATTGGTGCTCATCCTTGATGATCGCTCGCCAGTATAGTTACTAATCATCAAATTAGGATATTTGCGTAGCAATGCCCCCACATTGGATAAAGCATCCCTGACATTTATCTTTATCAACATCTGTTACATCGTCGCCTCTGGTAAAACTTCACGGAAAGAGAATCCAAGGGGCTAATCAGATGGATAATGATTGATTTTAATTGCTGTTGTGTAGTCACATTGTTGGGCACCATGGCGTAGTGTTTAAAACATCGCAATTTCAATCGAGAGTTTATATATATATATATATATATATATATATATATATATATATATATATATATATATATATATATATATATATATATATATATATATATATATATATATATATATATATATATATATATATATATATATATATATATATATATATATATATATAGCGCATAGGGCATGTAAAAGACTCAGCCATTCCGCCCTGTCAGCCGTCCTCTGCGCCGCCTCTGCCCAAGATTTCCACCCAAAAGCATCTCGCTCTTCTTTTTCCACCATTCTCTCTTTTGGTCTTCCAATCGATTTCTTTTTATCACATGTGTACAACTCATCACTATATGGCATATATAGTGATATCTCAGGAGGGCGAGTTACAAATAGATGACAAATGCTGGAACCTCGATGTGCATGGCTTCTTTGTGAACTTGCCATATGGGCCTTTGCCTTAAATCTTGCTAAATCCTGTTACAAACTGCGATTCAATATTAACATTTATATTTTCCCTTTGTTTACATGCTAACATTCTCATTTATACACATATCGGCTTGCTTTGTTGATCGATGTCGTGTCGTGTGTTATAATGTTATGTGAAGTAGGATAATCGCCCTAGTATCAGACACAAAACAGCTGCGGAGCCCTGTCAGCTTGCCTGGTGGATTTTTTCCCTCTATGCGGGAATGCCTACCGGTTTCCGCGGTTACATAGGTTCCAATGTCGTCTCCATGTTGTGCGCCTCCTTCAAGGTATTTCATGCCCCAGATATCCAGTCCTGGCACTGTACCTTGGAAAAAACACCCCAGTTTTTTTTTCCCAGGTACACCGTGGGAAGTAGTAGGTCCTGGCGTCACGCTTTGCCGGTTCTTGGCACTTCGACGTGCGAGAGGTAATAGTGTAGCATTGGTCGGCTACAGCAGCAGTGAATATAGACCTGAATTTCTACACAATGTCCGTTCGACCCAAGTCTCCTGTAATGTCGGTATGTTTCCCTACAAACAGTCGTTACGCTTTAGCTAACAGTAATCGAGACAACGCGTCTTAAAAAAACACCCAATGAAAAAGGCAGGCCATGGCGGTTCAGCATCTACGTGGTTACGCAGCTTCGTGGCTGGCAGTAGCCGACCAATGCAATACGATAACCTCTCGCACGTCGAAGTGCCCCGGTGCGGCAACGCGTGACGCCATCGTTTAATGTTAGCAGGACTTGCTACTTCCCACGCTGTACGAGTACAAGCTGGGGTGTTTTTTACTAAGGCGCAGTGCCAGGACTGGATATCTGGAGTGTGGCACATCGAGAGTCCAACATTTGTCATCTATTTTCATACCCATTTACTATATTAAATATATCAATTTGATCACCTCTTAACCTCCTTATCAATACGGTTGTTACAATATATTCTTATAGGCGTCCTTCATACTTAAGGTCTCTCAATTCTGGAATCATACGAATTGCTTTTCTATATTTCCTTATTACGATATGTTGTCTAAACTTGTACACATTATTCTAAATGAGGCCTACCTATTACTTTATACAGGTGTATCATAAGCTTTTTGTCCTTATAAGTTATATTTTTCCTAATCAACCTAATAATTTGGTTAACTTTAATGATTCAATACCACACTGCTCTGAATCTTTCATATCAGCACTTACTATATCTAATGCATTATCTCCCCTGGTTGGTTCTAGCACAAGTTGTGTAAAGGAAGTTCTCTCCTTCTCCTTCCTGAATGAAGCTCCTGAATTAAAAATATAAACTGTTGGTCCTCACTTCCTGTACTCTCTTGAGATTTTCATTGTATGTGTCCGTGGCTAAAATATCCCATTATGATACATTCATTCCCCTTTACTCACTTCCTTTGTTGCGTTTTGCATTGTTTTATCTTCTTCGTTTATGCTTGGACTTCGGTAAGCTAATCCAATGCTGAATTTATTTTAACTATATTGCACCTAACAGGGTCAATATCAATGCCATAATGTTTAATTCGTTTTAACAATAATCTACATTAATATTATTGTAACCGTTTTTACCAGGATTGGTATAATTATCACATTCACTGTGTAAATATTCTGAATGGGCAAAACTGTTGAAGTCAAATTGTGTTTATTTTCATGGAATTTATACAATTAAAGAATCATAAACAATGATGATCTAATGTTTTTGATTTGAAAGCAAATTGCAGTTTCATGTAGTAAGAGTAATCTACATTAATATTACTATCATAATTTTTACCAGGATTGTTATAACTGTATATCTCTATATATGTGTCAAACTTGTTTTTAAACATATTTACGATGCTAGCAGTTACAAAGTCATACCATCGTTCTTGAGTGAAAAAAATATATATTTATATTGATATTTTCATACCCATTTACTATATTAAATACATCAATTTGATCACCTCTTAACCTCTTTGTGAATACGGTTGTTATATTATATTCTTTTAGGCGTCCTTCATACCTAAAGTCTCTCAATTCTGGAATCATACTAGTTGCTCTCCTATATTTCCTTATTACGATATGGTCTCTAAGCTTGTACGCAGTATTCTAAATGAGGCCTACCTATTCCTTTATACAAGTGTATAATAAGTATTTTGTCCTTATAAGTTATATTTGTCCTAATCAACCTATTAATTTGGTTAACTTAAAGATTCAATACCACACTGCTCTGCATCTTTCATATCAGCACTTTCTATATATAATGCTTTATCTCCCCTGGTTGGTTCTAGCACGGGTTGTGCAAAGGAAGTGTTATATATATATATATATATATATATATACATATATACATATATATATATACATATACATATATATATATATATATATATATACATATATATACATATATATATATATATATATATATATATATATATATATATATATATATATATATATATATATAAATATATATATATATATATATATATATATATATATATATATATATATATATATATATATATATATATATATATATATATATATATATATATATATATATATATATATATATATATATTCTAACTCATTTCAATTTAGCTGTCACACAGTGCTGTATTTTATAAACATCCTTATACATGTTATATGTAATTATATAATTATTATTGTGTACTGTATGTATGTACTGCATATCATTCATATGAGCCAGTTATCTGATACTGCTTTAACATATGCAGGTGATAAACATGATTATGGAAATTGTAACGCTACGATGCGGAATATAGATCCATACTGTATTTGGCTTTCAACAGATAAATTTGCAAATACTAAAATTATCTTGAGAGCGACATTAATGACGTTATGTAAAAGAACTAATCTCAGTGAGGAAGAGTTGTCTCTCATGCACTTAAATATTATAAGCTTACCGAAGAACATTGACACATTGAGTTAATTCTGACCGTTGATTAATGACGAGTTCTCAGTCATTGGTATAAGTGAAACCTGGTTAAATACTGAACATGTTGACCTATGTGAATTGGCAGAGTACAAAAGTATACATTTGACTAGACCTTCAAAGAAGGGAGGTGGGGTATTTGTGTATGCTAATATATCCCAAGATTATATTGAATTATCAGAAATGGGTACCATAACTGAATATTTTGAATGTGTTTTTTTTGAGATCAAAACTCAACCTAAGACAGGTAGCAAGAACAATTGTTGGTGTTGTCTATCGACCAACTTAAACAAGAATTATGTTTTACATTACATGTTATCAATATTATACAAACTCTTACCGTTTAAGATACACAATGCTACATAAGGTTTATTTTAATACTAATTTACTTAATTTTGGTAGTCATTCATACGGAAACCCAATATCACACAGATGCAATATTTCAACATGCACGTGTACCCTTATCACTAAACCTTCTAGAATAACACCAACTACTGCCACTGTCACACACACACACACACACACACACACGCATGCACGCACGCACGCACGCACGCACACACACACGCACGCAAACACACACACACAAACACACACACACACACGCACCCGCACACACACACACACACACACACACACACACACGCACGCACGCACGCACACACACACACACACACACACACACACACACACACACACACAAACACACACACACGCACCCGCACACACATACACGCGCGCGCACAAACACTGTTTATATATATATATATATATATATATATATATATATATATATATATATATATATATATATATATATATATATATATATATATATATATATATATACACATATATTTCCGATCACTTACCAATATTTTGATTACTAAATGTAGTAATAACACAAAGGTAGATACGACAGTAGAGACATTACTATATAATGCGCAGACTATTGATACATTTAATGAGAGTATAGGTCAAATATGCTGGGATGAAGTTGATGCAAGCAGAGATCCTCAATATTTTACTTGCATATAATAACTCATTTCCCTTAGTAAAAAGTATCAGGAAAATAAAACATAAACCAATAATTACTACAGGACTTAGAAATTCCACACAAATTGTATTACTTGCAAAAACCGTCTGTTTACAATGAAATCAATTATATAATTATCTGATTATCGTAGCAGAAATATATCAATACCGACATGAGTCTCAGAAACACAAGAGTAATTTACCAAAAAAAACCGAAGAATTTTAAAGAGTATTATAGGATTAATTTTATCTAATGACAAATGATTGCAAAATAAATGCAATGTTTCTGTCGCCACCTACATCAGATGAGATAATGAGAATCATTCAAAATAAAAAAGTCCTCTAGTCTTGGATGGGATGGCATCAAACCTATTATTATCTGGTCTTCTCCAGTGTAATTGAACCGTTATGCTACATTATTAACTTATCATTTGATCAATGATATTTTCTTGACCAACTAAAAAATAGCTGATATAGTTTCCGGTTAAAAATGGTGACACAACATTAATTAACAACTACAAACCTATTTCTGCCTTGCCAGCATTTTTAAAGATTAATATACAATAGCTTAATAAATTATATAATGAATCATATATACTGTATAATTCTCAATTTGGATTTAGGGAAGGATATTCCCCTGGTGTGGCTATATATGTGCTCTGATATGTCTATATCAGTTCTAATTATAACATTAGAAAGGCAATTGATAATAAAGAAGATAAATGTAATTGGGGTATTGTTGGATTTTATTTTGCCAAAACCTTTGATACCGTTAAGCATATTATCGCATTATGCAATCTGAGGAAACAAACACCACTGGATTCATAACTATTTTAGTAGCAGATAACAACTAGCAAAATTTAATAGAACAAAATATGCCCTTCACAATATAACATATGGTGTCCCACATATTTCAAATCTGGGACCTTTACTCTTCCTTATCTACATAAATGGCTTAACTTCTTTATTTGACAGAACATTTACCATCATGTTTGGGTCTACTTATAAAGAACAAATTTAACTGCAGCGACCACATTAAATATGTATAAAATAAAAGTGTCAAGAATATTGGTATTACAAAAAGGTGACTAACACATTAGATTAAACGTTGTTGTTAAATATATATTATAAGTGTATCTACCCATATAATGCTTACTGTAATATTGTTTGGGGAAGAGCCCTGAATGTATACCTATATAAAATGTATATATTCCAAAAAATAGTTTCGCGTATAATTATTCATGTAGGACTTACTGATCATCACTGATTTCCCTTATTTATCTCTGATCAGATAATTCATATTTATGAGATATACCAATGTTCAAACATAATAGGGTTATGCTGCCAAATATAGTTAATGATGTGCTTGTCCTGCAAATATCCACACATAACTATAATACAGAGCAGGAATTAACATAAAATACCACACTGCAAAACAAATTTCGGACAATTATGTTTGGCATTTGTTGGATGTAAAATCTGGAATATTTTATTATACATAAATATATATATATATATACATATATATATATATATATATATATATATATATATATATATATATATATATATATATATATATATATATATATATATATATATATATATATATATATATATATATATAATGATATATATATATATAATATATATATATATATATATATATATATATATATGATAATGTATATATATAATATATATATATATATATATATATATATATATATATATATATATATATATATATATATATATATATATATGATAATGTACATAAATTAATATATTTAAAAAAGATCAAAGGTTTATTATTGCACACTTGTTAGACATATAATATTTTATGTTATGATGCACCTTTACTGTATGATTATAGTATTAATTCATTTAACGTGCTAGTAACAAATGTGCATAAGATATTTTTGTTTGTTTTTTTACGGTATGCTTATAGTGCACCACGCACGCACGTGTATGTTGTATTTTGTTAGACTAAGGACATTTTTACGCTTTTGTGCTCCAATGAAGTCCGACACAATCTTGTCAATGTATCAGCATTGTCAGATGAGCCAGACTGTCAACTTGGGAAAAAACAGTTACTAATCATAAAAAGTAAGATAATTTCATAGTAATACCTTCACGTTAGAGAAAGCATCCCTGAGATTTATCTTTATCAACATCTCATACATCGTCGCCTCTAGTAAAACTTCAAGGAGAGGTACTCTAAGGGGCTAATCAGATGAATAATGATTGATTTTGATGGGGCCTGGTACGCATGTAACTTTTGTAACATGGCGTCACTGATAATAGGATTGCGTTAGTTGCTTGTTGTTCGAGTAGTAGACGACTCTGCAGCTGCAAGGGTTCACGCAGTATATTTTTGTGAAATCTACACGTATTTGGACGTATCAGATTTTTGCGACTGATCTTTCAAAGGAGAGAACGGTCGAAGGGCGATGGAAGATACTTTACGAGTTATACATGCGGCTCGTCGACCAGATGGCGATGGCGCCCGCTGACTGGGGCATATAGTTGTACGGTGGCGAACACAGACTATCTTTGAGTTTGGACTAAGGCGAATGACAAGCACCGCCTCTACATCTAGTCGCACTATGCTATTTGTGATTAATTAGTTATTATTTGAGAATGGAATATAGCATCATTAGTTGACGCAACGCTGACATACTTAAATCAATCCAGATTGTTTTGACTGCAGTAGGCTACTCTTCTTCTACGTGAAAAGGCGCCAAAACCCAGGGGCAAACAACCCAGGATCGAACAACCCAGGAGCAAACAAAACACAGATAACATCCCAAGACTATCAATCCAGGATATAGCAATCCAGGAGCTAGCAACCCAGGAGCAAACAATCCAGTAATATAAGTATCGCCTCCATTTATGTCCGTCGATAATCAAACGATTCTAGTCATATTGTCCGAGTACCATAATAACTTCTTACATGATTACAATCTAGTTCACATATATAACGATAAGAGTAAAAACAAAACATTGTCAACAAAATAACAAAATAATGCAAACATCATTTTGAATTCTTAAAATTGGCCGACGATTATTCAACTGACATACTATGGAATTATTGTTATGATAACAAAATGGGAAATCCCCAAATTGGACGATTTTAAACCGTGCCTTATCAAAGATGTGCATAACCATGCTCTAGACCATGACCATCTCTGTTTTTGTTTATGTTTGAAATTATCACGATATCAGTTCAGTCACTATTTTGAGTGTCGTGTCGTAGTGGTTAGAACATCGGACTTTCAATAGAGAGTAGTCAGGTTCGAATCCTCTGCCGTTCCGTAATTTGGAAATGTCATATATTCCACGTTGCCTCGGTTCTATAGACAAATAACTTGCTACACTCAGTGGTGGATTTGTGAACGAGTAGTCTTCGCGCAGTAATTGCAGCGTGGTTGAGTGCTTCCAGAGAAGCCGATTTTTTGTTGCAAGGAACACACATACCGGGGGTGAAGTGTAAAGCGCTTTTAGTGATCCTTTAGTTTTAGTGATGGACTAGTTTTATGTATGTATGTATGTATGTATGTATGTATGTATGTATGTATGTATGTACGTATGTATGTATGCATGTACGTATGTATGTATGCATGTATGTATGTCTGTATGCATATATGTATGTATGCATATATGCATGTATGTATGTATGTATTTATGTATGTATGTATGTATGTATGTATGTATGTATGTATGTATGTATGTATGTATGTATGTATGTATGTATGTATGTATATGTATGTATGTATGTATGCATATATGTATGTATGCATATATGCATGCATGTATGTATGTATGCATGTATGTATGTATGTATGTATGTATGTATGTATGTATGTATGCATATATGTATGTATGAATATGTGTATGTATGTATGTATGTATGTATGTATGTATGTATGTATGCATGCATGTATGTATGTGTGTATGTTTGTATGTATGCATATATGTATGTATGCATATATGCATATATGTATATATGTATGTATGTATGTATGTATGTATGTATGTATGTATGTATGTATGCATGTATTTACGTATGTATGTACGTATGTATGTATGTATGCATATATGTATGTATGTATGCATATATGTATGTATGTATGTATGTATGTATGTATGTATATATGTATATATGTATATATGTATGTATGTATGTATGCGTATATATATGTATGTATGTATGTATGTATGTATGTATGTATGTATGTATGTATATGTATGTATATGTGTAAAGCGCCTGCCCGGGTCCGCGCTGTAAGACCTGTTTAAATGTCAATAGGGAAAAAGCAGGGCCGATACTATGGCGACAGCCGGACATAATTTGGACGTTGCAGTGGCTCCCTTGCGGTGCCTTGATTCGTTCGCGAATAATTCATACATGTCGGGGTGAACATAGATTGACCGTTCAGCTAGATCTGCCGTGGTGAACATAGAAAGAGATGATTGAAAGAGAGAGAGAGAGAGAGAGAGAGAGAGAGAGGTAGAGAGATAGAGAGAGAGAGAGAGAAAATGAGTGAGAGTTAGACAGAGGTATGTATATATATATATATATATATATATATATATATATATAGAGAGAGAGAGAGAGAGAGAGAGAGAGAGAGAGAGAGAGAGAGAGAGAGAGAGAGAGAGAGAGAGAGAGAGAGAGAGAGAGAGAGAGAGAGAGAGAGAGAGAGAGAGAGAGAGAGAGAGAGAGACAGAGAGAGAGAGAGAGAGAGAGAGAGAGAGAGAGAGAGAGAGAGAGAGAGAGAGAGAGAAGTAGATAGAGACAAGGATAGAGAGAGACTTATGTAGATAAAGGGGTAGAGAGCGATGTAGGGAGCGATATAGAGAGTTAGCTCCAAACAGCCCAAACTTGGGCTAACGCAGGAGTTTGTAGTGGACTGTGCGCATGCGCTGTGGGTGGTACATTAGACTAAAGGACTAGTATATGTAATGTGGCTGAAAGGGTTTTTATCTGATAGTTTTATTTATTTGATGTATATGATGTTAAAAGAACATTTTAAATAGGTTGGTTATGTGTATAGATATTGTCGCTGTCTTGTCACATGCACACATAGACAGTCTCCATACCCACACCATGGATATGTTTACGCTGAGCACTGTGTTTTAAAGGCAGTTTAGGTGAGGAGGTGTGGTGAAAGGGTTCTATGTTGGTAGTTTTTGGTGGAATCATATTCCATATGCGAATGGCTCGGGGATAAAATGAAAATACCATTGCATTTATACGACACCTGGGGGCTACGCATTGTCCACGGGTTCGAGAGCGAGTTAGTAGGCCTGGAGGGGGGGGGGGTGATCTCAATAATGTAATAATTATAATTGTGTAGAACGTTGTGGCTTGTTTAATGATACGTCTTCGTTCAAGGGTTGGCCATTCAAGGGCAGCAACTAGATCTGTTGGATTTGTGTTCCGTCTGTAATATTTTTTTAACAAATCTGGCAGCAGATTTTTTTTACTGTTTCAAGGCTTTTAACTTCTGAAAAGGTGCGATGATTCCATATGGGTGAAGAGTACGCGAGTTTTGGCTGGATTAGCATGTTGTAGGCTGTTTGTTTAACTTGGGGTTTACAAGGGCCAAGAGTTCGTTTAATCATGCCTAAAACTTTCGAAGATTTTGAAGTTATGTCAGTGACGTGATTTGTCCAGGTTAATTTGGAATTCAATTTTATTCCGATATATGAGTGAATGGATACAGTGGATAATGGCTGGCCAAACAGCGAGTACTTATGTGGGCTGGGTTTAGTTTTGTTTGTTATTGGAAGGTGGACACATTTAGATACATTAAATTTCATTTGCCATTTGTCTGATTAGTAATTTGATCAATGATATGTTCCAGACCAACTAAAAATAGCTGATATAGTTTCCGGTTAAAAATGGAGACACAACATTAATTAACAACTACAAACCTATTTCTGTCTTGCCTGCAGTTTTAAAGATTAATGTACAATAGATTAATACATTATATAATGAATCATAGATACAGTCTAATTCTCAATTTAGATTTAGGAAGGGATATTCCACTGATGTGGCTATATCAATGCTCTGATATGGCTATATTAATTCTAATTGATAACATTAGAAAGTCAATTAATAACAAATAATGTAAATGTAATTGGGCTATTGTTGGATTTTGCCAAAACTTTTGATACCTTTAAGCATAATATCTTATTAAGAAAAGTTAAAATTATCGCATTGTGGAATCAGAGGAAACATACGCCAATGGATTCATAGCTTTTGTAGTAGCAGATAATAACTAGCAAAATGTTATGGAATAAAATCTGCCCTTAAAGATATAACATGTGGTGTCCCACATATTTCAATTCTGGGACCTTTACTCTTCCTAATCTACATAAATGGCTTAACTACTTTATCTGACACAACATTTACCACCATGTTTGGGTCTACTTATAAAGAACAAATTTAACTGCTTCGACCCCATTAAATATGTATCAAATACAATTTCCAAGAATATTGGTATTACAAAAAGGTGACTAACCAATTAGATTAAACGTTGTTGTTAAATATATATTACAACTTTATCTACCCATATAATACTTAATGTAATATTGTTTGGGGAAGGGCCCTGAATATATACTTATATAAAATGTATATTCTCCAAAAAAGAGTTTCTCGTATAATTAGTCATGTAGGATTTACTGATCATCACTGATTTCCTTTATTTATCTGCGATCAGATAATTAATATTTATGAGATATGCCAACGTTCAAACAAAATAGGGGTATGCTGCCAAATATATTTAATGATGTGTTTGTCCACACATAATAATAATACAGAGCAGGAAGTAACATAAAATACTATACTGCAAAACAAATTTCAGCCAATTATTTTTGGAATTTGTTGAATCTAAAATTTGGAATATTTTATATATATATATATATATATATATATATATATATATATATATATATATATATATATATATATATATATATATATATATATATATATATGATACTGTACATATATTAATATATTTAAAAAGATCAAAAGTTTACAATTGCACACTTGCTAGACATATAATATTTTATGTTATGATGCACCTTTGCTGTATGATTATAGTATTAATTAATTTAACGTGCTAGTAACAAATTTGCATCAAATATTTATGTTTTTTTGTTACGGTACAGACGTTCCAGTATCGTATGCACAGTGTACCCCTCCATCAAGGTATGCCATATCTCCAGTCCTGGTACTGCCCCTTGGAAAAAACACCCCAACTTGGACTCTTGCCCCGGGTACAGCGTGGGAAGTAGCAGATCCGGCTAACATTGAACGATGGCACATCGACCTGGAGAGGTAATCGTATAGCGTTGGTCACCGAGATGCTGAACCGCCATGGCCAGCCTCTTTCATTGGGTTTTTATGACGCGTTGTCTCGATAACTGTTCACGGCTGTGTGTAGGGAAACCTACCGACATTACAGAAGACTTGGGTCGAAAGGACATTGTGCGTAAAAAAGCAGCAGCAAATAAAGACGTTTATCAACTCAACATACGATTATTCAACTGACATATTATGGAATTATTTTTACCATAACAAAATGGGGAAATCCCCAAATTGGACGATTTTAAACCGTGACTTATCAAACAATTGTATAGCCATGCTCTAGAAGATGACAATCACTGTTTTGTTTTGACATTGTCACTATATCAGTTCAATCACTCTGTTGGGTCTCGTGACGTAGGGATAATAATATGGGGCGATGTTGGCAGAGGAGTGTGCCAACTTTTTTGTTTTTGTTACGCATTTTAACGTAATTTAATGCTACTATGCTTGTGCACTTCAAAATAATAAGTCATTACATATATTGCCGGAACACAACACACATTTGAATTCAGCAGTTTAGTCCATTCAGAATATTCACACAGTTCACACAGTGAATATGATAATTATAACAATCCTGGTAAAAACGATTACAGTAATATTAATGCAGACTACTCTTACTACAGAGAACCGCAATTTGGTTTTAAATAAAAAAACATTATACCATCATTGTTTATGATTCACTTCAATGGAAGAAGTTTAAAGGAAACTTTGAAAATGTGATTTCGACAGTTTTGTCCATTCAGCCTATTCACACATTGAAAATACCGACAAACACATTGCCGTTGCAACACCAATATATGGTGTCGTTGCACCACCAATATAAAGTGCCGTTGCAACATTACTATGTGGTGCCGTTACACCAATATATGATGCCGGTGTGACATCGTTGCGCCGATGGTTAGTGTGTCGTTGGCAGTTTCGCCGTGCTAACTGACCTTCACATTAAACTAGACGCGCAGAGTGGTTACTTAGAGGTGCCTCAAACAGGACAAGAGGCCACCAGTGCACACAAACCAGTAACACAATATCCGTAAATCATGTCTGAAGCTGGTTATAAGTGCGCGTGTTTAAAGGCATACTTACTTAGTCCTCTTCGTGCCCGGTGGCACATAAGGCATCGACAAGAGAGCGCCACTGCTGTCGGTCTGCAGCCCATTTGGTGATGGTGTTCCATGTCAGGCCGCATTCTTTCATCTCCCTCTCCACTGTACGTTTCTTTTGGGCGACCACGTCTCCTTTTTCCATCTGCTGTCCAGCGTAAGGCTGTCTTGGGCAGTGCGCCAGGTGACATTCGGCACACGTGTCCAAGCCATCTCCATCGTATCTTCTTTATCTGTGTGGTCAAGGCTGTTGCATCTGTTTTGCGGTGCAGCTCTTCATTAGTGATGGTGTTGTGCCAAAATACTCCTAGGATCTTCCGTAGACACTTGTTTTGGAATGTCTCAAGATTGTGTGCTAGCTTGGCTGTCAGTTTCCAGCACTCGGAGCCGTAGAGAAGTACACTGAGAATATTGCTATTGTACAGTCTCAGTTTTGTTTCCAATCTCAGTTGCTTGGATTTCCAGATGGGCTTCAGCATAGTGAAGGTCTGACTTGCCTTCCTGATCCAAGCCGTGGCATCTTTTGCAGAGTCTCCATCTGTTGTGATTTTGCTTCCCAGGTATGCAAAGTCCTGAACGTCTTCCAAAGCCTCACTGTTGTTTATGTTGTTTATGGTGATGGGGTTATCTGTCTTCTTGTTTTGTTTTTGCTGTGTTGAGCTTTAACCCAATCTGTGGCATAACAAATAAGAAAAACAAATTAAACATTATGTTATAAGATGTTAAGAGAGAGAGAGAGAGATATACATATATATATATATATATATATATATATATATATATATATATATATATATATATATATATATATATATATATATATATATATATATATATATATATATATATATATATATATATATATATATATATATATATATATATATATATATATATATATATATATATAGAGAGAGAGAGAGAGAGAGAGAGAGAGAGAGAGAGAGAGACAGAGAGAGACAGAGAGACAGAGAGAGAGACAGAGACAGACAGACATACATACATACATACAGAGAGAGAGAGAAGAAGATATACATAGACATAAGATATTAGTGTAATGTTGGCGGAAGTTTAATGCTGAGTTCGCAGAATGAGGCACTGTTTTATATGGAACGGACACTCTTTTGGGGCGATATTAATACGCGTGGTGACATCATTTAATGCTGCTTTGTTGTGTACCTCAAAATAATAAGTAATTGCATTAATTGCATGAAAAAAGACAATTTGACTTAAACAGTTTTGTGCATTTAGAATATTCACCCAGTGAATATCATAATTATACCAATCCTGGTAAAAACGGTTACAATAATAGTAATGTAGACTATTGTTAAAACGAAATAATCATTATGGTAGATATTACTGACTATATATTAAATTTGTTTTGTGTCGTTGTAGTTGTTCTCATATAGTGTTTACACACCTGAGACTTAAAAAAATTGGTCACATGGGTGTCCGGTTCCAGATTAATCAACTTGGCTGCAGTGACAGCGAAAGAGAAGAGGCATAGCTGACCAGTGTTAGTGCGAAAAAGTGACGGCATCACCAACTGTTATTTGCTCCATCAGGTTTGGGTGCGCATGTACAAAATCATATCTTAAGAGTATGGTTACGTGCATAAGTTTTCATACGAGATGCTATGATTGTAAACTTCAAAACAACAGGTCATTGTATAAATTGCATGGAAAATACACACAATTTGACCTCAATCCTGGTAAAAACTGTTACAATAATATTAATGTAGACTATTGTTGAAACGAAGTAAACATTATGATATAATATATTGACCCTGTTTGATTCAATATAGTTACAAGAAATTCAATATTAACTATTGAATTAGCTTACCGAAGTCCAAGCATAAACGAAGAAGAGCCAGAGTTCAAAAGTATACATTTGACTAGACCTTCCAAAATGGGAGGTGGGGTATCTTTGTGTGTTAGTAGATCCCATGATTATATTGATTTATTAGAAATGAGTATCAAAACTGAATATGTGGAATGTGTTTTTATTTAAATCAAGATATACGATTACTAAGACCCCTGAGGTGTTTGGTGTTTTCTCACCTTGTTTCTTTCACATTTTCCAACTTTCTTAACAGCCATATATTTTGTTCTGCGTTTCCATGGCAATAATGCATAGCCCAGATCTCGTCACGCGAGGATTTGTTTCATCACATGGATGTATCAACCTAGGAGCAAACAACCCAGGAGCTAACAATCCAAGAGCAAACAACACAGGAGCTAACAACACAGGAGCTAACAATGCAGGAGCTAACAACCCAAAAGCAAACAACACAGGATCTAACAACCCAAGAGCTAACAATCCAGGAGCTAACAACCCAAAAGCAAACAATCCTGTGATATAAGTAACGCCTCCATTTATGTCCATCGACATCGATTCTAGTCATCTAGGCCGAGTACCAAAATAATTTCTTAGTGGCAAGCTAGTGCACATATATCTCGATAACAGTATTAACAAAACATTGTCAATAACAAAATAATGCAAACATCACTTTGAATTCTGAAAATTGGCCGACGATTATTCAACTGACATATTATGGAATTCTTGTTATCATAACACAACGGGGAAATCCTCAAATTTTAAAACGTGCCTTATTAAATATGTGCATAACCATGCTCTAGACGCTGACCATCACTGTTTTTGCTTATGTTTGAAAATTGTCACTATATCAGTTTAGTCACCATGTTGAGTGTCGTGTCGTAGTGGTTAAAACATCGGACTTTAAATAAAGAGTAGCCGGGTTCGAATCCTCTGTCGTTCCGTATTTTGGAAATGTCATTCACTCGTTTGGAATTTTTGTAATACATATGTCTGTGTGTATGTGTGTGTGTGTGTGTGTGTGTGTGTGTGTGTGTGTGTTTGTGTGTGTGTGTGTGTGTGTGTTTGTGTGTGTGTGTGTGTGTGTGTGTGTGTGTGTGTGTGTGTGTTTATGTGTGTTTGTGTGTGTGTGTGTGTGTTTGTGTGTGTGTGTGTACAGAGAGAGAGAGAGGGGGAGAGAGAGGGGGGAATAGAGAGGGAGTTAGATAAAGATAGGGTAGAGAGCGATGCTGATTGCGAGGTAAATAGCGAGGAGGGAACGAAAGATGGAGGGAGAGAGGGATCGAGAGGAAGAGAGGGAGAGCGGGAAAGATATAGAGTGCGGAGGTAAAATATATAATTTAGTTATGTAGGGTTAGCCTTCATTAACACATTTACAACAATCACTTATCAAATAATCTACAGTCTGCATATCAACGATTCCACTCTACCGAAACAGCTCTTCTCAAGATACACAATGATATAGTTGAAAACATGGATAATGACACAGTCACAGCGCTCACTTTACTTTTTCACCAATCACTGTCTCCTGATCTAGTACAATAAGAAACCACTCCTTAAATATTAGTGTAATCAACCCTAAGTCTGGTAATACACCGGTCCTTGCCTATTTACTATGAATCATTATGTAAGATATAAGTGGAACAATCCATCGAATGAAACTCATCCCTATACATCAACTTTGTTGATTACGAGAAAGCCTTTGACAGTGTGGACAGGGAGACACTCTGGAAAGTGCTAAGACACTATGGGGTGCCCAAGAAACTAGTAAACATGATCAAAAACTCCTATGAAGGAATGTCATGCAGAGTTATTCATGAAGGTCAACTTACAAAGAACTTTGAGGTTAGGACGGGGGTGAGACAGGGATGCTTACTGTCACCATTCCTCTTCATTCTAGTCATAGACTGGGTCATGAAAACAGCAACCAAGGAGAAACGAAATGGAATCCAGTGGACGATGCTGACCCAACTTGATGACGTGGACTTTGCGGATGACCTTGCACTCCTGTCTCACAGCCATAGGCAGATGCAAGACAAAACAACAGAACTGGCATTGATTTCAGGGCGGGTTGGGTTGAAAATCAACAAAAGGAAAACAAAGATCCTGAGAACAAATGCTACTTGCGAAACACCAATCATGCTTGAGGGAGAGACACTGGATGAGGTCAAAGACTTCAGATATCTAGGCAGCATAGTGGATACGCATGGAGGGACAGAGGCTGACATAAAGAAAAGGATCAGCAAAGCAAGGGTAGCTTTCCACCTGTTGAGAAAGGTGTGGAAGTCAAAAGTAATTGGAGAAACCACAAAAATACGCTTGTTTAACACAAATGTAAAGTCCGTGTTGCTGTACGGAGCAGAAACATGGCGAATAAACAAGACCACACTGAAAAGGATCCAGACATTTGTCAACCATTGCCTGAGAAGAATTATCCGAATACACTGGATGGACAGGGTGAGCAACAAAGACCTCTGGGATAGAACACACCAAGCCCAAATAGAGATAGAGATCCTCAAGAGGAGATGGGAATGGCTTGGCCACACCTTGAGAAAGCCAACCACAAACATAACGAGACAGGTCCTGACATGGAACCCCCAAGGCAAGAGAAAGAGGGGGAGACCAAAAAACACCTGGCGGCGTGACCTCGAGGCAGACATCAAACAAACAGGGAAGGGCTGGCAACAACTGGAGAGGATTGCCCAAGACAGGAGGCGCTGGAGAAATGTTGTGGATGTAAGATAAACAAACCCATGCTGTCCATACGGACACAAACACTGGTGGGATCTAACAAAGGCCGATGCATTTTTTATACTTGAATGGTTTAATTGATACAAAACAAAAATAACTAATATCAGAAAAGCTAAAATATGTATATATTGTCTATAAATTATTAAATGATATGTGTATTATTAGTGTTTATGTATTTAATTGTTATTATAATATTGCAAATATTTGCTCTCTCTCTCTCTCTCTCTCTCTCTCTCTCTCGCTCTCTCTCTCTCTCTCTCTCTCTCTCTCTCTCTCTCTCTCTCTCTCTCTCTCTCTCTCTCTCTCTCTCTCTCTCTCTCTCTCTCTCTCTCTCTCTCTCTCTCTCTCTCTCTCTCTCTCTCTCTCTCTCTCTCTCTCTCTCTATCTCTCTCTCTCTCTCTCTCTCTCTCTCTCTCTATCTATCTCTCTCTCTCTCAATATTGCATCTGGATTTCAAATATTTTATTGTTATTATTATTTTTACGAAATATATATATATATATATATATATATATATATATATATATATATATATATATATATATATTAAATAGCGGCTCAGACTCGAGTAGCCCTTCTAGCTTTTCTAGTGTGGACAGATTCACAGACAAAAACGAGACAATTACCGTTGATTAATGTAAAAAAAAATAGTTTCATGAAAAACTCTTATTGCAAAAATAGAAATAAGTGTTCTGTCCCGTCTTCGTGAAAGACACTGTCATAATTAATGCTAATCAAAGACCAGCATCACCTATATTTCAATGTATTTTTACAGGTCAACCGGAGTCAACTCATGCTGATGATATTTGTGAGAAGCTAAGTTTACGTTGTATTGTTAACACAATATATAGACACATCGGTTTCACTGTCTCTTCAGTAACGAAATGGTGTCGCCTATTGCTGATATTTGCGATATTTCTGATAGCCGTGTGTTTATTTTGTTGAGTATCTATCGTCAATGTAAAATTACACAAACTGTAGATATCGTTGTGAAGAATGGCGAACGTTGCGGACAGACACAGTGTTGTAATGTGATTTCTTCAAAGGAGACGGTCTATATAGCGACCAAACGCCTACGCATCGGGCAGCGGTGGAGAAGACTTGGCCAATAATTAGGAATTCATTGAGGAAGTACATTACTCTTCTTTAATGTCAATCACAGTTTCATATTTTCCCCTTTTTTCGACTTTTTACATGAAACAAAATAAAAGTACGTTTTCATCGCATCCATTTCTTGTAAATGCCTATGCAAATCTCGATTGAGGAATGCTACCCTTTGTGGCCATCCTTTTCTAGTTTACGTCTTCATGGTTATCCGCGTCGTATAACCAAAACAGTGATTCCGATAAATATATACACATACAAACACCAATAAACACATAACACATATTCCTTATATCCCAAAGGTAACTATGAGCCAGGCATTTACTACCCACTGAAAAAAAGCCTCGGTTCTATTCACCCCTCTTAGCTGGCTGAAAGCACAGTCCACGTGCTCCACCAAATCACCTCTTACGGCTGACGGGAAGAACCTGGTTTTAACCACAAGTATCAATTGCACCATTATGCTTGAACAATATTTATCACGATTGCAATCTTGCTTATTGAAGTACGACCACCACTGTTTTATTCAGAACAACGATGAGAAAGCTTTCAGAAATTATGTCTCAACAAATTCCAAAAGTAAATACAGACACGCGTTTAAGTAGCAACATAAAAAAAATATGCTGCTTAAGTATGTTAAATTGTTTCTAATGACAAATTCGATGCGTCGTAATAGTATCGAAGTCAGGTTTTCACAGTGCTATTGTGATAATACATCACTAATTTTTACACTTTTGGCTTACAGTTTTGGGGACAGACGAGAGCAAATTTATTCCACTTCAGAATAATAAAGACTATTACAAAAAGGTAAAACAACGAGATGTACAGTCCACGCTGCATTGTGCCAACTGTTCAGCACCCACCCACAGTAATTTAACACCATGGTATGGGGACAGGCCTTGCTTTGCAAGGAGTTGTCGATATTCTCTCCACTTCTTCACAGAAGAGAAAAATATGCAGCAAACCGAGTACTAAACACTTTGTAGTGACATTCTTCTGACGCAGATATAACTGACAGACTGTGAAACATGCAAGCAAGTGAAAGCTATGTGTCACACAGCTCGTTTAATGACGTCACGGTATGAAAGTGGCACTGTTCGGGTTCCTCATTGGCCAGGTAATGCGCCAGACCTCTACAGAGAACATGTGACACAACGTTAAGGATAACGTTGCTACAAAGCAACCAAGCTCAGTTGATTGAAGCAGTCAAATATGTATGGGTCTTTAACATATCACGCCAGTACTGTGCACATCTTACTTCGAAAATATCACGACGTATGCGGTCACCCATCAAAAACAAAGGTTACGGCAGCATATACTGAAGCTGCATATTTCCTCTTAGTGTTTTCATACGTGTCCGTGTTTTCTCTTCACAGTTTGTGAGACACAATAAAATATATACTATTTTAAAAGCTCTCATAACAGTTCTGTATGAAACAGTGGGCTCGAACGCCAATGATCTAGAATGTACACGCACCTTCTACATGCGTACCAGAAACTCAGAAGGGGCTGTGTTGAGAATAAATACCCATTAAAAATCAAGGTCAGTGGTTAACATGTGTCACTCATGATTCGTTGCTAGAGCACAACGGTCGGATATCAGGCTACAAACAATCGTTCTGCTCCGCCAAAGCGTTTTTAAACCATCCCATATTAGTTATGTAGAGTCTAACGGATGTTATTGTCATTGTTTCATGCGAATCTGCTTGGCAGTGTAAATGATCTTACGTCTATGAAGTCACCTGTCAGCACAAGTAGCAGGTGTGTGCAGTGACACCAACATCGCGCTTAATAAACAGCACATTTCAGGAACATCTTC
This sequence comes from Lamellibrachia satsuma, assembly GCA_033239005.1. Taxonomy (NCBI): domain Eukaryota; kingdom Metazoa; phylum Annelida; class Polychaeta; order Sabellida; family Siboglinidae; genus Lamellibrachia; species Lamellibrachia satsuma. Next base: position 8,766,684 of record BSQZ01000014.1, read on the forward strand.
TGGTATCCGTAATACGTGGCAAAACATGCCTGTTTCATGTTGTTCGCCATTCATTCTTCCACACTGATATATCTATGTAATATATGTGAAGAAGGTGATACTGTTTCAGGTGATTAAGCATTTATAAGATTGGTTGATAGTGTAGTTAAACATAATGCTGTTCGCTTTAGGAATAGTTAAGCAGTCAGGGAGAACATATAACTCAAGTGTATTTTCAAATATTCTTTAACCAGGTTCCATTCCGTTTACCCCTGGACATGGTCCGTTTGTCATGTGTGACTACGAGACAGCCGATGGTGTCAACTCACTTGGCGTGATGACAAACTGCATAGGTAAGTAGTTAATTGTATTCCGTTCACAGCAAGACGTCATGCGACATCCAAATGTATAAACTGTGACGTATAACACCCACTTAATATTTTAATAAATCCTATATATTTTTTTTACATTGCTTATTATGTGTACTTAACAGACTGGGTGCAGAAGAAATACGGAGAGCATCAACGAGTTCACGTCGTATACGAAGATCGCCCAACCAACGACTTCAACTCTTTGATTCGCTATATCGAAGGTTTGTAACTTAAAAATGGTCATACATAATAAGTATGATCATGCGTGCATGATGCATTCATAAGTCAAACTGTTTGTACGGGTTATAAAGTGTAACTGTATATATGTTCATATCAGCGTGATTGTCAATACGGTTATGGCGTATGAGCCCATCTAATTATAACATTTATTTTCATATGGCAATATGTGTTTAAGTTTGTTCAACATTTCAATTGATTTATTTACTGTGTTAGTTATTTTATTTGCATGATTCTGTCACTTAAAAATATTATTAATGCAAATTGCACAATTCCATATTTTAATTTCACGGTATCAAACATATGAATGTGTCGTTACCCAGGACATTTGCTGTTTTCGAATCAGGCGAAACTGCTGGAACCACAAACAGTGTCTGCCGGACGCATCCGTTCATCTCGGGTTTTCGACGACGGCCCTTTCGTGGTTTTCTGATCTGTGATTAAACTTTCTTCACTAAATAGTTCATGTATCGCAATTTGTTTTTAAATTGAAAAGTTCATTTCAGTTAACATCGGTTTTGGGATTGCAATACATGTTCAATATGTTTTTATTTTTTTTTCTCGGTTACATTGCTACTCAAGCGTTTATATGTTAAATTATATTCCAATTTAATTCAGAATTGACTCCAATTAAGTTACCAGAACTGAACTTAACTCAACGTTACAACTCGTTACCCAAAGCGTTATTGAAACTCTCCTTGTAGTCTTTGCTGAAATAAATGACATTGAAATAAATTATATTTTCATGAACCACAACACATCGAACGAATTATGACGTGCACTGTTGAACGTCCACTGGACAAGTGTGACGTCACAATAGGTATTTTACTTGCATTTCGCTGAAGAATCAGACGAGCAGCGTCTGTTTAAAGTGCAAGCAGCCAGAGACTGGGACACATTCTTGTTCTATAGATCCAAGGAACTTGCCCCTTGTATGGTTCTAGCTTCGTTCATGTCTCAGCCCCACAATGCTAACTAGCAAATTGTACGCATATGGATCCTTAGCAGAAATATAATGTTAATAAAACATGTGTTTTATATTTGCTGGAAATTTAACAATGTAATTGCATAATAAATTTGGTTTCTGAATAACGAGGATGTTGGCTAAATAGTAATATTATATACATCACACGAAATGTTTTTTTATTACAAAATGTGCTTTGCAGTCGATATTATGTATGTGGTTGTGATGGCATTTATGTTGAAAATAATATAACCTACCATCACTAAATCATTAATCATATTAATAACCAAGTCATACATATATGCACATTTCAACGATTCCAAACACTCGAATGAATATGCATCATTTGGCATAGTATACATAGTAATCACGCGAATGGATAAACATGATGTAACATTGAACATTTTCATTACCTCTAAAAGACGTTTAACACTATTGATCATTCAATGCTATTAAAAAATGGGATATTACGGTTTAGATGGATGTACTCTGAATTTATTGAACAGTTGTATAAGAAATTTAAGTCGATATGTCGAATTTCAAGGATAGATCGTTGGTCTCTTGTTATTTATAATATACATATAAACACATTTCAAAAACTTAGCAACATGTTTAACTTTATTATATATGCCGACGAAACTACATTATTTACCACCGTCAAATCCTTTAATGACAATATATAAAAAAACACAGAATTTGTAATAAAATGATGAACTCCTAAAATAATGGAATGACTTCATATTAATAAATTATCAGTAAACAAACACAAGTCTAAATATATGACCTAGCAAATGCATACATTCGCTCAACATATGTAATATCAACATTGCACGAGTGTAAGAATATTGTTTTATATATATATATATATATATATATATATATATACCCCCGAGACTTTACCCACTACTCTTTTTATACTTATAATGAGTGATACATTGGGTCACGTATAAAATCAGGAAATCAAAGTAGAAGCACGTGTGAGTTGATGTTTCAAAACTTTGTTTCTTGGCTGTGGTTTTATGTGAATGTTGTATGAAGTTTATGATTTATTGCTTAACAATAATTGTATATGCCTATGTTGCATAGTTGTCATAAGAATAGTTTAATTTTAAATATAATTTTAAATGAATTTGCCATTTTTCTCAAACACAACTATTTAGATTACTTACTCAACGTTTCGACTGCCATTGACAGCCTTCATCAGGAATTCTAACGTTGAGTATGTAACCTAAGAAGTTGCGGTTGAAGCATGTTCATACAATTATATATGCGATTGTATAATTTCACAATCTGAGATATACACTGCTATTCAATGTATGACATCAGCTCATTCTAGCATTCATACACGTATTTACCCATGTCATGATGACTGGTTGACAAACATTAATGTCCTTATATTTCCCAATGTCGTTTTCAGGACGAATTTTTCGCGACGGTTGATCCCAATTTCTATCGTACAGCGGAAGAGATGCATCTTCCGTTTAATGACAGGAACTCACGCGTGAGCTGCTCTGGAATACGTCTAGTTGACATGGAGACGCAGTAATCGCAGCTGCAGCCCAACTTCTTCTGGACTGTACACATGTACTCGATAACTGGCAGTGCCATATTACCAATGTGTTTGGGGTAGGGGGCGGGCTGGTAGAAACTGATTGTGTGTCCCTCAGCGATTCCGTGAAAGACGTACATCGATACAGACTGTATTGTTTATTGAAGTAACCTCATGCTTTAGCGTTTATTCATTTACCTTCGAGTGGAAACATCCTCAAATTATTGGTGACGACGGGATACCAAGATACATAGAAAATGCAGCATATGACGAAATGCAATAAAAACAGCCTGCAATGACACACCAATAAATACAAGAAAATACAGCGTAAAATAGAGACCATACAGGTTCTTCTGAACAAACAAATATTGACATCCAAATACTTTCCACAATGTTAGTTACCAAGAGTTCTAGATATGTGATACTGTGAATAGTTAGATATGGTTCTTCAGGTGTTGAACTTTCTCAAAACCTGATGAATGCGCGCTTTTGAGCAAAACTGAAGTCCCACAAAATCTTGTCAACATTAACCCGACGCATGGTGTCCCATTCCGTACTGAACATAGTCGGATGAACCAGTCTGTCCTGGCTATTTGTGTACTGGTGCTCATCCTTTATCAGTCTTAACTTTGAACATTATCTCTCTCCGCAATAGTTTCTAATTGTCAAAGTAATAAATTTGCATAGGGATACTTCCATATTGGGGAAATCATCCCTGCTATTTCTCTTTATCAACATCTGATACATCGTCGCCCCTAGTATGACTTCACGGAGTCTGATTCAAGGGAAGCGAATCTAAGGAGCTAATTAAATGGATTATGATTGTTATGTTATCAGGGTCTGGTACGAGTGAACCACTTTTAACATGGCTAATGTGTCACTAATAACATGATTGTGTTAGTTCCTTGCTCTCTGTTTTATAGCGGATTCGGCTGCTGCAAGGTCTCACGCAGTATCTTTTGGGCAATCTACACGCACTTGGTCGAATCGCATTTTTGTGACTGGTCTTTCAAATGAGAGAAACGTCGAAGGGCAAGAGAGGATACTCGACGAGTTCTACAGTCGACTGGTCGACCAGGTGGCGATGGCGCCAGCTGACTGGGGCATTGACTTCGTAACAGCTGCGAAAACAGGCTAGCTTTGAGCAGGAATTAAGAATGACAATCACCGCCTCTGTTACTTTCGTTCTATTTTAGTTGTCGCTACTTGGTTATTTGTTGGTAATGGAATAGAGTATGGAGTGGTCAAACTTGTCTCGTACGTTTTGATAACTCCTAAAAATACGTAAAAATACATTTCAACTTGTGGAAAGCGATGTCGAAACTTGTCCACAAGATTTGTCACAGACTGCTTCTTCACATCCTGGAAAGACTGTCGCTGAGCAGTGCCACCCCTGCGTGCTTCCGTCTGTTGGGTGATCCCATTGTAACAGCCTGGTAAGCATTGTAGTGTTGCCTCAAACATGCACGTGTAGGGGCCGTCTTGACTTTGTAGGGCATCGACAGTTGTGATGTAATCAACAACATCAGCATAGAAACATGGTCTAACAAATTTATCGAAATATAATTTATGAAACTACGCTTGTCAGAACAATATTTAAGGCAAACACATCTAGTACTATATTATATGTACAGCATATAGGACAGCAAGGTCGATACTCATAGATGGATAATGGTAACAGTATATTTAAAAAAAAAATTAATTTAAACGTATTTGAACAATCGATATGTTATAGTAAAATCTAGTTTTTCCTGGTATAAAACTTGATTTTAGGATATATACAGTTAGACTTGGTACATTTGAAATATGAAATTGTTACGTTTTCAGAAGCATATATCATTAGTATCATTACGTGCTAACATTAAGCAAGGCACAACAATATTGAAAGAAAAATAGCGTGATATTACTGCTGACCGTACTTTTAAAAAGATGACGTCTCTGCTTTGGAACTGACAGCTTAGGTGGTTTGTTGTGCTCAGAATATAGGCAACGACGTGTAACAGAGCAACGTAAGTGAACTGCGATAGCTGGACGCTGAGGCCAATTGCTTGGGAATATCCAGCTACAGCGTCTTCTTCAATCATAGGCATCAGCGACTCAAAGTTCTTCTTCACGGCAGCAAAACTGTTGCCTAAACTCAGCCACTGTATGTAAAACAATCGTTTGAACTTCAGCACCTCAATATCAATCACTGCTGCCATCTCGTTGATGCACTTGTAGAATCGATTCGTGCTCTGTTGCACGAATGAGTATACAGCACTGATGACCGCTTGTAGTGCCAACATGTCTGCAATTCTAGCACAGGTTCAGTCGATTGCAAACACAATGGACGAACACAATGTGCGTATTATCATTTCTCACCACACCATTGATACCCCGTTGAGGTTGCTAGCCATAACACTGGCGCCATCTGTCCGCAGACCGACGATCTTTGTCAGGGAAATCGCATATATTTGTGCAGTGTCATGCAATGCCTGACAAATAGTTATTGCTCGACCATCATGTACTGTCACATACTCAAGGAAACACACCTTCATGATCAACACGTACCGCACGATGACCACCAGATGCTTATCGGATGACCTGTTGGTTGGCTCATCCAAGCCTATACCAACGAGCGGATCCCCCTCACTTCACGCATGACCAGTTCCTCAATGACTCCATTTAGGCATACAAGCATCTGATTAAAGATATCCAGAGAATCATAACGAGCATTTCCTCCTCGCAGCAGGTACTTAGCATTGCTCATGTCTTGCATGCGGAGAAAATTAAGCGGCGACTTGAATTTACCGTTCGGCAATTCCTCCGTTGAGAGCCAATAGCATGTTTGTAGAGAGAAGCTGATGGCGTCGCGTTTCTTTTCAATTTCCTCCAGGCAGCGACAACGTGTAGATGATCCTTTGAAGTAATGTGGTCGGTGACAGTTTTTAGTCGAAAGTTGCATGTCTTTTCCACCCACACACCACATTTGCCTTGCAGCTTGCACAGCTGGCAAGACACGCTCCCGTCTGATTCAGTGAACTGGATCCTGGGATAACGTGCTAACCATTTCTTCGGAAACAGGTGGTGCTCCTTCCTTTTAGTTTTACTAGTACAGCCTGATCGTTTCTGGTTTGCTAGCTTTTCTTTCGACCAACTGTGGATGAGAATCGGCGATTGAACCCGATACTATTTCGTTGTCAACTGCAAACACCCACGATCCACTGCAAAGTGAGCCATCATTGGGCGATAATGCAGTGCCAGTAGCGTCAGAGCCAGCCTGGTTACTAGGGTTAACACACTGGACCTCCGTCACAAACTGCCACTTTTACAAAGTGTTCCATCGGACCGCTGATCCGGTTAACAAAAACGCATCAATGGCCGTAAACTTTAACTTAGTTCAGCTCGCTTTCGTTTGTCCGGTGCCACTTCGAACTCGTGCTACAACATCCGGGTTATTTGATTATTTCTGCCAAAGAAAGTGCCGATAGAAACGCGTTTCTCAACAAATGACGTAATTGGCGATTACTGTAAATAGAGATCGGCGTTCCCAACAATAGCCGCGGTGTCGTTTGCCAACGATGTCAATTTAAAAAAGTTAAAACAAATATAGTCTTATAGATCAGCGGTATGCGCTATTCTACCAGAGATTACATTCGCCGAATCCCGTCCGCGTGCACTAAGACTAAGTTAGAAAAAGAGACGTAGAGCAATTTCCCGTCTTCTTGTTACGAAAAAAATTATCTTGTAAAAAGAAAAACCCGTCTATAATTTTTATCTTACCCATCGTCGTCAGACATTTGTCCGTCTTGAAGACGGGCAGAAGGGTCTCTGGCTGAAGGCCTGATGCAATTAAAATTGTGAATTGTTGATGTATTCTTGCTTTTATTCTAGCACTGTGAAGCATCATATGATGACAGTTTGTGTAGCTTTTATATACAGCTGTGTATTATTGACGCGAATTGGATTATACGCCATCGGACATTGATTTGATCCATCGACGTTTGTATCAGTGCTGGATAGAGTAGAACGTATATTCTACATGATCATTTGTGTTTGCTAAGCGCCGATGTGTTGTCTGGTACATTGTAACATGCATGTGATTATATATGTTTTATTATTTTACTTTGTGTAATGCATGCATGTACCGACATTTGTTCTACGGCACCTTGTAAATTGCATGTGACTACCGATGCTCTATTATTGGTACATTGTACATTGAATTTATTAATTAACTTGTTACTTACTATATCTACTTGCATTAATATTAAAGCAATATTTTCTACCGGTGGTTTGTCAGATCACCATTGTGTCATTATTGATTTGTAGTTGCAAGTTAGTTCAATATCTAAAAAAAAAATTATCATATTTCGACCAATAAATAAATAAAATTAACATAAATACCCTTCATGACGATCTAGCGAATTCCTATATCTACCATTATGCGAGCTTGTTAATCAGTACAATGAAACATTAAGTAAACTCCTAGATAAACATGCTCCTAAACAAACCAAAAGTGTACAAGTTCGCCCTCCATCAGCATGGATGTCTAATGAAATAATTGTAGCAAAACGTCCTCGTCGATATCTTGAAAGAATTTGGCGACGAACTCGTTCTCCAATTGATCGATCCCGTTATACTAAACAGCTATATATATATATATATATATATATATATGCAATCACATGATGTCAAAAGCAAAGCCTCATTACTATACACATTTTATCTCAATATCTCAAGAAAACCCTCGCTAGATGTGGAAATATGTAAACACAATTATGTATCGGCAGAAATTAAAAGCACTGCCTAAACATTCTTCATTGGATACATTGTGTAGTTCTTTTTCAAAATACTATACGTGTAAGATTGCTCTTATTCGACACAATTTTTTTCAAATGATAATGACTATGATTTCCCTGAACGGCCACTTTCTGAAAAAACACTACAGAGTTTCAAATCTGCAACTCATTATTATTAACAAATATTCCAACTAATCGTGTGATCTTGACCGATCTCCAACACTTCTACTTAAAAGCTGTATCGATCAATTCATCTTTCCCATTACTACTATCATAAATCTTTCAATGCAGAGAGTAGTTGTTCCACGGAATTTCAAACGAGCTCTTGTAAATATTCTTATTAAAAAAATAAACTTTGTGCAAAAATTACATCTATGTGTAACTCGCCCTCCTGACATATGTGTCAAAATTGTTTTTAAACATATTCACGCTGCTAGCATTTACACAGTTCTACCGTCTTTCTTGAGTGAAAACAATATTTATATCGATATTTTCATACCCATTTACTATCGTAAAGACGTCAATTTGATCACCTCTTAACCTCATTGTCTATACGGTTGTTACACCACATTCTCTTTGGCGTTCTTCATTCCTAAGATATCTTAATTCCGGAATAATTTTAGTTCTTAATAGCATTCTTACGATAGGGTCTCTAAACTGGTGCACAATATTCTAAATGAGGCCTAACTGTTGCTTCATACATGTGTATCATTAACTTTTTTTCCAGTTATATTTCTCCTAATCAAACTATGAATTTAATTAACTTTTGAAGCTTCAATACTACACTGCTCTGAACCTTTCATATCAGCAATTACTATATATACTATATTATCTCCCCTGGTTGGTTTTAGCATATGTTGAGTAAAGGAAGCTATCCTAAATAAAAAAATATAAACCATTGGTCCTCATTTCCTATACTCTCCAGATATGTTCATTATATGTGTCCGTGGTTAAAATATACCATTATGATGCATTCATTCCCCTTTACTAACTTCCTTTATGGCATTTTGTATTTTGTTTTCTTCTTCGTTTATGATTGGACTTCGATGAGATACACAATTATATAGTTGAAAACATCGACAATGACAAAGTCACGGCACTCACTTTACTTGACCTCTCAGCTGCCTTCGATACAACTGATCATTTAATCATTTTACAACGTGTAAACAGGCTTCGGTGAATCCTGTATGAAATCAATCGCATCCTGGATCGTTGCGTATTGAACCGATGAGATCTCCTTAGGAATAAAATCATTAACCGAGGAACCTTCAGGATATGATAGGTGGTGTATCATCATAACATTTTCCGGGAGACTTCTTCGGCACAACACCTAGAGGTGAAATCCTATAACGTAGACAAGTTGGCGGAACGTCGTAAGGCCCAAGTATGCGACCCAATGCCAACTCTTTTGCTAACTTCCGATCTATGACTTCTGCAAATTCGTCAGCAGATTTAAGAGTAATTACCACTTCCCCTTGCTGTGGGGGCAATCTGAAAAACATGAGTGAAACCATGCAAAATATATGCCATTAAATTGTTATCGTAACCATCTAAAATACTACAGTGCTTCAAGGGACACAGGTGAGGGGAACTTACTTCCTAGCCCAAGCGGGTGAGCCAGTGGCGGTCGAAGGTCCAGCTGGGGGACCGGGCGGAGGTGGGTTACCTGGGCACTGGTGCTTTGCCCTTCTGCTGAAACACCTAGTCGATGGGTGGGACCCCCGCAAACATTTGTGCATCCAGCGACATGTGTTCTGTTTACACATGTTTCCCCGGTTGAATGCAAAGCATGGACTGGCAGTTGTGGACCGGGCCCTGTTCTTGCCTCGAAAGGGGGACCCTGGGGACTGCAACTGATCTGCCTTAGTTTGAGATGACGTAGCTGCCAGTTGATCGAGTCCCATGCCCACCCCGCCCCGTACCGCAGGGACATGAACACTTGGTCGTATGATTGCCAATCGGCCCCCTCCTGCGAAAAGTCTCAAACGACCTCGATATAATTTAACATCTTAGAGGCACAAGGAAGGTTAGCGGGCTGCATTAAATAGACGAACATATACATTTGGAATGCTTTGGAATACATTCAGGCCGTGGTGCGAGATGCACAGGAACCAGCCTTGCCCCGGAGCCAGTGGGAACGCGACACGGAACGCCACGTGGCATCTTGTGAGATAATGCTCCAGCAAATTCACACCAAGGTGTTGGCTTTGCACCCGGCGCCAGCTGCTGGTTCCCCACATGCTGCTCTGGGCAATGCCGCACAGGTGACAGCCGGCCAGGGTCCAGGTACGCCGGAGTGGGGGCACGCTTTTCCGGTGCAGCCGTTGCCATTTGATTATGGTGCCAATGACAATGTCGCACCCTGACCTACTGCCGACTTTATGCATGTTCCAGGTAATGAGGTTTTAGGGTCTCTTCCGCGGGCCACGCAGGAATTGATGGCATCGTACGCATCAGTTTCCTTGCCACTCCATGCCCGTATCCCCGATGCCCTTAGAGCTAAGATTTGGGCTGGTGAGTTCATCGACCTGTCCCTCCTCATTAAGCCCGACCAGCTCCAGCAGCATGATTACGCCCTGTCAGTACAGGGCGCTACCGCTAGCCCCACTTTCTGCGTGTCCCCGGCAAAGGCCAAGCCAAGTGAGACCCTGTCTTTTCAGTTGTGGATGCAAGCATTCCAAATGTATATGTCCGTCTATTTAATGCAGCCCGCTAACCTTCCTTGTGCCTCTAAGATGTTAAAATATATCGATGTCGTTCGAGGCCATGCGCAGGAGGGGGCCGATCAAGTTTTCAGGTAACCCACCTCCGCCCGGTCCCCCAGCTGGACCTTCGACCGCCACTGGCTCGCCCGCTTGGGCTAGGAAGTAATGTCCACTCACCTGTGTCCCTTGATGCACTCTGTAGTATTTTAGATGGTTACGATAACAATTTAATGGCATATATTTGCATGGTTTCACTTATGTTTTTTTCAGATTGGGCAGTGCCGCAAATGTTGGATTGCCCTCACAGCGAGGGGAACTGTTTTCATAAACAAAAGCCCATTCAAAATCCACAAATAATTACTACTAATTAGCTCTTTCGTTTAGTCGGTATTATAGAAATGTGGGTTTATTTGCAATGTTACGGGTCTGACAGAGGTCTTAGGGGACTGACATATAATTTCTGGACTGACATTTCGTTTCGAAACGAAATAACATTACTAAGTAAGCAGATTAAAAATAACGGAAACAATGAATAATTATATTTAGTCTTTAACATATTGTCAACATCAAACACTTAATGCATCATAATTATTATAATTAGGATTCATATATTTCAGAACATTGGGCAAACTATTTGGAATGTGGCAGCAGTTTTAAGAATTTTAAGAAGTCGATATGTGGTGACGTTACGCACATTGTAGAAAACCTCAATGGGTCAAATGTGTCCAATCTTGCTCAAGGTCCGCATTACAATATACATATCCAAGGAAAACCATAACAATGTATATAAACATTGAAGTCGAAAATATAAACGGAACCAATTGAAAAGGTTTAAATCGGCGATACAAGTACAATCTTTTGCACTTTCAGTGAGCTATGTTCACTCTCATGAGCCTTAAGTTCAACAGCACGCATCGTGAACAATATATCAGGAACTAAATGCCCCGACATGAAATTAAGCATAAGTGTCCACCAGTCAAAACAGCATTAGAGCACACAAAATATTACCTTTACGAAGGTAAAGTTTCTTCATGTCGCTGTTAAACTTAGTCATGACATGGATGTCTTAGATATCTAGATATTCACAAATCACCATCCATATGTCAGGGTAAATTTGTTAAATCTTGTTTAATCCTATTAAAAACGGCGATTAGAGATTATTTTTTTTTTCCCGCTATGTACATGCTACCATTCTCATGTATACATATATCGGCTTACATTGTTGATCGATGTCGGGTGATATGTTATAATGCTATGTGATGTAAGATGATCGCCCTAGTCTCAGACACAAAACAGTTGTGGAGCCCGTCAACTTGCGTGGTCGACCTTTACCCTCTGTGCGGGAATGCCCGGCAGTTTCCATGGTTACATAGGTTGCAGTGTCGTCCCACTCCATCAAGGTATGCCATACCTCGGATCTCAAGTCCTGGCACTGCGCCTTGGAAAAAACACCCCAGCTGTTGTCGTGTGATGTGAAGTAAGAAGATCGCGGGCCAGTGGTAGGGCCTACCGCATTCGCGAGTCGTTGATAAAAAGACGCTTGATGTAACACAACACCTGTTTTGCTGCATCTGGGAAACATACTAATGTGACAACCGCGCACTTTATTAGCTTGTACTGTACATACTGGTTGTTCATCGGTAAGTCGAACTCGGCCACTGAGGGAACATGATTGTTAACTCTCGCTCGCGTCTCCGGTGAGTGATATTCCATTTCGGGCGGCTGCGGTCATACAGACCAGGTAGGCGAGATGTTTTTTTGTACAGCATGAATATAACGTTACATCAGTTGTGTAAATTGTAGAAGGACTGATAAACTCTATGTTGTATAATTTAGTAGTTAATCTGTAATAAACGCAATTTTGTTCTTACAAACTTGCCTTAAAGTGGTATATCCTTACATTAGGCATAATCATACCATCCGCAGCCTACGTTAACCCTGTGGTACTATTATCTGAATTGTGACATACCTGATCCTGGGATGTTGGTGTAATGTTGACGGGTGGTTCATGCTGAGTTCGTAGATTGATCGAGGCACTGTTTCATATGGAACGGTTAATCTTTTGTGGCGATATTAATTCGCCTGTTAACATAATGTAATGTAGCTATGTTTGTAAACTTCAATACAAAAAGTCACTGCATTAAACACTGCAAGAAACATACCACAATTTGACTTTAAAATCTTTTTTCCATTCAGAATATTCACACAGTGAATGTGATAATTATACCTGGTAAAAACGGTTACAATAATATTTATGTAGACTACTGTTACTACAGAGAATCGCAATTTACTTTCAAATAAACAAACATTAGATCATTATGTTTCATGATTCACGTCAATACAAGAAGTGTAATGGAAACATTGACAGTTTGATTTCAGCAATTGTGCACATTCATAATATTTACACAGTGAATACACCGACACACACACATTGCCGTTTGACAACCAATATGTGGTGCCGTTGTATTGCCGATATATCGTGTTGTTGCACCTACAACATGTGGTGCGTTGTACGGCCGAAATATGGTGCAATTGCAATATATGATGCCGTTGCACCACCAATATATAGTACCACTGCAACAACGTTGCGCCGATGGTTTTTGTGTCGATGGCAGTGTCGCTGTGCTAACTGACCCTCATATTAAACTTGAAACACAGGGTTAGAGGTGCCTCAAACAGGGCAAGAGGCCACTAGTGCACCAAACCAGTAACAACATATATGGAAATAATTTCTGGTTATAAATGCGTGTGTTTAAAGGCAAGGAGCATGTATTAACGCGACATATACAAAATGCAACATTCCGTTGCCCGTTTCTTGTAGTTTTACGTGTCAACTGATTAATAATAATACATATTATTATGTCACCAATTAAGTTCATGATTCATATCGCAGTGTAGTGAGTTGCACCATTTTATTACTGCCAAACTATTACATCAAAGCATATAATACTGCATATAAAAGTTAGAAAACACACTGATTTAATGAGGAACCGAGCGTATTTTTTGATCGCTGGGCGGCTCTGAACCCACTCCGGTTATACTAATTACCCATAGTCCTTAGCTCTTCGTTGGAGAAGAAGGGGAGCTGTGTTTATGAACTTTTACCAATACAATGCCGGGAACCGGCTGCTGCGTCCCGCAGTGTAATGGTAAAGGGGATCACCAGTTCCCGAAGGATCCTACTCTAAGAGAAAAGTGGATAATCGCTATACGGAGGGACAAATGGCAGCCGACTAACACGAGCTTGGTTTGCCGATGCCAATTTGTGGAATGCGACTACAAACAAGAGACAACTAAACCGAGACAATTTTTAAGACTAATAGAACCGAAAAAATATCAAGGCCACCATAGCTGTTGTTGAGCATGGGGTCTTACATTAATTTACCTGGAATATCAAAGTAGGCTACCCAATAGGTCTAGGTTAAACATTGAGTAAAAACAAATAACAATAATTTTAAAACATGAGTTTACTTTCATATCTAAGGATGACAGTACTTATTTACTCTGAAGAAATATTGTTGACCAATAATGTCCTTTACAAACATGAAAAAAATGTGTTGGCCACCACTGCAACATGCAGTTAATTAACATTTCCAAGTTTTGTTGTGGGCAATTGATCATTGCATGTTCTTGTCAGTCTGGCTATCATCCATCTTTCCTAAGTGTCACAGGTCCTTACAAAAATGTTTCCTAAGATAAATCGGCTTGAAACATAAAAAAAAAATCATCCAACCATTGTAACATGATTTGAATAAACGAGTTATCCACTGGGGTCAGGCACACCTTTGTGTCTTTAAATGTATGAACCACAAAGTGACACATGTTTCTCTCTGTTACCCACATCTGGGCCTGCACTTGTGCATAATAATCATGCTTTGAATCGAGTTTAAGTTCAGTGCCATGTAGCTTCAGGTAAGGCACAGTCTGCGGTGTGACAAGCATATTTCTTGCACTGTATGGACACTTTACCTCCACCACTGTGTCGTCACCCACCAGTCCATCTGGTGAAGAACCTAAATATGGCTTGTCTGCTGATACAACAGTTACTTTGACATGAAACATATTCTCATATGTGGAGATAGCCTCAGGTTCTAGCTAATTCCCATGACTTGTTTGTTTGTTGACAAAATCTTTTCCATCAATCATATCCTTTGCAAGGTTTTCTTTTGCCTCCTGATATACACATTTCATGCTGCGTCCAAACCTTGAAGACTGCATCTGTTTCTCCTCTCCTCCTTCCATTATGTTTCTCCTCTCCTCCTTCCATTCTGTTTCTCCTCTCCTCCTTCCATTATGTTTCTCCTCTCCTCCTTCCATTATGTTTCTCCTCTCCTCTTTCCATTCTGTTTCTCCTCTCCTCTTTCCATTCTGTTTCTCATCTCCTCCTTCCATTATGTTTCTCCTCTCCTCCTTCCATTCTGTTTCTCCTCTCCTCCTTCCATTATGTTTCTCCTCTCCTCCTTCCATTCTGTTTCTCCTCTCCTCCTTCCATTTTGTTTCTCTTCTCTTACTTCCATTCTGTTTCTCCTCTCCTCCTTCCATTATGTTTCTCCTCTCCTCCTTCCATTATGTTTCTCCTCTCCTCCTTCCATTCTGTTTCTCCTCTCATCCTTCCATTCTGTTTCTCCTCTCATCCTTCCATCCTGCACTTTTGCCTGCCCTTCTGTTCTTGTCTCTATTTCATCTGCCTTCTCCATGGATATTGTGGTGATGTTTGTCTTGTCCAGGAATATGCTTGACAGTGGCTTGGCTAAGTAATGGTGGTCATGTTCAACTGCATACATGTTGGCTGGCCTCAGTGTCTGCAACAGTGGCATTTTATCGCCAGTACTGGCAGCACAGTTCTGTGTTAGATTCTTTACATAATCTGGATAAGAGGCAAGGTTGCGATACTTTTGTGGGCGCGGATCATAATTGAGCGTCAGTGTTTCCTTCGTAAGTTTGAGTTTGCTAGCCTTGACCGTTGATCCAGTGTGAGGTCGACGTGGCCGGTGGAAAGATTGCAGGACATCAGTGCAACATAGTTATAGTTTTGGCTGTTTAACTCCAGTTAAATCAATGATCGCAAGCAGGACTGCCTGGATATGCTTCCAGTGAGCATTAGGTCCCATTCCAGCTGCACACTTGCACTCTGTCACCAACACTTCACCACTGACGTCAACGCTAGTATAGCAATGATAGCAAAGAGTGCGACGCATCTCCGCCCGACACTGAGCCATGTAGAATGTGGTGTCATCTTCATGTGTCCATCGAAGGAAGCGTAGAAATCTGCAACAAAATGGATGGCTTCAATAGATATCATACACTAATGTGTGCGTGCGTGCGTTTTTTCGTTACTACAAGTATTGTGGTGGTATATTATATTTTTTGGATGAAGTGGTAGTTGTTGTTGGTACGTAGCTTATTTGATACGGTTAAGATTCATAATTTCATGTCCTGTTAATGTCTTCAAGATAGTCAAGTGTTAATGCAAACCATTTTGCAACTGCCTAACGTACCTTGAATAATACAATCTGTGACCAGAAGAGGGGGAAGCATCAGACAGTTCTAGGAAAGCTGTAGCAGCTCTACGTGAAAGATGGTTAATGACTTGTACCGCATCGCTAGTGACATCTTTGAAGCACATGTGGGCCGGCAGGATCATGCTAAAATCATGTTGGTCTGCAATGAGGTTGGCACCACCAGTACAGTTGGAATTCCTGTCATAGGCCTCAAGCCTGTATGGGAAATAAAACACACACACACACACACACACACACACACACACACACACACACACACACACACACACACACACACACACACACACACACACACACACACACACACACACACACACACACACACACACACACACACACACACACACACACACACACACACACACACACACACACACACACACACACACACACACATATATATATACAAAGATTGAATACAATAACTGAGAGAGCAACATGATTAACGATATTAAACTTGACTGACGCAGCAAGTGGCGTATGCCAGAAAAGGTGAACCAGGCATCTATTGTTTTTTTCTTGTATTTTCACCGATGACTACCGCATAAAAGAAACGATTTTGTATATAGCGCAGATTTAGCCTGTTATCGCTCGGTCGTAACTTACCTTTCGATTAACTCGGTTTTTCGACAAGAAACTCCAGCATTTCTCTTCTTCAGCTCCTCTCTCAATTATTTCATGTTCCAGGTCCCATATGCACCATACCCAGGCATGGTGACATTTAATAACTGCTGTGGTTTCGTTCGTTTTTGTCAACAGGTGTGAGTGCTACTCGCAATGAACGGAATTATGATAATCAAGCGTTTAATCCCTAGCGGGCGCAGCGCCCCCTAGCGACAGCGGTCTGCTCGGTGGCTCATTACATCCGTCTCCTGATGCCGATCTTTCGGGTTGGGTATTTAATACATGTTAGCTTCATTTTGCATCAGATTTTGGAACCTTCAGATTGTGAGTTTTTAAAAAGTACTGTCGGCCCTTTGGAATCGTTCTTCAGGGGCAGTTACACTCTGAGTTTACAAACTCAGGCGCTGTCATAAATACAGACGTTATAATTGCCAAAATACCAAATATGCTTAACCATTGGGTCAGGTTTCTAACAAACCTTCCGTCTCAACCGCTTGGCAGTGACGTCTTCCGGAAGTGTCCTGGCCATATTGGCAAATTTAACTTGTGTAGCTGAGCCCATCCATTTTTCCTTAGGGCTCTTCCTGTTCCCGAATTTGTTGACCTCTGAATTCAAAGGAATTTAGCAAATGTCAGTATTAGCCAGCTTTATTTGTTTTCTACCTCACATGAACGGCGCGATGCGATGCGGTGTCTGACATGGATGTTGCCTCATACTTTCCCGCCGTTAGACACCCAAGACGCGACAGTTCGGTAATATCGCTACATAAAGCCGTCTTATTTATTGCGCGCAGTTAACGAGAACCAAAGTCCACAACAACGTTAGTACTGCCTTACGACTCACGGCCGGATGCAGCTGCAGCTGAAACCAATAAACACTTTGCAACTTTATGTTCTACAATGACAGCACATGTTGTCAGCTAATGTTAATATAATTTCACAATGTACGTTGCTGTCTCAAAGTGAATATTTGTGTTGCTCTTAGGTTTTTAATGCTCAGCTATGGTTAATTCTTCAAATATATCAACACAACATTTGTTGCTATTATACAATTAATGACAAACTAGTTAATTGACAGCATTACAAAGTGTATGTAATTATCAATTCAACAGGGGGACAACACGTTAAAGTTCCTGCCACTTAGCAGATCCTGCCTTTATCTCAACAGCGCATACCAGGGATACATTTCAGTAGATTTTTACTTTCCTTGAGGAACTGAGGATCCGGTTCCAAATCTGATCGAATATAATATATATATATATATATATATATATATATGTATATTATATATGTAAATAAATAAATAAATATATATATATATATATATATATATATATATATATATATATATATATATATATTTTATATATATATATAATATATATATATATATATATATATATATATGTATATTATATATGTAAATAAATAAATAAATATATATATATATATATATATATATATATATAGTGAGTTAACAGTTGTTACCCAGTTGTTATCTACTAAATCAAGTCGTGCATTATGTGTATATACATTGTGAAGCACTGAAGACAGAGAGGTAGTTCACAGAGTTTTTGAATGTTTTGACGCTTTTCCCTATTATAGTTTGGTACACGAGGTTTTGTACTAACGCTTTTCCCTCCACTAAATTTTCAGTAGTGTACACAGGGTTTTTAGTGCGGGTACTTTTTACGAGGACATTTGTGTGGCTGTTTGGCCCTCCCTCTCGGACTGATGTGTTATTAGTTATTGGTTGACCAATGTCTATATACGTAACACCTTTATACATTGTGTGTTGTGTCACCATAATTTTCAATATGAATTGTTCACGAATGTTGGGTGGTTAGCCCACTATTTTCATTGATCATGTTTGGCTGGGGGATCGAGTACCCCAGCCTTTCAGTTTGTACATGTATGTGTATGTTTAATTCACGGCGGAGTTACCCTCACCGATACCATGTGAATTGTATATAAGTCAGTAGTTGTACAAATATTACTGGTAGTTAGTGTCTGATAGGCATGATTTACTAATTAGGTGTAAAAAAATTTTGGGGGCCGGCATGTTTGTTGAGATTATTTGATGTATCTTATTTTGATGATGTATGCTTGCCTAATTTCCTGCTCCTTAACGAAAACATCTAAATGTCATTTTTTTGCCTATGTCAAACTTGTGTTGTGGACTTGTGTTGTTATTTTGCATAAATGAATGTATGTGATAGCGGCGCATAAAGGATTTTATGCGAGATAACAAGGCAGTGAAGGCGATTTGAGGTTAGACCTTTTATGGTAGATATATAATTAGTCTAATTACTCGATCACGCGTAGGAATACATCAACCACGTGACCTAGAGCCAGCCTCTCTCGATTTCCAAGTCAGCTTGTGTCATTGTGAGACCTATACGCTGCAAATATTTCCGAATATCTTTTGTTACTGGTTAATCGTTATCACTGAATTTGTTGATTTTATTGCAAGATCATTTGTGTTGTTCGGTTTATTCCGCTCCGTTTGAAAAATCCCACCCTCCCTCCCTAATATTATCTATTAATAATGTATGTGTTATTACTATTGTTTAGGTAATTAATTATTATTATATTATTATAATATTGAAATTAGTTGTTATATTTATTTACAAATAACCATTAATAGTATGAATATATATATATATATATATATATATATATATATATATATAAATATAGATATGTATAAATATATATTTATATATGTATATATATATATATATATATATATATATATATATATATATATATATATATATATATATATGTGTGTGTGTGTGTTATATATATATATATATATATATATATATATATATATATATATATATATATATATATATATATATATATTCATAATAGGCACATCGGTTTCACTGTATCTTTAGTAACTGGGGTCACCTGTTGCTGATAGTTGTGATATTTCTGATAGTCTTGTGTCTATATTGTTTTGTATCTATCTTCTAATAATATAATACAAAATTGTAGATATCGCTGTGAAGAATGGCGAATGTTGCGGACACAAAGTTTGACTGTGATTGCGATATCTACAATGGAGACGGTCTATATGGCGAACAAACGCCTATGCATCGGGCAGTTGTGAAGAAGGCTTGGCCAATAATTAGGAATTCATTGAGTGAGTACATTACTATCATCAAAACAAAATAAAAATACGTTTTGATCACATCGATTGCTTGTGAATGCCTCTGCAAATATCGAATGTGGAATGCTACCCTGTGTGGAAACCCTTGTCTAGTCTTCTTCTTTATGGCTATCGGCGTCGTATAACCGAAACTATGATCCCGATAAATATATACGCATACAAGTACCAGTGGACATATTATGCATAATCCTTCTATCCCACAGTTAACTGTGAGCCAAACATTTATATCCACTGAACAAATAAGCCTCCCTTCTATTCACCCCTTTCAGCTGGATGAGAGCATAGTCCACCTTGCTCTACCAACCCACCTCTTACGATTGAATCTGGTTGACCCATAATATCAAATGCCCATTTTGTTTGAACATTATTGATCACGATTACAATCTTGCTTGTTGGAGTACTACCACCACTGTTTTATTCAGAACAATGACGAGAAAGCTTTTATAAATTATGCTTCAACACATTCGAAGAGTAAATACAGACACGGGTTAAAGCAGCAGCATAAATTATGCTGCTTAGACACGTTGCTTTTGTTTCTGGTGACAAATTCGATGCGTCGTAGTATTATCGAAGTACGTTTTTCACAGTGCTATTGCAATAATGCATCAATAATGTTTATACTTTTGACTTACAGTTTTGTGGAAAGACGATAGATATTTTTTCACTTCAGAACAATAAAGACTTGTAAAAAAGGTAAAACAACTAGATGTACAGTCTACGCTGATTTGTGACAAAAGGTTCAGCACCCACTCACAGTAATGGACAGGCGTTGCATTGCAAGGAGTGTTCGATGTTCTCTCCACTTCTTCACATAAGAACAAATTATGCAGCAAGCCGAAAGCTAAAAAATTTTAGTGACAAACTACTGACGCAGATAGCACTGATAGACTGTGAAATATTCATGCAAGTCAAAGCTATGTGTCACACAGCTCGTTTAGTGATGTCATGGCGTGAAAGTGGCACTGCTCGGGTTTCTCCTTGCCCGGGTAATGCGCCAGACCTCTACGGAGAACACGTGGCAGCACATTAAGAATAACGCTGCTATAAAGCAAATACTCTACTCCACCAAAGCGATTTTAAGCCATCCCACATTAGCTAGTTAGTGTTTATCGGATGTTATTTTCATTATTTCACGCGAATCTGCTTGGCATGTGTCACTTTGATTGTCTGCTCTTTGTGCATTGAACGTTTAACAATGCCCATTGTAGATATTGATAGACCAGTATTGGAGTGTGTTGGCCGCGAACGGCGGTTTGTGATTACATGCATCAAGACCATAACATTACGGCAAATGTCTAACTTGGTCCAGCTGCAATTAGTCCTTCTTCGCATTTAGACACTGTGTCTTAGCCTCAGCCAATGTATTTAGCAAACGCATATTTTTCCTTTATCTGAGTGTAATTGGTATTTTGTATTTGTTGTCACCTAGCAGCACAAGTAACAGGTGTGTGCAATGACACCAGCATCGGGCTTAATAAACAGCACATTTCAGGAACAGCTTCTGACATCCGTAATACGTTGCAGAACAGGCCTGACTAATGTTGTCCGCCAAAGTACACGTGACAAGCGCCCCCAGTGGCAGCTATTTATGTGCTCTGTGTTTAGCATTGATTTGTACATTTTGTTATTACTACCACGCCGGTTAGATTCGAACATTGTTTTGATAACATTGCCTAGAATGCACGGAGCTGCTCTACTGTGTTATTGGATTTATTTGCTTGTATATATTTTACTTTTATTCTGGTGGCACACATGTACCCACATAGCATGGTAACCTACGCTCGGCCGTGGCACACCTGTACCCACATAACATGGTGACATACACTCCGCAGGAACTGATCAACCATAACATTGCTAGTGTCACTGGCAGCAAGCTGCATCGGCCTTTGTTCGACACGATAGAGGACAATGGTGGAATGTGTACGGTCACATGAGGGTGCAGAGCCGGTCACAATCGCCAACGTACATTTTTTTCCGAAATAAGACGCTCCCAATAAAGTAGGACATCATCGAACACGAATGGGATGAGTTGGCCATCACCGGGACGTGGCTCAAGAACACCGGAGACGAAGCGATCATTGCGGAATTGACGTCTCCTGGCTACACCTTCCAACACTAAGACCAAGATCCTGCCAAAGCTGCCTTTCACAACCATCGAACTTCTCCGTCTACAATTCATCAAACCGCACTTGTTGACATACAACGTCTGGGTCGCTATCATCCGCCTTCATCAAGTAAGACATCTGGAACAGCATCGAAATTTTACGCTGAACTTGAGCAACTATTCGTCGAGGCATCCATATATCGTCATTCCTATCTTCATTTTGACGATCACATTAAATCAGAACCAATTCGCACTCTACTTGAATCGTTCAATCTAACTCAACACGTACATTCGCCGACGCATCAAACTGGACACATATTGGATCTAGTGGTCAGTCATACTGATGACAACTTCAATACTTCCGTTTCTGTTCATCCTGACTCTGTCTGACCAAAATCGCATTGAACTCACATCAAGCGCACTGAAACCTGCAGTTAAAACTGTGATGATTGCAAAGCGGAACTTCAGGAATATTGAAGCTGATGCGCTCCGAAACGATATCTAGTCTGTGTGTGCTGACATGACATTGTGTGCATGCGCGAATGCTCGACAAGCAGAGGAATTGGTAGCGATATACAATACCTATCTCAGTGAATGCCTTGATAAACACGCCCCGTGGCGCAATGTGCGTGTAAGAGACAACAAACCACATCCCTAGTACGACTCTGACATCGATAACACCAGGGAAAAGAAACGGAAACTAGAGAATGTGTGAAGGAGTACTAAACTGGAAATTCATCGGCAATTATATGTCACCACCGCCCGTGAAGAAAGCGGACTACTATAAAAACCGCTTAGAAAAATCAAACAACAAAACCATGTTTCGACTATTGAAATCCCTTGATGGCCGGCGCAGACAACAACATCCCGAATTTCACTCGACGGCCCAAGGATGTGAGCTATGTTCACATTTATACAGTGAAAAGATCGATCGATAGGCCAACAGATGAAAAACGTTGTTTCACTGACTGTATCCATGTGTTTGACCCAATTGGAACGCAGATATCACAGCGATTTGTGGTACTACTGACAAAACGTGTGTATTGCATCCTGTACCTGCTAATCAGCTAAGGGATAATATCACCAGTATTGCGTCGGTCATCACAATAATTACAAATACCTCTCTGAATGAGGCATCGAGTACAACTACACTGACGGCGCGTGTCCCGCAAGGATCTGTCATTGGACCACTGCACTTTTCACAGTACGTCCAGCCTATTGGTAACATTATTCGAGCCCATGGACTATTCTTTCACCACTCTGCTGATTATTTACATATCTACTCACACTTCGACCTGAATCCATCCGCTTTAGCGGATGTTGTTTCGATGACATAAAACAATGGATGGCATGGAATTCTTTGTGTATGAATGACGGCAAGACACAGTATCTTCCAATTGTACCCACGTATGCGGCTGCACTCGTTGACGGCAGTGTGATTCGTGTTGGTGTTTCTACAATCACAGCTTCGCGATGTGTATGCAATTTCGGTGTCTTCACTGACAGCCACCTAGATATAAAAAGCAAGTGTCTCAAACCGTCAGTGCATGCTCATTTGAACTCCGCCACTTCAATCAAATCAGCTGTTTTTTACCCAAACCCACAAAGGAATGCGTAGTCATTGCCATCATCACATCGCGGCTTGACTACTGCAATACACTCGTATACGGCACGTCTGTAATTATCATTGCGCGTCTGCAACGAATACACAATTCGGCTGCCATATTGATTCTGCGTCGTCCACGTAGAGACCGTGCCAGGCCCCTGATACAAGAACTTCGCTGACTGTCGGTGGCACACATAGTCGATTTCAAAATACTGGTACTTACATACAAAATCATGCATGATGAAGCGTGTATCTGTGCGCCCATATCAACCGGCAAGAGCACTGCGCTGTGCCAGCAGTAACAGTTTGGAAGTGAAGCGCACTCGTACCAAGGCTGGGGGCGGCTCGTTCGCAGTGGCTACGGCGTCTCTGTGGAACACTTTACCTAACTTTATTAAAACATGTGACACTCACGCCAGCTTCAGATGTCGACTAAATACACATTTCTTTCGTATCGCATATTAGCGTATATTGATGAACATTGTCCTATACTCATAGCAATTTAATTATGACTATTCCAATAATCTTATTCATGGTATTTAACATTATTTTACTAATCGCTTTTTATCACATAAACTATTACTTTATAAACATATTTTACTAAATTATTAAATTATTTATTATTATTATTAATCACACATTTACATACATTTTTTAATTTATTTATTAGTATTATTGCTATATTTTTTATTATTATGCTATATTTTTATGTTTTATTCTTAATACTAGCAGCTAATATTTTATTTTAAACTATTTCCTTATTTAATAATTCTACACAATTGTATTGCTGTACAAACTATTACATATTATTATCATTTATTTACACTTCCATGTTGATATATCTATGTAATATATCTGAAAATATGGTACTGGTTGAGGTTATTCAGTATTTATAAGACTGGTTGATAATGTAGTTATATATAATGCTGTTCGCTTAAGGAATAGCTAAGCAGTCAGGGAGAACATATAACTAAGGTGCGTTTTCAAATATTCATCAACCAGGTTCCATTCCGTTTACGCCTGGACATGGTTCGTTTGTCATATGTGACTACGGGACAGCCGATGGTGTCAACTCACTTGGCCTGATGACAAACTGCATAGGTAAGTAGTTAAGTTGATTTTATTCCGTTCACAGCAATACATCATGCAAATGTATAATATATGACCTATAACACGTTCTTTATATTTTAATTAATCCAGTACCTTTTGGATGTTGCTTATTATGTGTTCTTAACAGACTGGGTGCAGAATAAGTATGGAGAGGATCAGCAAGTTCACGTTATTTATGAAGATCGCCCAATCAACGACTTCAACGGTTTGATTCGCTATATTGAAGGTGTGTAATTGTCAAATGATCATACGTTATAAGTGCGATCATGCATGAATGATGCATGCATAAGCCAAACTGTGTGTACGGTTTATATGATCGAAGTGCAGTATTGTCATGAGAGCGTAGTGGTAAATACGGATACCGCGTATTGAACCAATTTAATTATAAGATATATTTTTATAGAACAATTATTGTGCCCTGTTTATAGAATAATGTATGTAGCTTATTATTAACCGTCGTGTTCAATGTGGTGCGTGTTCTCAAGATTAGTAGGGCGTAATTATAACATTTTAATTATGAAATATGTAAGGGATATAGATAAATTAATCGGTCGATTATCATTGACTAATTTGTAATAAAACTTAAATTGCTTGAATGTGTGCATGTCATGCAGCTTTATCAATCGAGGTTTCAAAAAACAGGTTATGTGTGTGCATTATATTTACTCTTGTATTATTGTTTATGTAGTTTGAAATGTTGCTATGTTTGACGGCTCTATGACGTAATTAATATGAAGAAGACTGAAGCAAAAGGGATTGTACATAAAATATACTATGCTTTGTGGCAATATGTGTTTAAGTTTTTTCAAAATTCCTAATGGTTTATTCACTGTGTCATTTATTTTATGTGCATGATTCTGCCAGTTAAAAATATTATTAATGTAAACTGCACAATACCACATTCTAATTTCAATGAATGTCTCGTTACTCAGGACATTTTCTGTTTTCGATTCAGGCGAAACCGCTGGATCCCACAGTTATCTCCAAGACCGCAAGAACATATTTGTGACGTGCTGTGGAAGAAGTTTCTACAAACAGTGTTTGCCGGACGCGTCCGTTCATCTCGGGTTTTCGACGACAGCCCTTTCGTGGTTTTCTGATCTGTGATTAAATGGTTTTCACTAAATAGTTCATGTATCGCAAAGTCCATAATTTCATCTCAGTTAACATCGGTTTTGGGATTTCAATATGTTTTGATTTTGTTTCGATTGCATTCCTACTCAAGCGTTTATTTGTTAAATTATATTCCAATTTAATTGAGAATTGACACCAATTGAGTTCCCGCAGCTGAAGTTTCCTCAACTTTAGTTTCATTGAAACTGTCCGTTTAGTCTTTGCTTAATAAATTACATTGAAATAAATGATATTTTCATGAACCACAACACATCGAATGGGTTATGACGTGCACTGTTTAACCTCCCCAGGCCAAAGGTGACGTCACAAGAAGTATTTTACTTCCATTTCGCTGAAGGATCAGAGGAGCAGCGTCTGTTTAAGGAGCAAGCCGCCAAAGACTGGGACAATTTCTTGTTCTACAGATCCAAGGAACTTGTGCCTGGTATGGTTCTAGCTTTGGTCATGTCTCAGCCCCACAATTCTAACTAGCAAATTGTACGCATATGGGTCCTTAGCAGAAATATTATGTTAATAAAACATGTGTTTTGTATTTGATGGAAATTTAACATTGTAATTGCCCAATCTTCGATTTTCTTATTAACGAGGATGTTGGCGAAATATTTGTCTTCGTATTGAATTATGGTTTTCAAAATCAAAACAATATTATATGCATCACACAAAATGTTTATGATTGCAAAATGTGCATTGCCATCATCGATATGGCGACGAAACCACCTTATTTACCACCATCAAATCCTTTAATGACAATATACCAAACAAAAACACTGAATTTGTAGTAATTGATGAACACATAAAATAATGGAATGACTTAATATTAATAAATTATCATTAAACAAATATAAATATATTACCTATCAAATGATTAATGAAATTAAGTACACATATTCGCTCAACATCAATAAAATGAACATAGAACGAGTGTACGAATTAAAATTTGAGGACTGACTTTAGAAACAAACTGAAATTGGAAGAAAAAAACACTCTGAAAAAGTATCAAACAAGTGTTCAAAAGCCGTTGGCATTTAATACAGATTAAATGATTAAAGCTACATCAACTTAAATTAACGTCCACCAAGACTGACCTGTATATTTATTAAATTGGAAAATAACCCTAAATATACAGAGTCATAACACTAGGAGTACAACTGATATATAATCATTCAAAACGAAACATGAATTTGCCAAAAAGGTGACTTTGTAACTTGCCATACGTTATTAATAATAACTAAAAACTATATTCATGCATGCTCTTTCTCCTACTGCATACACGCACTGTCACAAAGTGTTGCATACATAATTTAGTTAATTATATTCCATTAATGGCTACTAAGTGTAAAGTCATTAAGTTATGTTGTGTTCGTATTTTTCCGTGTCAACATATTAATGCATATTTTGTTTCTATCGCTCAATTTTTATTTGTATTGTAAACGGGAAAAAAATTACTTTCTTCAACACTCTTCTTCTTGTTCCTGTTCTGGTAGGCGGTCGACTGGTGGTATCGACAGTAGGCGATACAAATTGCTCGTGCGCCAAGACTAGGACAAACGTGTGGTGCTGGATGATGAAGATGACGGATCTATGGAGAGAAATGATGCATGAGAAGATAATATCGGAGGTAAACAAATTAAAATTAAGTGTTCCGTCAAAGCGGTAAACTATTCTTATGAGAACTTTACAACATAGGCATACGTCATTATTTTTAAGCAATAAAGAATAAACTTCATACAACATCCACATAAAACCAAAGCCAAGAAAATATGTTTTGGTTTGACCTCAGGTTTGAAACATCAACTTACAATTGTTTCGTCTTTGATTTAGTGATTTTATACGTGACCCAATGTATCACTCAGTAAAAATTAAAAAAATCGTAGAGGGTATAGTCCCGGATGATATTGGTGGGGACATTCTCGGAGGATTTCGTGCGTGGGGATAACGTCCTAAATTCGTTTCAGCATGTGTACTATTCGTGAAAATGTTCATTATATATATATATATATATATATATATATATATATATATATATATATATATATATATATATATATATATATATATATATATATATATATTAAAAACACAACGTTTCGACTGCCATCGGCAACCTTCATCATGAATTCTAAACGTTGAGTATGTGACATAAATAATGTTGTTGAAGCAAGTGTATTGTAAATAAATGTGGTTGTGTAATTTCACCGATATACACAATGATCTTCAATGTATAACACCAACTCAGTCTAGCATACAAGTATTGACCCAATGTCACAACTAGCTGACAAACATTAATGTCCTTATATTTCCCAATGTCGTTTTCAGGACGAATTTCTCGCGACGATTGATCCCAATTTCTGGCGTACAGCGGAAGAGATACATGTTCCGTTTAATGATAATAATTCTCGCGTGAGCAGTTCTGGGCTTCGTCTAGTTGACATGGAGATGCATAGCTTTAAGTGCCCCTGGCGAGAAATTTGGTTAATCTCAAATAAACCAGGTGAGAAAACACCAAGAACTGCAGGTGTCTTAATAATCGTAGCTGTAGCCCAACTTCCTAATGGACTGTGCAAACGTACTCGACAACTGGCAGTGCCAGATTACTAATGTGTGTGGGGTGGGGGGGGGATAGCGTTTATTAAGCTACCTTCGATTAGAAACATTCACAATTTATTGTTGACAACGTATTCCAAACATACATACAAGAAAATGCAGCATAAGATGATATGCAATAAATACAGCCTTCAATTACACACGAACAACTACATGACAATATAGCGTAAAATACAGACCATACAGGTTCTCCAGAACAAACAAATAGTGACATCCAAAAACTTTCCACAATGTTAGTTACCAACGGTTCTAGATATGTGATACTGTGAATAGTTAGATATGGTTCTTCATGTGTTCAACTTTCTCAAAACCTGATGAACTCGCGCTTTTTGCCACTATTGAAGTCAGCCAAAATCTTGTCAACATTAACCCGACGCATGGTGTCCCATTCCGTACTGAACATAGTCAGATGAACCAGTCTCTTCCGGCTCATTGTATATCAGTCTTGATCAGTCTTAACTTTGATAATTATCTCTCTCCGAAACAGTTACTAATTGTCAAAGTAAGATATTTGCATAGGGATACTTCCATAATGGGAAAATCATCCCTGCTATTTCTCTTCATCAACATCTGATACATCGTCGCCCCTAGTTCCCGACTTCACGGAGCCTAATTCAGGGGAAACGACTCTAAGGGGCTAATCAAATGGACTATGATTGATACTGCCAGGGTCTGGTATGAGTGAACTACTTGTAACATGGATAATGTGTCACTAATAAGACGATTGTCTTAGTTCCTTAGCTTTCTTTTCCTTTTATAGACGATTCGGCTGCTGCAAGGACTCACGCAGTATCTTTTGTGCAATCTACACGCACTTGGACGAATCGCATTTTTGCGACTGGTCTTTCAAAGAAGAGAAACGTCGAAGGGCGAGAGAAGATACTCGACGAATTCTACAGTCGACTGGTCGACCAGGTGGCGAAGGCGCCCGATGACTGGGGCATTGATATGAGCGAACACTTCGTAACAGCTGTGAAAATAGGCTAGCTTTGAGCAGGAAGTAAGGATGAAAATCACGGCCTCTATTACTTGTCTTTCTATTTTATTTGTCGCTGCTTAGTTCTTTGTTGGAATAGATCATAGATTGGTCATACCTTGTCTCGTACATTTTGCTTACACCCGAAAAATGCGTAAAAACTATAGATGTAATTTGTTATGTTACATGCTAATTTTTGCTCATAGCTTCTTTGAGATTGTCGAATTTCAGTGGTAGCTGCATTAAATGCCTTTTTTGTAACTTGTGAAGTGTTCATCCTTTCTAGTAATCGTATGAACCCTCAACATAATGTTCTAGACCGTATTCTTAGTTTTTTTTTCAAGGGAACAAATAAAAATAAATGTACTCTCACTTCAATATTTTAGAATGTTCCAACATTTAATTGCGGTTGAAATTTGTTGACTTTTTGAATTCGTTTCGATTTTGTTCGATAAAATACGTTGCTACTGATTCCAAATAACACTGCAATACTCCAACTGCCTTCTGACTATATCTATCTGTATTGCATTGTAATCATTTCCAACAGGTCCGAAGACCCAGTAACAGGACTGATAACAAAATATAAGAGAAATATGTATAAATTATAAAAGCAGTAAGAACAATCATTATAACAAGGGTATACAACCACACAATACCGACATTACTAACATAGCAAGCTACGACATTGGCATTATGCATATACATGTTTTGGAATTTCAGATCTGAAGGTATTGGCTCCTATAATATATCAAAAGGGGTTCAGTTATATACAATGTGTATATATATATATATATATATATATATATATATATATATATATATATATATATATATATATATATATATATATATATATATATATATATATATATATATATATATATATATATATATATATATATATATATATATTTAAACCTGAGTATGTCCTAATGTTGATTCTGCTATTGGAAATTCTAAAAAGAGTGTAGTTTCGTAGACGTGATGAAGGACAATTATATTGGATATTCCCTACCAGATAGGATGGATATAGATAAGAGTGCACACACTTATGTAGAAATAGCAGATCTGCAACTTGCCTAAAATGATGGCAAAACGCAGGGTAATTGTTAGTGGAGTACTGTATTGTGGATTTGTAACATAGAAATTTAACAACTTTTTTAATTCTTTACGATTTTTTTCGATAAATTACGTTGCCACCGATTCCAAATAAGATTGCAATACTCCAACTGGCTTATGACTAGGTATATATACAAGGATCACAAAGCTTGTACATCGGTAAATGTGCAAACGCGCTTAGTTAAACCACACATCTTAAACACTTTAGAGACATTACGACTAATATGAAATTATATAAATATAGACTACAATGACACACCAAAAATAATGCAAGAAATACAGCCTACATTGACACACCAACTAATAATACAAGAAAACAGCCTACATTGACACAAAAAGTAATAATACAAGAAATACAGTCTACATTGACACACCAACAAATCATACAAGAAATGCAGCCTACAATGACACACCAACATATAATGCAATAAACACAGCCTACAGTGACACACCAACAAATAATGC
Source organism: Lamellibrachia satsuma (assembly GCA_033239005.1). Taxonomy (NCBI): domain Eukaryota; kingdom Metazoa; phylum Annelida; class Polychaeta; order Sabellida; family Siboglinidae; genus Lamellibrachia; species Lamellibrachia satsuma. The sequence continues at coordinate 8,797,712 of BSQZ01000014.1, forward strand.
AAGAAAATACCGTATAAAGTGGAGACCGTACAAGTTCTCCTGAACAAACAAATAGTGACATCCAAAAACTTTCCACAATGTTAGTTACCAACGGTTCTAGATATGTGATACTGTGAATAGTTAGATATGGTTCTTCATGTGTTCAACTTTCTCAAAACCTAATGAACTCGCGCTTTTTGCCACTATTGAAGTCAGCCAAAATCTTGTCAACATTAACACGACGCATGGTGTCCCATTCCGTACTGAACATAGTCAGATGAACCAGTCTCTTCCGGCTCATTGTATATCAGTCTTGATCAGTCTTAACTTTGATAATTATCTCTCTCCGAAACAGTTACTAATTGTCAAAGTAAGGTATTTGCATAGGGATACTTCCATAATGGGAAAATCATCCCTGCTATTTCTCTTCATCAACATCTGATACATCGTCGCCCCTAGTTCCCGACTTCACGGAGCCTAATTCAAGGGAAACGACTCTAAGGGGCTAATCAAATTGACTATGATTGATATTGCCAGGGTCTGGTATGAGTGAACTACTTGTAACATGGATAATGTGTCACTAATAAGACGATTGTCTTAGTTCATTAGCTTTCTTTTCCTTTTATAGACGATTCGGCTGCTGCAAGGACTCACGCAGTATCTTTTGTGCAATCTACACGCACTTGGACGAATCGCATTTTTGCGACTGGTCTTTCAAAGAAGAGAAACGTCGAAGGGCGAGAGAAGATACTCGACGAGTTCTACAGTCGACTGGTCGACCAGGTGGCGATGGCGCCCGCTGACTGGGGCATTGATGCTGCCGAACACTTCGTAACAGCTGCGAAAACAGGCTAGCTTTGAACAGGAACTAAGAAAAACAATAACCGCCTCTATTACTTGTAGTTCTATTTTAGTTGTCGCTACTTGGTTATTTGTTGGTAATTGAATACAGCATAGAGTGGTCAAACCTCGTTTCGTACGTTTTGGTTACTCCTGGAAAATGCTTAAACACTATAGTTGTACATTGTTTATATTACATGCTAATTTTTGCTCATAGCTTCTTTTAGATTGACGAATGTCAGTCGTAGATGCATTAGTGCCGTTTTGGGAATTTGTGTAGTTTTCATCCTTTCTGGTACACCTATAAACTCTCCAAATTGTTTGATTGTACGCTATTTTTCGAATAGCTTATTTTGACAAGTGTTCCTCTCTAGACCGTTTTCTTAATTTTTCAAGGGAACAAATTGATCAAAGATACTCTCAATTTCATATTTTAGCACCACACAGTGATGGAGGTGCTGTTGGAGGAAGTGTGCCTCCTCGGTCAATTGCACTCATCGTGTAGTGATGGCAGTGCTGTTGGAAGTGGATGCACAATGCGACTCCTCGGTCACCTGCAATCATCATGTAGTGATGGCGATGCTGTTGGAAGTGGAGACAATGTGCTTCCCTGTAACATGCAATCATCATGTAGGGATGGCGGTGCTGTTGGTGGTGGAGGCACCGTGCTTCCCCTGCCACGTGCAATCATCACACAGTGGTGGCGGTGCTGTTGGAGGTGGAGGCAGTGCGCTTACTCTGTCACCTGCAATATTCATGCATTGATGTTGGTGCTGTTGAAAACGGATGCACTGTGGTTCCCCTGTCACCTGGAATCATCATGTAGTGATGGCGATGCAGTTTGATGTGGAAGTACTGTGCTTACATTGTCACCTGCAGTCATCAATTACTGATGACGGTGCTGTTGGAGGTGGACTCATTGTGCTTCCTCTGTCACCTGCAATCATCAAGAAGTGACGGCGGTGCTGTTGGAGGTGGACCTATTGTGCTTCCCCGGTCACCTGCAATCATCATGTAGTGATGACGGTGCTGTTGGAGGTGGAGGCACTGTGCATCCCTGTCACCTGCCATCATCATGTAGTGATGGCGGAGCTGTTGGAGGTGGAGACACTGTGCTTCCCTGTCACCTGCCATCATCATGTAGTGAAGGCGGTGCTGTTGGAGGTGGAGACACTGTGCATCCCTGTCACCTGCAATCATCATGTAGTGATGGCGGAGCTGTTGGAGGTGGAGACACTGTGCTTCCCTGTCACCTGCCATCATCATGTAGTGAAGGCGGTGCTGTTGGAGGTGGAGACACTGTGCATCCCTGTCACCTGCAATCATCATGTAGTGATGGCGGAGCTGTTGGAGGTGGAGACACTGTGCTTCCCTGTCACCTGCCATCATCATGTAGTGATGGCGGTGCTGTTGGAGGTGGAGACACTGTGCTTCCCTGTCACCTGCCATCATCATGTAGTGAAGGCGGTGCTGTTGGAGGTGGAGACACTGTGCTTCCCCTGTCCATTTCCCCTCCATTTCCCATCACTGAAACTTGGTTCCACAACATAAATGCTGTTTTCAATTACAACGGCACAAAGATGTGCATGTTAACCGAGAAAATAAAATACGTGGAGGAGTGACAACTAACATTTCAAAATCCACCGATTTGATAGAAATTCAACATCAGTAGTGGTCACAATTGTAGAATGCGTTGCGGTACATCTTACATTAAATAAAGTTACGCGACCATGCGATGAATATACAGGACCTGGGATCAGATGTTGGTATATTTAATGACACTTTAACATTGTTGCTGCATAAGGAATAAAGCGCAAAAAACTCAATATATTTATGTGGTTACTATAATTAAGACCTTCTAAAAAACGATAATCATATAGGCACCAATCATCTACAAATTCGACTCCGTCCATAATTTATTAAAATTAATAAAGTCATATGTGTTATGTTATTGCTATCTCAATTGACAATCATTTTACAAATGAAGTAATGATATCAACAATAGACAGTTAATCACATGCATTATGTAATTATATAGATATTGGTCGGCCAAAAATATTTTTAAATACGTGCGTGAAACGCCAGTGCAAACAACAGAGGCATTTTGGTGCTGCATTATCTATCTGTAAAAAAGGTGTGCATCAGAAATAAAGGACAATACAGGCCATTTTTTACTAAAGGTTTGGCAAATGCGTGTAAAAGAAGAGCATTCTGTATAAAAATAACACAGGACAAAGAAAGTATGCCGATAATAACATAAGACAAATCAAAACAAGTTGACAAATATATTTCGATATGCGAAAAAAATGTTCTACAGTAAGTTATTGGAAAACACAGCAACGACACAAAGGAAAACAAATCAATAACACAATTGCTGTTTTCTCGTTATTTACATTTTTACATTGTCATGTATACACATAGCGGCTTGTATTGTTGATCGATGTCCTGTCGTGTGTCATAATCCTATGTGAAGTAAAATTACCGCCCCGTCTCAGACAACAAACATCTGTGGAGCCCGTCACCTGGCTTGTAAGAGGTTGTCCCTCTCTACGGGAATGCCTTCCACTTTCCCCAGTTACAGACGTTCCAGTGTCGTCTCCCCTATGTGCCCCTCCATCAATGTATGTCATAGTCCGGAGATTCACAGTCCAGGCACTGCGCCTTGGAGAAAACTATGCAGCGCCGTTCATGTCAGTGAAGCGCGCATGAGTTTGGTTAGTTTCCGCGTCGCGTCGCGCCGTTCATGTCAATAAAGCGCGCATGGGATTTGTCAACGGTCGCGACGTGCTTCCCCCACGGTCCCGAAATAGCTGTCCTTTTGTCAAAATCACATATTTCCAGTTCTTTTAAAACGCCCCGATGTGCGATGCCCGTCAACTTTTTACAAAATAGCCACGTGGCAAAATAGCAGAATAATTTCCATAAATTCCTCCGCCTGTTAAACTCTAACAAAATGCACGATATAAATCGCTTTCGAAACTGGAGAACAATGCGTTTACTACATTGCTGTAGTACTCTGTGTACTCATTGGCTGAGTGTGAGAAATGCCCCCCCCCCTCCGACCACTGCATGCGGCTCCGAAGAAATGGCAAAGGGAGCAAGTTACACTAAGTCACCAAATAATCATTATTATAAAAAGTAATAATCATTTTTATAGATACACTTATTCAAATAGCCCAAAGAGTGGTGCGTATATATATAATTTACGCAACAGAGCAAACCAAACTATATGTTTTATCCTATATCTCAAAAACACCATGTCGTCACTTGCTCCCCTTTGTTACTTCACGGCAGAATGTCCCCTAGAAGATATCCCCTGTTCACCCGGAACAATAAATCAATCAACAGTACAATAACATTCATATTTATTACACAATCTACTGTTTTATGTGTGCTACTTTCGGTAACGGGTAAAATAAGGAAATCAAAGGAAAAAAACTAGTGTTGATATTATTAAAAAAGAAGAACATTAGTAAAGCTGAATATTTTGTAACAGTGTATTATGCATAATATTTACGTAGATAATTATATATTAATAAATATTATATGGATTTAGTTTGGGGACTTTGCCTATTGGGGAGATATTTGCGGGGAATATTATCCGGGGGAATGTTGTGGGTGGAATTATGTCCTGAAACTTGCTAACAAACAAAAACTAGTTTCGGAATATATACCGAATTAAATGTGGGCTTTGGCTTTGTGTGAATGTTGTATGTAGTTTATTTTTATTGCTGAACATTTGTGGTATATGCTTATATTGCACAGCTGTCATAAAAAATAGTTCACCGCTTTAACAGAACACTAAACTATAAGCTATTTTACTTTCGATATGATCTACTCGTTCATCATTTCTCTCCATATATCCGACATTGTCCTCAAATAGCACTGTACTTGGTCCCAACCTTGGAACACGAACCACTTCCACTGTTTAGTGTGGCCAGTCGACCGCCTATCACATACATGATATCAAAGGCAATGCACATTTTTGCAATATGATTTTTGTTTATACCAATTATTATGTTGGTTGTTAAAATAATAGTGCAATACGATATCATATATTTCACCAACATCCTCGGGAGTTGAACACGGAGCTGAAACAAAACCATAGGGATAGACAATTACATTTTTTAATTTCCATCAACATATATAACAAAACTAAGTTTTATTAACATAAGATTTTTGCTAAGGACCTATATTCGAACAATTTGCTCTGACAATGGTGATTGATCGGGGAAAGTGTCAGTTCGCATAAAATCTTGTTCGCGGAAATTGGAACTTCAACTAATGTGGCCATGTCTTAGTGTCTCTAAAGGCTAAAACCATGTCAGGCACAAGTTCCTTGGATCCGTAGGACAAGAAAATGTCCCAGTCTCTTGGGCGGCTTGTGGCTTAAACATACGTTGTTCGGCTGATCCTTCAGCGAAATGCCCGGAAAACATATCTAGTGACGCCACATTTGGCCTGGAAGGTTCAACAGCGCACTTCAACGTATATATATATATATATATATATATATATATATATATATATATATATATATATATATATATATATATATATATATATATATATATATATATATATAATATTTCACTACGACATTTCTGTTTCAGATAAGTTAATGTTGGTTTACTATTTAAACATGGCAACTGCTGTATATTCAATTGCCATGCATATGCTTTGTTAGACGGGAGTAATATTAAAATATGTAAAAGATGTATGTTTTATAAGAATGACTTAAATATAATATATTTTGTCAGCGGCCTTTATGGGCTGCGGTTGATATGAATCAGGTAATAAAGGGGTACATATTGCGAACTGTATTGTTAAAAAGCAATTAATTAAGCAAATATCGAAAAATGTGTCTTACATGATGGATGACTTTAAAATAACAACCAGTTTATCTATAATCGCTGCTCACTCCTGCAAGAAAACGTAGACAGATTCGATCATCTAGTTATAGTATATGTTGTATTCATAGTGTTGAAAACAAATATCGGAAATAGGGCCTCTCAAATTCGGTGGAACTCCCTCGTTGTTAACTCTGCGTGAAATATAGCATCATTTAACATCATCTGAAGATCTACCTTTTTGTCCTCACTTATTCGCTTTTGCTCCCCGTTCAGCTGTTGGTGACTTGCACATTTTAAACAGGTTTGAGACAATATAATCCTTTGGTTTAAACGCTGCTGAGCTCGTGTTCTCGAGGTTTTCGGCGGAACATATTATTCTTAGTTTCTTATGTAGATGAAGGCCGTATTACAAGTTGTGTAAGAATAATCAACATTTACATAATTGTATAATGCGTTTCAAAGATATGTCATCTCCAGATTGTTAATTTTACAGTTTAACTTTGAATAAATGTATATCATCTAGTGTTAGAAAAACCATACTTGCTGAATTACCACACAACCAGAAATAGTATGACATTGTTGTTGGCCTTCAACGAGCAGCAGAATATTCCAATAAAAGCATTTTGGATCGAATTAACCATGACACATTACTTCAAATCATGGCACCATATGGAGTTACCCAGTACCCACCAATTAGTCATAATAAATAGGTTACGGCTATTTCTCTCTTTCTCTACAGCAGCTCTGGTTGTCATTCAAATTAATACCATATCAAGCCTCGCCTGCTTTCGCCACGTTTCACTCTTTTGAAAGACATGCGATTGCTCCAAGTGTGTATAGACTGCATGAGCAGGTATGGCCCGCCAGGACCACCTTACTGGTAATTTGGATGCCTAAAAATGTAGTTCCGGCCTTTGCAATCCCTCCTCCAGTTTACCAAATTCAGACGCCGTCACTAGAGGTGTTGTAATTGCTTAAATACCCAATACGCTTTACAATTGGGAAACTTATTAAATCTACCCACCCTCTCAACCGCTGGAAAATTACGTATGCCAACACTTCCTTGCCCAGTTTGCAAGTTGTCTTGTCTTGTCTTGGAGCTGGGCAAACTCAGGGATCCCTCTATGTTCCCAACTACGTTGACCTCCGAGATCAGAGCAATTTAATAAATGTTAGAATGACGGGGGGGACTGAAGTGTCTGAACATTACCATCAATCTTTGGCACCATGTGGATTTTGTACGTATCCACTTGGGTGGTTTAAATATAAACTTTTCGAAAAATGCTTTTCTGTTGCTTATCTAGGCTTAATACATCGAATAAACACCTCCTAATTTCTTAGTAGCATTAGCTATTAAAACTAATTAAACCAAACTGGCATATATTTTACATGTGTTGTTTTTAGCGCAACAATTTAAAAAAACAATTTAAAACTTTAACTGGAAAATGGTTAGTGACTCTATTTCGTTGTTGTTTATTGGAAATGATTATAAGGTCTGTTTTATCTGGATTAAGCTTTAGGTTAGTTGATTCCATCCACAACAAGATAACAGTAAGACAATCACTTAAAATGGAAACAGATTATTGTGCATGTGATTGTGAAAGTGATATGTAAACTTGTGTGTGATCAACATACAGGTGATGAATGAGATTATGATTAGTAATGACATGGCTGAGCGACGTAGTATATAAGCTGAACAGAACAGGGCTAAGGACGGATCCTTGTGGCACTCCAAATGGAAGGTGTTGTGGGCAAGATAATGTGCCAGATATCTTAATACTTTGATATATGTCTGAAAAACGTGATTTTAACCACCGAAGAGCTGGGCCAGAAATGCCAAAATATATATGGAGGCCATGTAAAGGGATTAAATGATCAGTTGTATCGAAAGCAGCTGAGAGATCAAGTAAAGTGAGTGTTGTGACTATGTCATTGTCCATGTTGTCAACTATATCATTGTGTATCATGAGAAGAGCTGTTTCGGTAGAGTGGAATCGTTTATATGCAGACTGTAGATCATTTGATAAGTGATTGTTGTAAATATGTTCATGAAGGCGATTAGCAACCACTTTTTCCAATATTTTTTACAGAAAACTGAGATTGGAGATACGACGATACTTCTTAAGGTAATTTTTGCACAAAGTTTGCTTTTTAATAAGAAGATTTACAAGAGCTTGTTTGAAATCCCATGGAATACTCTGCATAGAAAGGTTTATTAGGTACATCGTACCTAAGGTTGATCGATACAGCTTTTCAATAGAAGTGTTGGAATGGGTCAATATCACACGATTTGTTGGAATATTTTTTAATAATAATGAGTTACAGATGTGAAACTCTGTAGTGTTTTTCAGGAAGTGGTTGTTCAGGGAAATCATAGTCATTATCATTTGTGACAAAATTTGGTCGAACACGAGCAATCTTATATGTATAGTATTTTGAAAAAGAACTACACAATGTATCCAATGAAGAATGTTCAGGCAATGATTTTAATTTCTGCCGATATAATTGTGTTTACAAATGTCCACATCTGGCGAGGATTTCAGAATTTATTGAGAAAAATGTGTATAGTAATCAGACTTTGCTTTTGACATTATGTGATTGCATATATATATATATGTATATATAGATGTTTAGTATAACGGTATCGATCAATTGGAGAACGAGTTCGTCGCCAAATTATTTCAAGATATCGACGTTTAGTTACAATTATTTCATTAGACATCCATGGTGATGGAGGGCAAACTCGTACACTTTTGGTTTGCTTAGGAGCATGCTTATCCAGGAGTTTACGTAATGGTTCATTGTACTAATTAACAAGTTCGCATAATGTAGATTTAGGTTTGATCAAAATATCGGTTCTAGATCGTCATAAAGGGTATTTATGTTAATTTTATTTATTGGTCGAAATGTAATAATTTGTTTTTGTAAATCTTGAACCAACTTGCAAACACAAATCAATAATGACACTATGGTGATCTGATAAACCATCAGTAGAAAATATTGCTTTAATGTTAATGCAAGTAGATCTAGTAATAAACAAGTTAATTAATAAATTCAATGTGCCATACACTAATAATACAGCATCGGTAGTCACATGCATTTTACAAGGTACCGTAGAACAAATGTCGGTACATGCATGCATCACACAAAGTAAAATAATAAAACATATATAATTATATGCATGTTACAATGTACCAGACAACACATCGGCGCTTAGCAAACACACATTATCATGTAGAATATACGTTGTACTCTATGCAGCACTGATACAAACGTCGATGGAGCAAATCAGTGTCCATTGGCGTATAATCCAATGCGCGTAAATAATACACAGCTGTATATAAAAGCTACATAAACCATCATAAAACGATGCTACACAGCGCTAGAATAAAAGCAAGAATACGTCAACAATCCACCATTTTAATTGCATCAGGCCCTCAGCCAGAAACCCTTCTGCCCGTCTTCAAGACGGGCGAATGTCTGACGACGACGAGTAAGATAAAAATTAAAGACGGGTTTTTCTTTTTACAAGATACATTTTTTTCATAACAAGAACACAGGAAATTGCATTACGTCTCTTTTTCTAACTTAGTCTTAGTGCACGCGGACGGGATTCGGCGAATGTCATCTGTGGTAGAATAGCGCATACCGCTGATCTATAAGACTATATTTGTTTTAACTTTTTTTTATATTGACATCGTTGGCAAACGACACCGCGGCCATTGTTGGGAACGCCGATCTCTATTTACAGTAATCGCAAGTTACGTCATTAGTTAGGAAACGCGTTTCTATCGGCACTTTCACTGGCAGAAATAATCAAATAACCCGGATGTCGTAGCGCGAGTTCGAAGTGGCACCGGACAAACGAAAGCGAGCTGAACTAAGTGATTTGTTAAAGTTTACGGCCATTGATGCGTTTTTGTTAACCGGATCAGCGTTCCGATGGAACACTTTGGAAAAGAGGCAGTTTGTGAGTGTGACGGAGGTCCAGAGTGTTAACCCTAGTAACCAGGCCGGCTCAGACGCTACTGGCACTGCATTATCGCCCAATGATAGCTCACTTTGCAGTGGATCGTGGGTGGTTGCAGTTGACAACGAAATAGTATCGGGTTCAATCGCCGATTCTCATCCACAGTTGGCCGAAAGAAAAAGCAAACCACAGCTAGCAAACCATAAACGATCAGGCTGTACTAGTAAAACTAAAAGGAAGGAGCACCACCTGTTTCCGAAGAAGTGGATAGCACGTTATCCAAGGGTTCAGTTCACTGAATCAGACGGAAGCATGTCTTGCCAGCTGTGCAAGCAGCAACGCAAATGTGGTGTGTGGGTGGACAAGACATGCAACTTTCGACTAAAAACTGTCACCGACCACATTACTTCAAAGGATCATCTACACGTTGTCGCTGCCTGGAGGAAATGGAAAAGAAACGCGACGCCATCAGCTTCGCTCTACAAACATGCTATTGGCTCGCAACGGAGGAATTGCCGAACGCTAAATTCAATTTCCTCCGCATGGAAGACATGAGCAATGCTAAGTACCTGCTGCGAGGAGGAAATGCTCGTGATTCTCCGGATAACTTCAATCAGAAGCTTGTATGCCTAAGTGGGGTCATTGAGGTACTGGTCATGCGTGAAGTGAGGGGAAAACCGTTCGTTGGTATTGGCTTGAATGAGTCAACCAACAAGTCATCCGAGAAGCATCTGGTGTTCATCATGCGGTACATTTATCCCATGTGATTAAAGTACATGATTGTTGAGCAACAACTCTTTGTCAGGCATTGCATGACACTGCACAGAAATATGCGATTTCCCTGACAAAGATCGTCGGCCTGCGGACAGATGGTGCCAGTTTTATGGCAAGCTACCTCAACGGTGTCAATGGTGTGGTGAGAAATGACAATCCGCACATTGTGTTCGTCCATTGTGTCTGCAATCGACTGAACATGTGTGTTTCACAGGCATGTGCTAGAATTGCAGACATGGTGGCACTACAAGCGGTCATCAGTGCTGTGCAGAGCAATAATCGATTCTACATGTGCTTCAACGAGATGGCAGCAGTGCTTGATATTGAGGTGCTAAAGTTCAAACGAGTGTTTTACATACAGTGGCTGAGTTTAGGCAACAGTGTTGCTGCCGTGACGAAGAACTTTGAGTAGCTGATGCTTATGATAGAAGAAGACGTTGTAGCTGGATATTCCCAAGCAATTGGCTTCAGCGTCCAGCTATCGCAGTTGAATTACGTTGCTCTGTTACACGTCGTTGCCGATATTCTGAGCACAACAAACCACCTAAGCTGTCAGTTCCAAAGCAGAGACGTCAACTTTTTAAAAGTAGGGTCAGCAGTAATATCACGCTATTTTTCTATCAATATTGTTGTGCCATGCTTAATGTTAGCACGTGATGATACTAATGATGTATGCTTCTGAAAACGTAACAATGTCATACTTGAAAGATACCAAGTTTAACTGTATATATCCTAAAATCAAGTTTTATACCATGAAAAACAAGATTTTACTATAACATATCGACTGCTCAAATACGTTTAAATGAAATATTTAAAAAATATATACTGTTACCATTATATGTCTATGAATATCGACCTTGCTGTCCTATATGCTGTAAAATAATATAGTACTAGATGTGTTTGCCTTAAATATTGTTCTGAAAAGCGTAGTTTCATAACTTATATTTCGATAAAATTGTTAGAACATGTTTATATGCTTATGTTGTTGATTGCATCACAACTATCGATGCCCTACAAAGTCAAGACGGCCCCTACACGTTAATGTTTGAGGCAACACTACAATGCTTACCAGGCTGCTACAAGGGGATCACCCAAAAGATGGAAGCACGCAGGGGTGGCACTGGTCAGCGACAGTCTTTCCAGGATGTGAAGAAGCAGCCTGTGACAAATCTTGTGGACAACTTTCGACATCGCTTTCCACAAGTTGAAATGTATTTTTTACGTATTTATTTTTAGGAGTAATCAAAACGTACGAGACAAGTTTGACCACTCCATGCTCTATTCCATTACCAACAAATAACCAAGTAGCGACAAGTAAACTAGAACGACAAGTAACAGAGGCGGTGATTGTCATTCTTAGTTCCTGCTCAACGCTAGCCTGTTTTCGCAGCTGTTACGAAGTGTTCGGCAGCATCAATGCCCCAGTCAGCGGGCGCCATCGCAACCTGGTCGACCAGTCGACTGTAGAACTCGTCGAGTATCTTCTCTCGCCCTTCGACGTTTCTCTCCTTTGAAAGACCAGTTACAAAAATGCGATTCGACCAAGTGCGTTCAGATTGCACAAAAGATACTGCGTGAGACCTTGCAGCAGCCGAATCGTCTATAAAACAGAAAGCAAGGAACTAACACAATCATGTTATCAGTGACACATTAGCCATGTTAAAAGTGGTTCACTCGTACCAGACCCAGATAAAAAATCAATCATAATCCATTTAGTTAGCCCCTTAGATTCGCTTCCCTTGAATCAGACTCCGTGAAGTCATACTAGGGACGACGATGTATCAGTTGTTGATGAAGAGAAATAGCAGGGATGATTTCCCCAATATGGAAGTATCCTTATGCAAATATATTACTTTGACAATTAGTAACTGTT